>KN049972.1:176408-207147 GCA_000743315.1 Lignosus rhinocerotis TM02
TAGCTTCTACCCTATCTTCCCGGTGCCGCTGGACGTCGCCCACGAGGTGAACCTGGACGTGTCGCATTCCGACCTGCTGTACTTGGGCCCGCAAGACGATGAGGACGAGGAGAGCAGTACGGATCCAAGCAAGGCCCGCTGTGCCCCTGATGTCCTCATCGTCCCCAGCAGGCTCAAGCAGTTCTCCAAGGTACGCTTGTACGCTTGTAGTACTTCAACGTGTAGCGGATTGACAGGGGGCGCGGTGCTGATGTGGACGGCAGATTGTGGACAACACCGTCGCGGTCAACCCATCGTTCCTCACCAAGTCAACATACGCCGTGCTCGAATACGCGGGGCATACCCGTCCCGGACCTGCCAGGGACAGGCTGACAGTCGAGATCGGCCGTCTGGAAGGATAAACGCTACAAGTGAAAGTTGCGGTGGAGGCCCGACCACAGTTCGTATGTTATAATCATGCTATGTGCCGGCTGTCATGCTATGTACCCTTAGCCTATAGCGAAACGCAGGGTGTATTATTGTATATGTTGAGGATCGCGCACGCTTCCCGGTGAACCTACAAGCACGCCTAGTTCATTCGACGTCCGGTATCGGGAGGCCAGCTGCCTTCGCTGTTCGAATCGTGTTCCCTGCCTGAAATTCTCAGTCAGCTAAGGCACAACACAACGACCAACTGAGAGAAGCGCACCTGTTTGATCATGGGGGCATCGATCATCTCCATGCCTCCACCCTCAAGCTCAAGCCCAGCTGCCCCCTTGTGCGACAGGTGCGCTTTCTCCATCTGATGCAGTATTCGCGCGGCGCGCAGGATCTCTGCGAAACAATCAGCGAACGAATCGTTCGTTGAAAGCTCTGAGACTCACCTTTGGATGATGGAACGAATGTGGACTGGATGATGTCCACCTGGCTTGGGTGGATCGCTTGCTACAAATGTATGCAGAGTCAGCACGCCACGGGCGGCGGAGCGTATGGTAAGAAGATACTCGCCTTCCCGGTGAAGCCGAGGCGTCTTCCGTCTGCGCACTCGTCTCGGAGGTATTCCAGGTCCTTGTAGTTCACACAGACCTAAGGGCCATACATTAGCAATCCAGAGGATTCGCGTGAATCAAAAAGAGCTAAGAGTACCATGTCAATCGCGCTCAGTCCGAATGCCTTCGCAGTGACAACAATGTGCGACCGGGTGTAAAGCAGCTCCTGGCGGGATGGCGTACGGATGATGCCCGTATCTGCACAATCTATTGACGTTCAGCCGACGCTCTTGGAATTTCTAGAGTCCTCAACGCTACATCCACTCACAATCCTCTGCAGCAAACTAACGCAGATCACTCAGTCGACTCACACTCCCTCCTCGCGAATGGAAGCCAAGCAAGACTGACCAGCAAAGCAGCGAGCTTCCCGCCCATCGCGGCGCCCCACCGCGACTGCCACGACGCGATCTCGCCGAGGTTGTACATCGCCTTCGCGCTCTCGATGCTCGCGACGAGCTGCACGGGCGAGGCGTCCGCGCTTCGGAACTTGTGTGCTCTGTAAGCCATGTAGATCTCCTCGGACACGTGGTGCAGGTCCTGCGCCGAGTGCACTTTGGGCAGGACGAGTGTGCGGATGCATGGGAGTCGCATCTGCAAATGTGCATGGGGTGAGCATTTGAGCGAAACTTGATACCGCAGGTAGGGAGAGTAGAGAGGGAGGACTCAGACTCACGGCTTGGAGGATGTCCTCGGCGAAGAACGAGGTGGCATTCGAGTTCAGCCTGACCGCGATCCGTTCTGGAGCAGACAAACTCCCTATCCGGGTCTGTGGAGAGCTCATCTCACTGAACAGCAGTGCGTAGGAGCAATCCTCCACGTACTGACAAGTAGTGGGCAAGTCTCGCCCGCGCACTGTTCTTGTCTGCAGGAGACGGGGGCACGCTGTCCTCAAGGTCGTATATTATCACATCGGACGGTGTCGTCAACGATTTCTCGAGCATACGTTCTGCGGTTGCGGGTACTGCAAACGAGGTACGCACTTAGCACGGTGCTCTATTGAACACTAGACTGCTCCCACGGACCGTAGAGATACGAGCGACCTAGCTGTCCTCCACTGCTGCGTTCGCTGGCCCCCTTGACCGCATCCTGCACCGGAGGGTGATCATCGATATTAGCATATTCGTGTCCCAGTCCGACGCTGCTGTTGTCGACAGTGCTGGTAATGCTGGCTTGCACATGAGTGAGAAAGTCGGTTGTCGCTGCTCGCGAGCTTGTTCCGGTAGCGGAATATCCGACATGAGAAGTCGGAGTCATAGACCCTCGAGGATATAGAGCGCGAAGCGTGGACCTGAACATGGTCGTCGACCCGTCGTTTCAAGTTTCAAGGATCTGAACGTGTAGACATGACGCAAGCCAAGCCCGGGAAAATCTGGGTTGTCGCAGGCTAAAACTCGAAGGCGCTTCGAAGGCCTCTGAGCTGCCCCGAGCTCAACAACAATGGATTATATTGCCAGGCTGCGTCCCCCGTTGAGCCGCATCATACTTCTGACAGAATCCATACAGAGAACATAATACAACGGGTGACTATCATGACCGCTCGATCATACCTGTCCAGTCAAACTTGTCGTACTTCCGCTTGAACGTCTTCACCCGCTCCTTGTTTCGGACAAAATCTATACGATGGGGTCTCCGCCACCGACGAGGCTCAATATCAAGCAGATTTCCAATGATCTCTGCAGCGAACCATCTATACGCGAGTCAGGAATTCATCCGCTTCCAGTCCTTAACACGAGACTCACCGAGGAAACTCCCCGCCACCCTTCTCGCCTTCATCGACGTCCTCGTCGCCATTCCTGGATACCTCGCTGGTACCTTCAATTACGTGCCCATACCCTTTCTCGCCCTTGTAGTCGAACTGAACCATAAAGTACGGAAGGTTCGGCACCATCGCTCGGCGAAACCCACCGGGCCGTGAAGAGAAGTCTATCAGTTTCTTATGCTGCGACCACTCAGCTTCGGACATAAGGATAGATTCCTGTTAGAGTATGGGACTCAGTCCGGGCCAAACGCCTGCGCGTGTCAGGATACAAACCTTGAAATATCCGGGAATCAGCTCGAATTGGTCCCATGGCAAAGGCACACACTCGATGTACGTATGTCGTTGCGCCTTGATCGAAAGGACGGTCTCATAGAAGACAACACCTTTGTCTTCTTCGGCGAACATGCGCATGAGACACTTCATGAAGTTCTATCCGCAGACATTACTTCGTGCGCACAACAGGCGTATAGGTTGAGAACTCACCCGCACTTCGTCCCACATATCATCATCACCCTCAAGAGTCGATAGATGGTGAGCAATGGAAACGATCAGGCAGTGGCCCTCGGTCAATTCTTCGTTGAGAGTACAAGAGAGGTAAGCACGAGTACCCATCGCAACAATGGGTGCTTTAGGAAGCGAGTCGTCTTCGCCATAGCAGAATGGACACGTCGCGAGAACCTTCATGGTCTTCTTGTAATCTGCCACACTCATTAACAACCTGCACCAGCCATAGAACAATCAGTTGTACATACCATTGATAGCGAATTGTCGTTTCATATGGTCTGCGCGCATCTTCTTCCTGGCAAGCTTGTCCGCGTTGTCATCGATGTAATCGAGGTCATTCTACGGTGGAGTACCATTTTTATGAAAGGGCCACGTCAAAACACAGACATGGACATACCTGGAAGCCTCCGTCTGTCATAACAGCACGAGCGAACTCCGCGTCGAGATTCTTCTGGTCTGCCATACCAGCCGCGAACTTCTCTTGCCTGAGCATCTCTCCAAGGGTAATGTCGTCATCTTCGGGATCAACGCGAACCATCTGGCCAGTTTTGGGATCACGCTGCTCGACCTGTTGAACGTCTGTCACGCCGACCAAGCCTAGCGGCGACTCCTACGCACCTTGTCCTTAGGCTTGCGGTTCCCAGGCCTGGTAGGGCCGTCATTCTTTCCTTGCCCGACGTCATACAATCTCCCTTGAACATCCAAAGTCGGCAGCACCTCCACTCTCGTCCTGACGTTCCCCTCACTCACATCACCCTCATTCGCCCGTTTCAACTGCCCCTCGTACTCCCTTTCAAGCTGTTCTGCATTGGGTGCGTTGACGAGCTTCGCACGTAGCACTTTCGCCTGAAGTTTGTTGAGTGACGATGGTGACATCGCCCTCTTTACACCCGTTGCTGACAAGGTTGGCGTCATCGCGGACGGGATAGGTGTGCGTGCTTGCGCGAGCGCAGTGCCAGTAGTCTGACCAAGACGCGATGGCTCCAATCGCCGCGGGCCCTCGTTCAGGCCTGGGGTTGGCGGCCCGCTGCGGTCCAAGTCGGGTCTCCTGAATGAAGAGCTGCGGCTCGTCGCCCCGCTCGGCGTTGAGAAGTCGGTGAACATAAGGCGTCGCTCGCCTTCCGATTCTATTCCCTTCCCCTTCCCCTTGCGCTCGCGGCCACGGTCGTCTCCTCGAGATGCACGCCTACTCTCGCGTTCATCTAGAATACGTCGCTCTTCCTTAGCCTCTTCAAAAGCCTCTAGGGACCCAAAACGGTCAATGGCAACCTCCTCTACGGACTTCCCTTCCTCTTCAGCGGTTTCGTACACTCTCCGTAGCTTCATCATGCGCCATTGTGATCCAGGACCTCCGGCCACAATCGCTTTGCGGGGTGCTTCGAGGAGCTCGTCAACACTCTTGCCTTCCTTCAACGTAGTGTTAAGCTCCTTGTGTGATATTAAGGGCTAGCGCATAACCGGTCAAGAGGGGAGGTTCGTCGAAGTAAATGCGTGAATGCTCACCTTGTCTGGGTCAGGTCGGTCGACTTGTGGCTTCTTCCTCCTTTCTGTGCCCAAGCTCGAGAAGAAGTCCACCGTACCGCTCATCGTCCGTGCGTTTGATGAAGGTTCTCCGTATCCATCAGTGGGATCTTCGTCCATAGGGGTACCTCTGGTCGGAGAAATAGGAATAGTCGGGGTAGAGGATGGCATGAGCATCCACTCATCACGCTTGAGGACGCTCTCCGTGCGCGTAGGTGGGGGTAGAGGTGGATCACCTGGACGCTCCTCGGCCCTAGTCTTGAGGTTTAGATCGGCCGCAGATGGGATGTTCGCTGCGAGTGGCTGAAACAAGGCACACGCGCACAGTCAGAACAACGACCCAGTGCGCGAGAAGTCAAACCACGTACAACCTCGCCATCCATGTCAACGTTCTTTTCCACCCACATGTCGTCGTCCGCTGGATCATCATCCACAATGCGGAGATGGTCTACATCATCCCTGCGCGACCGTTTTCTACTGCTCTCCTTCTCGGACTTGTTTTTACGTTTGCTCTTGTGCTCGCGCTCGTCCTTGTCATGACGATGTTTGTGTTTTGAGGAGCGCTTAGCGTTGTCTCCACCCATGCTATAAAGAAGAGCAGTAATAAAAGGATGAAAAGGAGAGTCTGGAGGATGATTGAGTGATCTATAGACCTGTTGACAAGACATAGCCGCAGCGGTAGTGTATTGCGTCACACACACTGCACTCCTAATAAGGCAACCTCAGTATTCACTCAATGGGCGCTTCTGGGCATGATGTCTCTCTAGACGTCCACGTTCTACTCAACTTGTTCTGTAATCTACCTGTAAATAAGCTCTGTCATCTGCGGAGCACAGTCTAAATTCACTGCGTATTTGGGAGGCTCTCCAAGGGGGAAATCTCAGTTTGGTCAACTTGAACACTGACACATGTCAAACATCATTTTGAAATCTACATCCGACACGTAGAGGATCGCTACAGGGGCAAGTTAACCGACATTTGTCGGATTACCTACTATGTTGTTTCAGACGGACAATTTAGCCCTTCTTCGGCGGCCGCACGAGTCTCACACTGCGATCTCAGTCTCATCATCGTCCGGCTGTACGCTGGTCGAGGCCTCACTGGTGGACTTGTATGTGAACTCTCTGAGGATCATAGCCCATGCTCATATGGTGAGATCGTTAGGTCTTTACACCTGTGTCAGCCAGGGGTGGCCCATAGACGGAGATGTAATTTCCGGCCCGCGCGGAGGAGAAGCACTGCCAGTGTGATGTGATGGTAGGGGTACACGTAGGAGAACCCAGCGGCGAACCAAACCATCGAGTCGGGACGGAATTCCGGCGGGACCTCCGTGTCGCAACATCTCCGTTACAGACTGGTCATACACAGGTGCATTGTCATGCCGAGTCATCGGGGTGGAGTTTAAGGGAGGAAGGAGCGCTAGAAATAGCATCGTAGAGCATCTGGGAGCTATAACATTGCGCTTCGGAATGAGAATGTACTGTGACCACCCCCCCCCCCCAATCGAGCCTGAGGCAAGCTGGGAGTTACGGCAGCAATCTCGTAGCATGATGCTCTTCTCGCTGCGGACAGTGGGCTAGTGAAAGATCGAGGCTCATCGTGGGGGCGGGCTTCCATGTATCCCGATGTCTAATATTAATCTATTCTCGCAGTCATGAACGGCGTTCTCAGCGCAGAAGACCAATAATTCACCCGAGATGTCAAACGCGTGTAGTGCACGAGGCGCGCAAAACGAGACACCGGCAGGTTGTGACGGGCAAGGAGACTAAGAGGGCGAGATCGATGTTAGAGATCGTGGTTGGAGACTTCAAACCTTCAGGATAGCAATTGTTTCAGCGTCTACATTACCAAATCTGTGAGGCTGACATTGACAGCCAGCGGCGCTGCTGTGCTAGATGCAACCACATCAAGTCCACTTATCGAACAAAGGATCCGAAGGTACGTTGTCACTCGGAACAAAGCTATTCTCGGAGTATTTACCAATCGGTAGATGGACATCTGCCGGCATGTGGGCCTGAAGGACCGCAGCACCTGTCCCCATTGCACCAACAGCCTAATCGACATGGCATCGGCCACTGGGCTCGTCGCCGGCTTGATTGATATATGCCAGAAAAAGTGAGCCATCTGACTTATTCGCGGACCGACTCTCTGGACCAGACATCGCTTTTATAGACCGGCAGGTGCCTTATATTCGTGGACAAAGACAACGTGGAGTCTCTCTCATCCCCTCACATTCTGCCTTAGTCGGTCAAGATGCTATGCGTCACACTCCTGGCCATTGCTGTCCATATATCTTGCGCTTTTGGAGCTCTCTTGGAGGGACCGACAGATAATGTGCTGCGAGAAGCTTATGACTACATCGTCGTTGGAGGTAAGCAATATGTCGTATTGTTATTTTGTATGCTTTCTCAATAGTCGAGTCATAGCTGGAGCAGCAGGCGCAGTAATGGCCTCGCGCCTGTCTGAGGATCCACATACTCGAGTACTACTGATAGAGGCAGGGGGAAGGTAAGATGCTCTTCTATTTCATGACAATCGTACTGAGCTAAGGGTATGACAGTGACTACAAAAACCTGGATATCTCCATTCCTGCGCGAGTCTTCAATCTTCCTAGGACTCAATTTGTATGTATGACACAAGTAGGAGAAATGAAGTCAAATTTATCTTCATCGATTTCAGGATTGGAATTTCACCTCCACACCTCAAGCGGGGCTGAACGGTCGATCCATGGCGGTCGCCCGAGGATTTGTTCTTGGAGGATCAACAGCTATTAGTACGTGTCTCCGTAAGGCTCAATGTTTTCTCTCTCATATAAGTCACACTTTTTAGATTCAATGGCATTCTGCCGAGGATCAAGGGACGACTATAAGAGATGGGCTAAGGTCACTGGAGATCAGGGATGGTCCTGGAATTCCCTCTACAAGTTCATGCTGAAGGTGCATAAGTACGCTATATCATGCCTTCTGGGACAGCGGTCGACATGAATCTGTCAGGTGGATAGAATGACCCTGCCGGCCGATCATCACGACCCTGCTGGACAATTCGATCCTCACATACACAAAAACGGTCTGTAAATGATCTCTGTGCGATTGTCCTGCATTTTGAATCCGTACCACAGGTGTTTTGCCCATCAGCGTCGAGGGATTCTCTTTCCCAACTGATAGCCGCGTCCTGAACGCTTCTCAGGAGCTGGCCTCGCAGTTTCCCTTCAATCTGGACTACAACTCTGGGAGTCCTTTAGGTGTGGGTAGGTCTGTTCAGTACTGATCGCGCAGATTCCAGTTTCTGACAATATATAATAAAGGTTGGATTCAGTCTACGGTACGAATGTAAGGTCATTGATGCGTGGTCTGGAGTAACCCCGTAGCAGGTCCAGGACGGTATCAGGGTCACTTCAGCCTCGTCTTACCTTGAGAGAGCGCTTTCCAGACAGAATCTCGACGTTATGGTCAACACCCATGTTACCAAGGTCTTTTCTGTAGGCCAAGAGCACGGGCTACCACTAGTCCGTGGAGTTCAATTTGCTCAATCTGCGGAGGGTAGGCTAGTTCCCATAATCCGGTCATTTGAGACTTACAGTGCATAGGACCTATCCACACTCTCAAGGCGACGAGAGAGGTCATTTTGTCTGCCGGCTCCATCAAAACGCCGCACATCCGTCAGTATTCCATCGGCCCGTGTTTCGTCATGCTCAAAGTATATACACAGTCATGCTCTCCGGTATCGGAAACGCGACATATCTTTCATCATTTGGGATTGAGTCCCTCGTGAATCTCCCAGCCGTGGGCGGTAACCTGCAGGTAGAGTTGATGAAGATATATTGTCTTCTCCTCAAGGTCTTGCTCATGACTTATGATCAGGATCATCCCCTCCTGGGCCTCAACTGGCTCGTCAACTCAAATCACACGCAAGACGACACACAGCGGAACAGCACTCTTGCCGCAGAATTCCTGTCGCAATGGCAGGTCAACAAGACTGGACCCTTTGGTTCACCAGGGGCAAACCAGCTCGGATGGTTCCGCGTTAATTCAAGCCTCTTCGACTCACGGGGTGAGAAGGATCCCAGCGCGGGACCAACCTCCGCGCACTTCGAACTCATACCGGGGGTATGTTGTCCGTTTCTTTTCTTCAATCAGTGGAGTCGCTCTCTGAGACGTAGATTGCACAGGACGGGTTCGGTTCGAAGAGGATCTCGCTGCCCACCGAAGGCCATTTCTTCTCGATCTTCACCGCCGCCATCTCTCCCACTTCCCGTAAGCGTCCCCCCTTAAATCATGCGTACCTCTCATCAGTCTACATACTCAATCGCGTTTCTACTGAGTGTAGGCGGCACTATCTCGCTCTCCTCAACGAATCCATTCGACGCGCCCGTAATCGACAACAACCTACTCAACACCCCTCTCGACCTCGCCATCATGCGCGAGTCCGTCAAAGCCGCGCGCCGGCTCGTCTCCGCCCCTGCCTTCGCCGACTACATCGTCAGCGAGTTCGGCACCTTCGGCGAGGCGCAGACCGACGACGCGCTCGACACGTACATCCGCGAGAACGCGTACACGACCGATCACCCTGTGGGCACGGTCGCGATGGGGAGCGGCGAAGAGGGCGCGTTGGATGCGCATCTCAGGGTGAAGGGCACGAGGGGCCTGAGAGTCGTCGATGCCTCTGCGTTCGTGAGTTTGATTGTTTTCCCGCGTGTTCGCGGCCTTGATAGTGCTGGGGTTTGATACTGATGATGCTCTCGCAGCCCTTTATTCCTACAGCTCATACACAGGGACCGACCTACATCCTCGCTGAGCGTGCGGCTGCGCTTGTTCGGGCAGGTCTTTGAGGGCTTGGTTCGTTCCATTCCTAGCAGCGTGGGCCCTGTATCGTCCTCTACATAGATGTGCATCATCCTGTCGTACTGTATAGCAAAGGCTAAACTCGGAACAAATCCATAATGTGTATACTCCCTGACCCATATCCTACACCAAGACGTTGAACGACCTATATACCTGGGCAGGGAAACACAACCATCCGCACTTCGTTATCATACGATTATGATAGTTGAGGCATCCAAGTCAAGTATTTGTTCAAAAGTACAGATATTCGCGGATCAGACCTAGATCGAGTGTTCGTCGATTGTTGTGTCATAGCTTCGTCTGAGGGGCCTTCAGCTGCTGCTCATAACGGTCTTGAAGTACCCGACGGAGCACTTTCCCCGTCGGATTCTTGGGTATCTATACGTCGACTGTGAACCCCACACCAGCCGGAAGGAATTCGATGAGAGCTTACCTCCTCAACGACCTCGATCCCGCCCCGGAGCCATTTGTACTTGCTGAGGTTCTTCTGAACCCAAGCCTGCAGGGTCTGCATCACCGCCTTCTCCCCTCGCCTTCGGCCCTCGTCGCTCAGGACGACCCAAGCCCTCGGGACCTTCTCGTCCGAGGTCCGTCCGCCGGACACCCCAGCGACGGCGACGTCCGAGATGAGCCGGTCCGGGTTGGCGAGGAGAGCGTTCTCGATCTCCGTAGGCGACACCTGCGCACCGGAGACCTTGAGGATATCCTTCGTGCGCTCGACGAAGCTACAGCACAAAGCGACGTTCAGCACCGGTTGCAACACGTATCTGAAGAGGGAAGTGTGTGTACACGTACAAGAAATGGTCGTTCTCGACACGGAAGCGGTCGCCAGTGTGGAGCCAGCCGTCCACGAACGTTTCCTTCGTCGCCTTCTCGTTGCGCCAGTAGCCCATAGCGATGTTGTCGCCCTTGAGCCACAATTCTCCGGGCTCGTTCGGACCAGCGAGCGTGCCGTCGTCTCGCATGATGCGTGCTTCCATGCCAGGAACCAGAACCATGAGGCTTCTTGTCTTCGTGCCGCCAAACGCAGGGGGAGCAGCACGTGTCGCCGTGATCGTCTGCGGTTGGATGGCTCATAGTTAGAACGAGACTAGGCGCTATCTTTTGGATTGCCATTGTGCACTCACGCATTCCGACATACCGTATCCTAAGGCACAGAGGCACAATGTCAGTATGAAAGTGATGAGGCCATGATTGTGTATCTGTCACCTTCTGATACTGTGTCGACGTTCTTGAGCAAGCTCGTGTACGCTTTGGCTATTTTTGGAGGCAGATGAGCAGCACCACTCCCGGTCACGACTAAGGAGCTCAGGTCGACGTCCTTGATACGTCGGTGATTCACCAACTGCAGGATTGCCGGTGGTGTCATAGCCAGGATGGACACCCGATATCTATTAATAGCTACAGAGTCAGAGCATGGTTGTTGATGAGGGAGCACTCACTTCGGGATGAGGTCGAGTACAAGGTCAGCGCTCCACTTCGGAATGAGAATTAGCGGTATCCCTGACCAAACCGGGCGGATGCACGAATGCGCAAGGCCATAACTATGGTAGATAGGTAAGAGGCCGAGCGCCACGGACGGGTAGATCTGCGATTGGTAGGACAGGTTAACGGCATACAAAAGACCAAGGAAGTCTACACAGAGTACAAGTCACATACATCGAACTTGGGATCCACTCCTTCAAAATCCGCCGAGAGGGAGGCCTGCATCAAACTTGCGATTACATTACAATGCGAGATCATTACGGCTGCAAAACATAGACAATTTCATCATGACATTCAATTATCTTGTGAAGCCGTGGGGACTCACCCTTCGGCAAACCGCTAGTGCCGCTGGAGAACACAAGGTAGGCTAACGTATCCCGCTTGATCGGTTGGCTCGGAACCCGAGGTACCCTCCGCTCTCGGACTTGACGAATCGCGTGTGCGAGGGTGACCCGCCCAGGAACACGCCCTTCAAGGCTGTAAATTCGGTCATCGGAGAGCCCAAGCTTCTGTGCAGCCCCCAGCGCCTGTGGGAGCAGAGTAGGATGCACGAAGAGACGTGAAACCTCGGATGTGCGGAACAAGTGATCAAGTTCGAATGCGGTTGCCCCGGAGGGAATCAGCGAGAACGGGATTGCTACCCTGAAAAGGGTGTGCACAAGGGTGACATATTCCTGGATGCGAGTTGTAATTCGGTAGTAAAGCTTGAGACGAGAATCAGACGCACGAGACAGTTTGTGCTCATTATAGCCACCATCTCCCCCTCCGGCGCGAAGCCCAGACCTCCCTCGGAGACGGGCGTGAGGAGTGCAGTAGCACAGTCATAGACTCTTGTCTTAAACTCATGCTTGTGCCATTTCTTCCCAGAGAGAGGGTCAATGAGAATTAGCTTATCTTCCGGATCTGTAAGCGCATCCGAGCTGAAGATGTAGTCGTGCAAGTTCTGTTCCGGGACCGGAGGTAACGGGGGATACAGCGACTTGTAGTGCATGTCCAGAAGTCGGTCTAGGGCAGGGAAGACACGTCTGGCGCGAGAGGGAAGGAAGGAGGTCGGGGAAGCAGATTCGTCCTGACTGATATCGCAGTTGGGGTTTTGTAGCGTTGTTCACCGTGAACACAGGGAGACCCTGGGCGTGTGCAGGCATTTCGGCGACTTTTGAGCCGGAGGTAGGGTAGTTGATGATCAATGATCAGATGCTTGAGGTGGCTGAGAACTACCTCAGGCTGCTGCTGATTTATGTGCCATTCGGCGTCTCTGGAGCACATTGTTTCGCATGCCATCTCCTCAGGCTCCCCGAACTCGAAACTCGATGTTCTCAGTCACTGCTGGGAATGCCCACTTTCAGTGCACTTAACCACTAGCTGCAATCCTCAAGAGATCGCTTTGCTCTCCCTGCTCAGTACTCTGTACATTTGCAGAACCAGAACGTACTAGTACTAGTAACACTACTAGTACTGTTACAGTACGCGGCCCGAAAACCACGTGGAACGCGTGGGCAGCTTGACGCAAGCGCGACATACGTGTGATCAGAATTAGATGTGTACATTGCTTTCTTAGCCGCTCCGTGCCTTTGACTAGTAAGAGAAACGTTACAATGTTAACCCACGTAGTATTGAACGTACATTTGAGGTACCTCGTAGACAACTCGTCCTCGCCGCAATTCCTCACATGTCACAGCCCGGAACATGCTCATGCTGCCCCGCAATGCCCCCGACGACATTACTAGCAAGAAACCGCACACTAGGAGTGAAGACTGACCATGAGAAAGGGTGGGAGAAGTGTCAATATATGTAAAATAGATCACTCTTAGTCACGAATCCAAGATCAGATTTGTCCCCGTGCTGCTCAATGCTCAAGCTTCAGGCAAGTTCAAGCTCCTGCAGGCGCGTGAACAGATGAATCTCATTGTATGACGCGATACAACGCACTCTCGAACAGTGCAGAACTCTCCATGAGCCCTCTCTGTCCGTGCACCCAAGCCTCTAAGCCCATTCTCACACATGCCCCGCGCAGCCCCGGAACCCTTCTGGACCACGCACGATGCGAATCATTACAAGTCCCGAGCACACCCCGTGCAGCGCGTCCGACGTGTGCTTCCCTTCCAGACTGGCTAGTGACCCATGACCCCTGCCCTAGACTTCCCTCGCCTCATTCGCCATATAAAAAGCCCATGAAGTTCAAGCCACTCCTGAGCTCTTCCTTCTCCAAGCTGCCACCTACGCCCACGATCCCCTAACGACCCTCACGACCGCAGCGATGGTGAACCCGCTCATTGGCAAGCCCGCCCCCACCATCTCTCTCCCCGGCGCGGACGGCGAGACCTACATGCTGGCACCAGGGGCCAAAGGTGTTCCGGTGGCGTTGTTCTTCTACCCAAAGTCAGGTGCGCCACCTCCCACCTCCATTTGGCCAGGGTTCGCGCTCACCTCCGCAACGCCACAGGTTCCTATGGCTGCACAAAGGAGGCATGCCAATTCCGCGACGCGATCGCAGGTGAGAGCAGCCCCTTTTCCCTTTGTCGCCTTGTGAGCATCCTACTGACGCAGCAGGGTATTGCCATTGGTAGACAGTGAACTCTTCAAAAGGACACAGGTGGAGATTGTCGGCGTCTCCCCTGACCCAGTCGACAAGCAGAAGGCGTTTGTCGATAAACAAAAGTTGACTGTGAGGCCAGGCGTCTACACTCGGCTTCATCCAGACTAATGGTCACCGGTCTAGTACCCTGTGTTGAGTGACGCAAACGGTGAAGCACAGAAGGCCTACCATGTCCAGAAGGGTTTTTGGGGCTTAGCGGGAACGGCGCGAACCACTTTCATTATCGACTCGAAGGGTGTGGTCAGGTGCGTGGGCATGGCCCGATGTGTCTCCCAGATGCTGACGGGAATCCGGCACAGGGATGCGCATGATACAACCATCAACTACGGCGCGCACCTGAAGTTCGTCACAAAGTGGTTGGACAAGCTCGAGGCAGAAGAGAAGAAGGCGTCTGAACCTGCAGAGGCTCCGCCCGCCGCCGGAGAGACCCCCGCGGTCACCACGCCCACTGCAGTAGTTCCTGAGGGCCCCACTGTCGCCGAATTGGGCAAAGCAGCTGAAGCTGTCCAGGCGTGATGCTTCGACGTGCTCAGTTCTTCCAGGCTTGCTGGTTGATGTTTCTCCATCGTGTCTTAACCTGAAGGTTCTTGCTGTACTCTTCCATACCCACCTATCGTACACCCTGGTAATCTAATGATTGGCGTCCGCATTGCTATCCCACTTGTGCCTCAAGGTGCTTCCGTGTCAACCGGAGACAATAAGATAAAGGCAGAAACGCCACGAAATCGACCGTGCTTCTTCCACTTGAGATGGCAGCGTGATTCAGGACGAACATCGCCCGGGGATCATGAGTGGTCCATTAAAGCGTGGCATTAGAAGTGGTGGAGCAGGGAGGCTATACAATACATGGAAGAGCTTGATGGTAGCGAGTATTATGTGCCAGCGTGTCATTTGTTCATAGCAGCACCCATCATCTCTAGGAAAGTAGACGGTGTCGGAGAGGATCGATGTCAAGTCACCGAAGCGCGCTACTCACCAGCGTTATGTTCTGCAAACCGCGCGCCCACCCGTTCTGAGTGCTTGAGGAACTTGTCGGTACAGTTAAGGACACATTGCTCCTGGAGTGGTAGAGCCGATCAACAGGGAATAGAGGTTGGAACGCGGGCGGCGGATAGGAGTCGGAGATGAGGACGAAGACGTACCTCTTTTGATGAGAGTGCCTTGCTCGTGAAGTCGTTGCAGCACGCGTTGAAACAACGCTCGACCAGGCGCGAGTACATGTGCATGAAGTCTTGCATCTGCGGTCACCATCGGCGTGATTCATACGCGTTACTGTCTGGCGTAAGCGGATAGAACAAAGACCGCACCTGCTTCTTCTCAATCACCCTCGTCATGTGAGCCTGCTCGGCCGAGTTCATAGCGGAGAAGTCCATGGTGAAGAGGTCGTGTCGCGGTCGAAGTGGTCGAGCGTGTTTGTGTAACGAGCACTCAGTGGAGAATGACAGCAGGTGAGCGTCTGCGAGCTCGTCTGGCATTCACGTGGCGCTTAGTGCGATCACGTTGTGTGCGTGACACAGGGCGTAGCGCGACGTGTCTTTCTGTCGCCGCCATCATCTGTAACGCCCTTCATAGAGCTACTCGCGTTGCTTGACCCTATAACGTATCGTCTGAGCAACATGTCTGGTACATACATTCTTAGGTAGACGGTGACCAAGGCGCTCGATCTCAACCCAGCTAGGTAGCTATATCCGCACACCGTGAGTGTTATCAACCTTGTCAGTAAATAAAGTTATTCTAATGACTTCACAAGCTGCGTGTCTGTACCTCACCATGCAAACTGCGATACAGTACTCTATTTTTATGTCCTGATTGAGCAACTAGGGCATCCGCACAAGCTGCGACACGGCCAGTTTATGTCCTACAACAGCGCCCACGCCTCCTTCAACAATGAACGATAAGGACTTGAGGACACAGTACGCTCTCATAGCAGCGTGGTGCACTTGATGGCCACCCCAAAACACTAATCTTCCACATACAACGTGAGTGGGGCAATCGAGTTCATCTCCACAGAGACCCTGACGACGCGCAATGCAGCTCAACATACGCAGTTTCTCTTACTAAGTCAGCGCGTATGAGCCATCCATGATACTTACCTGGATGCTCAACATATCGTGACTGAAGTGCACAGATGGTATTTCCGCTGCAGGTCTACAGAGTATAAGCAATGTACAAGTCGTGAACATGTTTGAACTTTGAAAATATTCAACGTCATTGCTGCGCCGTGGTTAACAATCTGACTCCACCTTCTCCAACACCTTCGGCCGTTTTCCAATGACCAGTAAGATGGGAGCCCGCACTAAAGCATATCTCACAGGAATCAGCTATGGGCGGACGCAACACACACGTTCCTCCGGACTTTGTGACTGCCGTCAAGTCAAGCTTCGCGCTATGTTCGGTGCGCTTATATATTTCTGTGAGTGACTCCTCTCTTTCGGTCCCTCTGTGGGATGGTTGGTTGCGCCTACGCCACTGCGTGCGTCTCCGCTCTACCCGTCGTTGTGGACATTCTCTGCGGATGCTGATTCATGGCATGACTCTGACAAACTGAATGCCGTCCAATATGCGCACATAGACTATTGTGGACATGCGTTCAGCGGCGAGCTAAACGTTGCGGCTGCTGTGGGTCGACTTCGTTCATCGGGAAGCGCTCTCGAGCCAGTGGCCAAACAGGTATGCAGCGATACTTGCTCAATGCTCAATCTGGGTTGGGCTGTCGATCCTCTGGGCTAAACCTTCTGTGTAAGTTCAAGGGGTACGCAGGCGTGCATGAGATCAAGGTTCGTAGATCGACTATGCGCCAAATCTCGAGGTTGGCAGATGTACAGTGCCTTGTATGAATCCAGTATTTACTCGCACGGACACCTTCTCAAATGGAGAAAGTAACAGGTCACGGATCCCACCTCGGAACCCCCCTTGTGCCTTCGCATGTGCATACGCCCATACAGACATCTAAATACTCATGAACTCGATGTCGCTACACCAGCGGTACTCAGTCACAAGGCTCGAAGCCCGCTCTGTTGAAGCGGTTTGAGCGTTCAAATGTTCATTACTGACAGTTATACCAGCACTGAAGCAGCTTGAATCCCCTCATACTCTGCTCAGGGAATCTCTGGAATTTCGTGCACCAGAGGGTCCTCAGAGCGGTCTCGTAGCCGTTCTCAGCGAGCGTGACTGTCTTCAAATAGAACGCCGCCCGTATGAGAAAATTCTGCACGTTCACGGAATTACGCAAAGCGACAGAGGTTAGCCAGTCACTTGGCGTCTGCCCGATCCGGATCGGCGATCGGAGTATATGGTGTCTTTCGTACTTCGGCGCTTACAGTGACTCAAAATCCGACCTCATCGCGCTCCGACGTTCTCACTCTCCCTCGAGGTATTCATCTTTCCATCGACCGGCGGTTGTCCCAGTTCAACACCGTGCATCGCTTCTTGCAGAGCCTTCAACAGTATGTATAAAAACATCCTGCGAGACTCACAGGCTAAAGCACTGTCCTCTGCCAATTCCACCAACCCCGTTCACGCATCCGCTTCCCTCTCTGTGCTCATACATTACACCTGTCCTCAGTGTCTGAAATGGCCATAACCGTTAGAGATGCCCTCTCCCAGCTTGACGATCGTCGGGTCAGGGCTACACGACCCCTCATTCCTCCAGCAATTATTCAGGAGGATCTCCCGTTGTAGGTCATAGCCCATTGTTCAGAGTCGATGTCTAATCCGTTTTCAGGACGCTCGCAGCTGCCGAGACTGTCCTCGAGGGCCGCAAGCACACCGAAAATATCTTGCATTCGCGAGATGATCGCCTTCTCGTCGTCGTTGGGTGCGTCATTACCCGAATTGACTCATGTTGCCTGATGAGACTCATGTTCACGCACGTGTAGACCATGCTCGGTGCATAATGTTGAGTCCGCCAAGGAGTACGCACGCTTGCTCCGCGACTATGCCGAGACGGCAAAAGACGAGCTACACATCATCATGCGAGTCTACTTTGAGAAGCCTCGGACTACCGTCGGCTGGAAGGGACTCATCAACGATCCAGACATGAACGGGAGCTTCCAGATCAACAAAGGTCTCCGCATTGCCCGTACGCTCCTCCTCGACATCGCGAAGATGGGCTTGCCTGCAGGCTGCGAATTCCTTGATACCATCAGCCCTCAGTACACGGCAGACCTCGTCTCTTGGGGCGCGATTGGAGCGCGAACGACAGAGTCCCAAGTCCACCGCGAACTTACCTCGGCGCTCTCGATGCCGACTGGCTTCAAAAATTCGACGGATGGCACGGTTGGCATTGCGATTGACGCATGCCGCGCTGCGAGCAAGCCTCACGTTTTCCTCTCTGTGGGAAAGGGGGGCCTGAGTAGTATCGTTGAGACGGAGGTGGGCGGACGTTGTACGGGGTGTGTGACGCCATAGTGCTAATGCTGTCACAGGGCAACCCCGACGTGCATGTCATTCTCCGTGGGGGCTCAAGCGGGCCGAACTACGGAGCGGAGTTTGTCCGTTCGTGTGGCGAGAAACTCGCCAAGGCGGGTTTCCCGCAGAAGATTATGGTAAGCAGCCGCAGTCTCAGTTATGAGCGCGTTCGCTCTGACCCCGACGCGCCTTAGATTGACTGCAGCCACGGGAATAGCCAGAAGCAGCACGTAAAGCAAATTGAGGTTGCGGAAGATATCGTACGTAGCATCGGGTATCACCCATGTTGAATGGTAGGAACTGATGTTGCCGGTGAATTGCAGGCCCGGCAGCTGGAGTTCGGCGACACGTCTTCGATGATCATGGGTGTCATGCTTGAGTCAAACCTTGTCGAGGGCCGTCAAGACATCCCTACGTCTGGTCCAGTGGGGCTGAAGTACGGCCAATCTGTTACAGGTCCGTTCCTACTCAGAGGTTTGGTTCTGGACGTGCACTGACAGGTCTTCGCAGACGCGTGCATCTCCTGGGAACAGACTGTTCCTGTGTTGGAGAGGCTACGTGAAGGTGTTCGTGGACGCCGTGCACTCGTCCACAAGGGAGCACGAGGCGACAAGGTGGTCGTACTCAACGGTGTGAACGGCACGCATGTGTAATGTCAGCGAAGAATACCGCCCATTGTTTCCAGTAGACGTATATACGTAGATGTGATCTGTACACCCTTCATTCTCTTGTATCTTTACGCTTGCAATGCATGCATATGCTCCGCGCCATGTTTCGAATACAGTATCCATCCCAGTCCAGCCCCTGCTATGGGTTTGTCAGGGTCAAGTTTCCATAATGATCTGGCTGTACTTGGATTTAGACTTACAGGGCGCCTATATGGCGTTTCGACTGGGACAGGGAATCGGGAATACTTTCTTCCAGTCACCTTGGTTCCTGCTGGGCTGGTTAAAATCGCGGTCGGGGTCTCTGTCTCTCTCACTCATCGTCCTTCGTCGACTCTCTGGACGCCGCAAGACGCGGAACGAACGGAGGTGAAAGGAGCGGACGATGGGTTCGGACGGGATGCAGATCACAATCCCTGGTATGTCGGATACAACTCCCCAAGCAGACACTGCTCACGACAACCGATTTGTTGGTGTGAAGACTTCAATGATGACGATGATTACCGTTCAGCGCCCTTGTTTGGAGGGCGCAACCAGCAAACGAGTCTATGGGGAAGCTCGAGCTCAGGATTGGAGTCCCCAACCATCCTGACACCCCAGGCGGGGAATGAGCGGTTGGGCGGGTCTTACTTCCACTCGCGCGGGGACTCTGTCACCTCTCAAGACTCCGGACAGTCAGTTCAACTCACTTCACGAAAGGTCAAAGCCCCTTTTACGCACTCAAACCAGTCGTCAGTCGCGACGACGAACAGCTCTCCGTTCGCGAAGAAGTCATCCTTCGCGTCTCTCCGGAATGCGTTCAAGAGCACCAAGTTCAGCGATCCGCCGCCGATGCCGCCGCTCGATCACCAGGCGTACCCTGCGCTGAAGAACCCGTTCAATAAGTCGACGTCGTCCTTCGCACAGCATCCGGCCATCCCGCAGCGTGCGCTAACGATGAACGCGAGCCCGCCGCATTTTCGGCCGTCTACTCCTGCAAGCGGAGATATAAGGTCCCGCACGCCGAAGCTGAGGGATCATCATTACGGTCGGTCTCAGCACTCGTATTCTGGCTCAATATTCCAAACCTCGGATAATGGCAGCGACCATGGCTTCTCCCACCCTTTTTCGTCCTCACCGCCCCCAGTCCCTCCCATGCCGAATGCCTTTGGAGGGCAAACGGAGGAGAGGGTTTCTTCCGATATTGAAGACAAAATCAACCTTGACCCAAGAACACCTTCGGACTACGCTCTTCATGCTATCTTTATTCGCTTCGCTGCCTCCGCCGAGAGTCATATCGACGAATTCTTACGATTCCCAGTGGTGCGTTTGTGACTGGCACATAGTCATGGAATCTTCACTCATGGGACCTATATCACAGGACCGAGATGTCTTCCTTGAAGACTGCATGGGTTCTGGTGCTGACGAGAAGTTTGACGATATTTTGTCATCACTGGGCAAGATCGCACAGCGGCATGCCAAACCTGTTGTCGACTCTGTCATGCGCTGGAGAAGGACTCAAAGCGAGCCCGTCGGTTCAGACATTCATCGCCAACATATTTCCCAGTCACCGTCTACGTCCCGTGCGCTCCGAATGCCGGATGTCCTGCAGACGTTGAATGAACGGAAGTGGTTGGCTTCCGTGTACATCATGTGTCGCGCCCTGATTGCAGTTACGCGATCAATATCGAAGGATGGCCTGCCAGAACCTGTCGGACACAGCTTGGAAGAGCTCACGTTCGAGCAGTTCAAGAGGTACGACCTGAAACTGACCGTGCAGTCACCAAACTACCGATGCATCGCGGAACTTCATGCTTCGCTGCTAGGACACCTTTCTGATATCCGGTACGTCTGATGGTCGCAGCTTGAAGAGGAGAGCTGTACTCATGTTTGGCAGATTTGAGAGCGTCACCGATCGATTCTTGGCCGAACTTGGTCCCATCGCTGCTGGGCAAGTTGGGAAGGACGCGGACGTGAGGTATGAGAACCTCGTCAAGGGCTTGAGGCACGTCAAGATTAAGGTCAGCTTTGGATCAATCACCGAGTGATATCAGCATTCAACTGGTTCTAGGTGTGGCCTCCTGAGCGGTTCGAGGAGGGTGCAGAATTCCTGGCTTCGTTGTCGAAGTCGTATGAGAACGCGCATGGGAATCGTTTGAAGACAACATTTGCCGAGACGTTGGTACACATACTGCACCCCATCGGCAAGGTAAGAGAAGCATGGTCAACTGCCCTGTAGAGTTGCTTATGCTCGGTTTGCAGACGGCCCAGGCCGAAGTCAATCATCCAGACTGGGCGAAAGCCATAGAGGTGATCCATCCCAAAGCCAGAGACATGATGGTGAAGCCTCGGTATTGGCATGTTGCATATCCTCTTGCAGTCACTGCACTCTGTGTCGCACCGCATGAGTACTTCCTTCGCAACTGGTCTGCTTGTTTCGAAGCTGGTCTCGGCAAGCTCAAGGTATCAGTCTCTCGTGCTAAATGCCTTACGTGCTCATAGCCTCTGTTACAGGAGCGAATCTATCGGGTCCCTGTCCTGAACGGCATGCTGCGGCTGCTATGGACATATCTGTATCGTTGTCACGAGCCGATGTCTACGGTCTCCTCAAGATTGGAAACGATCTTCAAGTACTTCTTCACCCTCAATCGTTCTATCGCCTCTCAGGAGGATCACCTCCTACCTTTCGTTTGCATCGTTCATTTCGTACTTTCTCGTCACTTCGACATCGGCAGCGAGCTCTGCCTCGATCTTCTGCAGGAACGCGCCGTCAATTCCCAATCGTCACAGAATCCTCCTCTTCTTGCGCCGGAAAGATTTTCCATCGCAATCCAGGCTATATTGCTTTCTCTTCACTTGCTTGAAAGAGAGGAGCCACTACCATCATGGCCATCGAGCCCCGACTTTGCCAGTATGCCGTCTCGTGACGACTATCCCAGCTCGTCAAATACCCTCCCTGCATCTGTCACGGCAAAAGCGAGTTGGAAGGACTTTTTGGATCGCGCTACATCCTGTTTGAACGTCTTTGTGCAGGCTTGCTACCAAGTTGCCGGCAGGTGGTCTGTTCTCGATGACCAATGGACCACAACTCGTCTTGGTCCTTCATACGAAGAAGCGCACAACCACGTTATTCGCCATCATCCTGAAGGATCTGTTGCGTACCCGGAACAGTACGCCCCCCATATCGCAGTCCTCCAGGTCATATATCAGTCCTGGCCAAGGCTGCTCCATCCATCCTTACCTCTCGATGAGGTCTTCGACATGCTCATTCGTGGCGTGGTACACATAGAACCCGGTGTGGGCGAGACAGCCACTCTAGCCTTGCAACGGTTCATGTCAGACCCCGTGCACACATCCGTCCTTCTCACGCGCTTCTCTATGTTCCTCTTCGGGCCTGCTTCCATCTCACAAGAGGGCTCCGGTCCTCGGCTTCCTGCGGAATGCACGCGGCTTCTCAACCTCTGGCATAATTTTGTCGACCGCTGGGTGCACGACACGGTTCAGAAGCCGTTCCAGTCATGGACCAACGAAGAAGTAGATGACGTGACGGCTCGGACTGTAGAGATCGAAGTGGGCGCACTTTTCCTCCTTGCCCACCGGAAACCGTCTGCACACACAACAGGTGTAAAGGTTCTACGCCTGCTAAAGCTTCTGATGGACCACATGCGATCGGAACCCTCCACCCCTGCTTCCATATTGCCGAACGAGCTGTTCGCGTTCGTTCACGCGTTTTTCGAAGAAGCCACTCCTGATGCGTTGTTGCGTGGTTTGGACGAAATTCTCGAGGGCGAAGAGCTTACACGTCTAACACACTGGAAACAGACAATTTGCGCCGACAAGTTGGTCCTACTAGCCGAAAGTGACAACGCGCAGGACAGGTCCCTATGGAGAGAGGTGTACCCCCCTTTCGTACAGGTTTGTATGGGCCTCGCCCCCGTCATAGGTGCCGCTCTTCGGGAGAAATTTGTGGCTGCCGCGGCGCGCGCAACGCAGTTCATGCAGCAGCTTTCGGGCGTCGGGTCTAGGTTTCCCTCCAACATCAGTCATCGTGCAGGCTTCACTGGTGACAGAGATGGGACACGAATGATCCTGGAGAATAAAGAATTCATCAGCCAGTGGCACTGTTGGATGAAGCTCATATGTGCAACCGCGTCAGTTTCGGGTGCAAGGCCTCCAATGAGTAGCATGCGCGACCACTCCCGAGCGCGGTCGGACTCTGACCTCGGTCCGGAGCTGATGCAGAGTACCCACGACCTCTTTTGGGCTTTGAGCAAGTTCCTCGACTCCGAGTACACCATCTTCCGCGAGATTGCTGTCTCGTGCATCAGTTCCTTCCCCGCCAACGGCTACTCCCAGCTCCTCGAGGACCTGAGTAAGCTTCAGTCCCGTCAGCATTATGACGATCCAAGGACGAAGGGCACATCTGCTGCTCCCCTAGTCGGGCGTTTGCGGCGACAGGAGCGCTTCTACACAGCCCTCGCCCGTATCTACTGCCTCACCGCGCACCTATTGCAGGATCAACGATCTTCTGGGAAGCAAGCGGCGCTGACATATGTTTTGAAGTATGTACGCAACATGCAGGCTTTTCTGGTGTCGTCAGACAACAGGGACAGATGGGATATGCAACGCCTGAGACAGTTCTTCTGTGGCACCATCGAGCGACTGTTCGATGCTCTGGCAACGCTGAAGGACTCGGACCGCTTCATTCCTCCTAACCTATACCTGGCTTTGTTCACCATGTGCGAGGAGTGGTGTCAGCTTGGCAAGCAATCCGATGGTGTCAAGAAGCGCCTTGTATATATGCAGACTGTTGCAGCAAAGTCTTACGGCGATCCTGGCAGCCAAGCGGAGGCCATCCAGACTTTCCAAACGGAAACCCGTGCTCTGTCTCACGCGGCCATTGGCGCTATGGCTGCAGTTTGCGTGCGTCATATCTTGAATCGGTTATCGTTGCGTTCCTGACATGTCTACGCTCAGCAAAAAGCGTTCTTTCCCCCTGATGTTGAGACGAATTCTCCTACAGACCGCCAGGCGCTTGACTTTGTCAAACCCTTGCAGATCGGGCCCACTCTTGACCGCCTCACTGCTATCTTGGCTTCATTCCACGAGGCGAATCAGGAAGCCGGGAAGTGAGTAGATCTCGGTAGTTTCTGTTATAGAGAGCTGACATCCCATCCAGGAAGGCTCTGCGGTCACTGCTCTCTCACCATCGGTGCAACGAGACGTTCCTTGAAGAGTGCTTGCGAAGAGCATTTGTCACGAGTAGGGAGCTCGAGACTAGCAATGCGCGTTTCTTCGAAGTCGTTGCAGATGCAATATGCAGTGGAGCTGCTACCGCCTTCAGCTTCGCTCAAGTCATATGTCTTGGATTATCAAACCTTTGCCACCCTCTCCTTCAAATCCGACGTCATTCTTTCAACATACTCGAGACGATCCACGAACAGTCTGCAGGCATTATCTCCCTATCCCAATACGAGGCTGCTGTTGGTAGTTCAGCGTCAAGCACTTACCTCCACGCTCACCGCCTTATCTCCGACGTCCTCGCGGGCGAACATCCAGAGCACTCTGCCAAGGTGCTCGCTCAGTTAGCTGACTGGATCCCAGGAGTTTTCGACAATCGCTCTGAACGTGGCGTGCTGCTCCTGCTGCAGAGCCTCGAGTACTGGGCGCCGAATATCGATTTGATGAACGACGACAGGACCGAGCTTTCGAAGGAAGGACGTCTCACCATCTACCACCTGATGGCGCTCACCATGAGATATGCAGAGACATACTCTGAACAGGTCCTCGTGCTATGGATGCGTCTTGTGGATCCTCCACACCAGTCCAACGGCCACGCGGTGATCCGGTTCTTGCTGGAACAGTCGCACAAAGTTGGGAGTACTGTTTTCATAAGTTGCGCTGCGAAGATAGTGGCATGCTTGTCACAGAGCGCGATTGGGAGGCAGGTCGTGGAGGAGCTTTGTAGCGTCGTGGAGCCTGCTCGCATGCTCCCCAGTATCGAACACAAGCTTGCGCCACCCTCCGATGAGGATCTCGAGTTGTGGTCTGATCTCGATGTCCTCTTCTCAGAAAAGCCGAGGTTGTCTCTTGGTGTTGCCCAGTTTGCTCTTCTATTTCTCTCTGAGACAGCGCTCGAACGATACTGGGAATTTCAAGAGCAGCTCCCTGTGCTTTTCCATGCCCTGTTTATGCACCTGGATCATCGTCAGCCTTTCGTACAGAATCACTCTCGATACATGCTCTTCCAGCTCTTGCGCTCCTGCCTCACTGGTTATGACGAGCTTCCCGAACGCTCGCTGCACCGATCCCGTCCTGAACTGAAGACAGTCATTCAGGATCTCGAGAAGGAAGCGGAGACCAGGTTGTGGAAG
This sequence comes from Lignosus rhinocerotis TM02, assembly GCA_000743315.1. Lineage (NCBI taxonomy): Eukaryota > Fungi > Basidiomycota > Agaricomycetes > Polyporales > Polyporaceae > Lignosus > Lignosus rhinocerus. The sequence continues at coordinate 201,571 of KN049972.1, forward strand.
GAAGATGATAGCGGCGTCGAGGCGGAGCCCAAGCTTAGATGGTTTGGGAACGCCGTTCTCAACCTCATCGAACCCCTCCACCCCGGCTTATCTGAACAATGGGGCACACTCGCCCTGAACTGGGGGACGGCGTGTTCGATACGACCGGTCGCATTCCGCTCCCTTCAGCTTTATCGTGCCCTCATGCCACAGATCGGTCCGACCCACGTCAGCATGTTGCTAGGTCGCCTGGCGAACACCGTCGCAGACGAAGACCTTGCCATCCAGAGCTTCAACGTGGAGATCATCTCCACGCTCACCGCCCTCGCGTCGTCTAGCGACCTCGACCCGTCACAACTTCCCCACCTATTCTGGTGTGCCGTCGCCTGCTTCTCCACCACTGTCGAGACCGAGTTCCTGCATGCACTGCATCTACTAGATGCGGTGCTGGCACGGATAGATCTCAATGGACCGGACACCATCGAACTGCTCTTCGCTTACATGCCCGCTAATTGGAGCGGAGCCGTCACGCTGCAGTCTAGCCTGCTCATGGGGTTGCGCTCTTCGGTGACCTCCAACCTGACCCTCAAGCTCCTGCAGCAACTCACGAAGATTAATGACTCGCGGTTGATTGACCCCTCAGAAGGTCGTGTGCGCGACCTGTACACTTTGTCCCTCCCATGGTGTCTCCGTGCCATGACCGAAGATATCAAGGACGAGTCGCTTCAGGAGTTCGCACTCAACATCAGCCGCCTAGCCGAAGAGGAAGAGCGGCCGAGCATCGAGCGCATCATGACGTCCTTCGCAAAGGCGCGGTTCCGCACCAAGGACGATTTCCTGCGACAATCTGTAGCCAGCCTCCGGGAGCACTACGGTGTCGACCACTGGACGGAAGTCATCACCCTCCTCATGGGGCTCGTGCTGAACAAGCATCGGTGGCTCCAGGTGCAGACAATGCAGATCCTCAAGGTCCTTTTTCAGCAGCGCGAAACCAAGAACCAGGTTGACCTACTTGGCTCCGAGCTGCTCATGCCCCTCCTACGGTTGCTGGAGACCGACCTCGCATCGCAAGCGCTGGACGTCCTCGACGAGCCGATGCAGATCTCGGGGGGCCCGGCCGCGAAGCACGTCCTGCGCATGTCGCTGCACCACCACCTGCGCGCGAACGCCAAAGAAGTCGAGTCCGTCGCGGAAGTCTTCGGCATCCCGCAGGAGTCCGGCTGGTGCGTGCCGCACACGGCCGCGCGCCGCGACAGTGGTGGGGAGCTCGAGGACGACCTTGGGGATATGGTGCAGAACTTGCACGAGCTGAGCAGCTTCTTCCAGGAGGAGCCCTCGTCGCGAGCCATGTCGGGGACAGGAACAGGAACAGCGACGGGGACAGGGACGAGGACGGGGACGGGGATGGGGATGGGACACCATCGGCAGCTAGAGGCGCGCGTGGCGGCGATCCTGGCGAAGTCGACAGAGGCGGGCGACCGGGACGTGCCCCAGACGCCGTTCGTGGACGTCTTCAACGTGGTGAACGCGGGGATGGGGGTGGGCGACGGGGGCGGGTTGTCGCCGACGTACGAGGAGGACTCGGAAGACTCGGACTCGGACTCGGGCTCGGACCTGTTCGAGTACGACTCGCCGAGCTTTGCGCGGTTTGTGAACGGGGGCGGAGGCGGAGGCGGGGCTGGAGATGGGCGTGCCCATCCGCATAGCTCGCACTAGGACTCGGATGGTAATCTTATTTTGTCACTGCTGGCGCGGCTTGCTAGACTCTCATGCTTGTATACACACACCTCGTTGCGCTCTTACTCTCGCTCTTCGTACTCATCTCTCATCTCTCTCGTTTTTAGTCCTCGTATCACTGTACACTATGGCTATAGATAGCTCTGCGCTGTCGGCTCATCACGGATGGCGCATGGATTTGTAACAACAGCATCGGCCGCATCTTAGTATTCCTCACCACCACCTGTTCGTCGTTATGTTATTGTTCGTATTCAAGATGCTCTCGTGCATGCTATCCCCTGCCACACATTCCAATGTGCACAGACACAGCAAATGTCAATCTTCGCGACTCGGAGCTCGGCACTTCGACGGCACCGGAAAGGCTGAGGTTTAAATAGGGTTGCAAGCAGATTGTCGCAGAGGGCGAAGTGAGGATGTGTGGGGCAGTCCCTATAGCAGTGACGGGACATCTCGGTCGCCGGAATTCGTACGTACGAGGTAGGAGTTCGAGGAGGATGCGATCGCGAGAAGACAGAGCGCGTCGGGCATGCTGAAGCCAATGGAATTGTGAACATGGCCCTGCGGGTGCCAGTAACCACGGAGTTTGGAAGCTCAGAACGCTGCACTTGAGTGAACATCTCAGTGACTCAGTCCATCGCTCCGAATCAGCGTTGCTAGTGCATGGTAGGACCAATCGAGCCATGGCGACTGTATGTCGTCCTTGTGTGCTCTTCGTCGATGCTATCACCTCTCCCTCGCTCATGTGGCAGAGCACCAGAGATCAGCTCGCACCCTGCCACAGACATTGAAGCTTGAAGCTTTGAAGTATGGCTGTGGGGTTCGGTGTTCGGGGCGATGATAAGGGCGGCAGATGTCAGAGGTCAATGGATCGCAGTTAAACTCTATGAGATGATCGTAGCATAATTAATGCATTGCAACGTAAGTACTGTAATATTTAGACATGGACGGTCTCCTGGGGCATGGCGAGAGTGGTGTTGCCCGCATGCATTGCCATGCAAGGCGTAAATTTGCAAGTCGGCGGCACTTTGACCCATATCCCGATAGAGGCCTAGGTGCCGCCTTCAATATACCGCGAAGCAGCGACGGCGGCCGCTCGGAATCCCGCCGTGCGCCGCTGCGCACCGGGACGCCTTGGATAATCAGTAAAATGCATGCGAGTATGAACCTGTAATCACCCACGGCCGCCCTGTGCAAGGTCGTGTCGAGTCGATCAATCGTGGATCGGGAGACATGGGCAAAACGGGAACAAGGCGGCAAGCCAAGCTTGGTTCTCGGCAAAGAGCGTCTCTACTCCGTCTCTCACGGACGATTGGGTACTTATGCCAGGATCTCGTGGGTGTCGAAGCACTGGCATGTGGAACATGTGCTTGCTGTGGCTCAAGCTCAACACGAAGGCGAGTACGTTCAGCTGGTGGCTATAAAGAAGTGGGGGGAACTCAGGTTTCACTGAACTTTCGTACCCAATGTAGACGCCAGGCACCGCACTGCCTTCCGATCCGCACTTGGAGCGATGGTTGAGTGACTGATGCATCGTGGCGTTCATCCACCGCCAACTTGTGAATTCTCGGAGGGAAGGTTGCGCTTGTCAAACATTTACATACAAAGGCTGTCGGTCGGTTCCTTAGACGCGACCGGCTCGAAGCAGCAGAAACACAGGAATGGAGGAAGCAGGGTTGGGAGAGGCAGGGTCCGGGCGCTATGCCAGATCATCTCGCAGAGTGGGCGCGCCGCTTGAGTGTTAAGATCAGCGAGACAAGGTATGGAGATGACCGGTACCGAGTCTGAGGCAAGAAGCAAGGAGGAGACGACGAGCAATGCACATTGCAGAAGGTACTTATCGTATGGGAGGTGGGCAGTACGGAATCCAGGGGTTGTCGGAGGTGGACAGTGCCGATGTCTTGTATGATTTGTATGACGGGTGCAGAGGATCAGATTATAGCTGGATGAAGACCAATGTCGTGTGTACGTTGTGGCTCAGGGCGATACGGGGAGAGACAGGTTTTAGGGAAGTGGATAAAATCAGGGAGACTGAAGTCGGGCTTGGTGAGTTGGTAAGACAGTCAGGCGGGCAACTGTGTCGCGAGAAGGACGATAGAGAAGAAGAGAAAGAGGTGCTATACATAGAGATGGTTGAGGGATGGAAAGACTCGGGATACTTATCAGAAGTTGTTAGTTGCAGACTTTAGTTGTTCGATCCCAATTGCTGTGTTGGAGACTTGTCGACCAAGCCTGATTGGACAGATCATCATCACACCTTAGGCGCTCGGAGTGTATACTTGGGCGGCGGCAAATGCTCCCACCCCCGCCCACCGCCAACTTCCACTTCCTCCTCCTCCTCCTCCTCCTCCTCCTCCTCCTCATCCCCATCCTCTCGCCTTCAGCAACTTCGCCAGACAGCCATGTCCGACAATTCGACAGACTCGGGTGCTGTCCCTGACCTCTCCGACATCCTCCCCCCTTACCTCAACCTCCCTCCACACCTATCCGCCCACAAGTACTTCTTCGTCTGCACTCTCACTGTTGCTGCATGGGACACCCTCGTCCTCTCTCCCCGCACATGGAGACTCTTGAAGACAAAGGAATGGCCCCCTCTCAAGATCCTTTTTCACTTCCTTCGTCTCTTCATGCCCATCGAGTTCACCATCGTCGGTATGTTACGTCTCCGCCTCATTATCTACTTTAACCCCCTCACCCGCCTTACCTTAGGTGTCGCGTTCTTCGACACAAAGTGGTCACAGCTGGTGAGTACCCCCTCAGTCGGACACAAGCCCGATATGTTGTTGCTGGGCTGGACTTGGGAAATGCAAGACTGGTCTCCGAGCACCGATCCGGTCGGTGTATGAGGCCAACCAGACGCTCGACAGACGGCGTATCGCTCCAGGACCCTCTGCATTCTCATTCGCAAGCTTGCGCTAATTCTCGCCACAGCAATGTTCCCGTTTCTTCCTCTTCGAGCCAGTCTGCACCGCTATCCTCCTTGCAGCCTGCTCCATCGTCCACGTTATCCGTATCCACGCTATCTACGAGAAGGACCGCAACATCCTCTACACCATGGGAGCTTTTCTTGGTTTACAGGTCGTCATCACTGCTATCTGCTGCGGCTTCTACCGATGTGAGTCTTCGTTTTAGCCCAGCACGCACCGCTCCATATCCGGATGTGGTTCGACGTACCGTGTTATCACTCGGGAACCCGTTCGACACCTCGGCAGGAGTATGGATCATTCATTCAGATGCGTCCATACATTCCTCGAGTGGTTCTCTGATGGCTATGGGATCATATATCAAACTTTCCGGATTACTGGCACTTGCACCGGCAATAGCACGCTCACACTGATGACTTCTCATCACATCACAGCTACCCCTCTCCTTGAAGGCCAGGGATGTATCGCGGAGCCCAAAGCCAACTGGGTCGGTATTTACTGGCTCTCTGCAACATTGCTCTACACCGCCTCGGTACGTCATCTCGTTCCACCTACATCATCTTCCATCTGCTATCCATCATCCACCATGAATGCTGAATTCGTTTCCACACTTGCAGTTCGCCTTGGCAGTCCGCCGCTCGCTGCGCTCTCTTAAGGTGAAGCAGCTCTCGTACTGGAAGCTTATGCTCCGCGATGGGCTCAACCTCTACGGCGCGATCTGGGTTGTCAACATGGTCAACATGCTCTTCTGGTTCATCATCACTCCCACTGGACCCGAGGACCCCGTCCGTACCATCGTCACCAGCATGGCCGCCGTGCTCACCGCGTCCATGACGATGCGCATCATCCTTGCCGTCCGCGGCTCGCTCGTCTCAGGGGGCTCCTTCGCTGTCACCTCTGGCAGCAACCCAAGTCGCTCAGGCAACACAACGCACGTCAT
>KN049972.1:207157-276060 GCA_000743315.1 Lignosus rhinocerotis TM02
AACCCCGTGCTCTCGCTCGGCGCAGGCCGCGACCAGGGCGCGTACGCCGTCCCGCTCCAGGGCGACAAGACGGCGGACTGGGATGGGAAGAGCTCCGTCGGCGGGCGCGACCAAAAGGGCGACATCTTCCCGGTAGAGAGCAACCCGACGGATCAGACCGGCGTCCATGTCACGGTCGAGAGCGAGACCGACTTCGGCGGGTTTCCCAAGGAGAAGAACTGAGCGCGGCACACACTCGGCTCTGCGGCGCGTGTTTTTGTTCGTTGTTCCGTCTTGCTTCCCAGGGTGCCTTTCCTCTTACCTAAGTGTCTAGTAGAGTCCCGTCCCCGCGCGCATGTGCAGCTGCGTCTAGGCGGTTGAAACGGACGAGTCAGGGATGCAAAGGCGGGATGTGGTGCATCTCGTACTCCTTGCTCTATTTATGTCTCGCTCGCCCCCGCGATATGGTTTCCTCTTTGTCCTTTTCGCCTTGTTGTGCCTGCTACTTACCATTCACAGTGCTCTCTCTCCCCCTTCCCCTCACGCCCCCATGCTGCTGCTGCGCCCACATATACGCGTACAATCATATACAACACTACCTTCACTCCTGTGTCTCCTCGCCCTGGGTCTAGTTCTATTCCTTCGTTATTCTTGATTATGCCAACATCGAGTCCTTTCCTCCCGAAAGCCGAAGGGGGCTCGTTTGATTGCTTGCTCGATTCCTCTCCCTTCCGTACGTTCCTTTTTCCGCTTCCGTTGTCTGTCCTCTGTGTCTGTAGTAACATCTGGCGTTGTAATATATCCCATAGTCGGAAGGGAGACCGCGTCCCGTAGCGTCGTCTGGTGGATGAGGGTTCGTCAGCACGTTGACAGTTGAACGTTGAACAATCGAGGAACATTAATCGAGTCTTTTCGCTCTGAGAACCTTCTACGGGACTTGACTTGCTGCGACATTCTGAGATGGGTATGTCACAAGAGCATTTCCATGTCGATATTGTACAACACGTGTGGACAGCACTGTTACATGTAATCAAACACACTCGACGCGGTAGTCCATCATATTGGACCGTTAAATTCGACTACACAGAACTCAGGGCTCACTCTCCGTCCTTCCAAGCATCATCCCACCCCAGCGCGCTCCGATCCCACGACCCCTCCTTCTGCCCACGAGAAACCCATCCAAGCGTGTCCATCACGACTCCCGCCGCGCGCACGAACACCGACCCGTCCACCGCCGCCATCCCCACGTGGGTCTCCCGGCCCTCCGCGTCGAACGCGCCGATCGCCCCTCCCGGAGGTGTGCGCCCGCGGGGGCGGGGGCGGGGGCGGGCGTAGGAGGCGGGCGTGGAGTGTCCGTGTACGACATGAGGAGGTCCGCGTCGATCCGCGGCCGCCCGCGGACGGTGAGGTAGATGAGCAGGAGATCGACGAGCGCGCGGAGGAGGGTCGCTTGGGAGTGCGCGGAGGAGATGGCGGCGAGGAGGGAGGGGAGGAAGAGCGAGGCGTTGAGGATGTGCATGAGGACGAAGGTGCATGAGGAAGAAGTCGAGGCGCGGCTTCCGGCCGCGCTTGCCTGTGCCGGCGAGGAGCAGGGTCGCGGCCCAGAGGAGCTCCTCGACCTTGTCGTCGAGCTCGGCTTGCCCTCGCGAGATGTCGATCTGCCAAAGAGAGGAGAGGCGGCGGATCTCTTCTGGGCGGCCTTGGGTGCATGCGGAGGCAAAGCGGGCGGAGAGGAGCGCGTCGGGGTCGTAGGGCATGACGGGCTTCATGATCTCGGAGTCGTATGTCTGGCGGAGGATGGAGAGGAGAGAGTGGCCCTTGGACGGTTGGCGGCGGGCTGGGTCCGCAGCCTCGTAAGTCAGTGATCCCAGAGGCGGAGGGCCGCTCTCGAGGTCAAAAAGCTCGGGACGAAACGCAGAGTGAACTGCGGTCTGAGCCAATGCTAAGAGGTGGCTTCAGTACTACGACTGTGCGGAACAAGGTTTGGATGCCCACCTTGTGCGACCATTGCATCGCTCCCAAACTCTACGCCATACTGTTGTGAGGTGGTGTCAGTTAGCAAAGAACACTAGAAAAAGGAGAACAGTGTGAACGTACCCCTGTTTGTATTAATGGATGCAGTCTGACAGAGCAATCTGGTCTGAGGATGTGCGGCATAGCTGCGCGGACGAGTTTGCTTACGCTCCACCAACAAATCTGAGCAGCATGCATGCGCCATTGCCATTTGCGGCCGGTGCGAATACAAATTGTTCGAGCACCTCTCCGACACCATGGATCGTGATCTGTTCAGTGAAGAAGTTGAGGTAACTTGCATAATATCTTACACCGGCCTTTGTTAGCAAAGATCTCAGTAAGACCAGATAGGCAGTGACCGACCTTTCGTCCCCAAGAAAGTTGGTCCAGTTCTCGACGGTGACAACTTCCTGGACTGCCCCCTTCCTTCCCTCTTTTCTCTCAAATACGTACTTATCTGACTGGTCCTTTGCCTCTTCATCATAGATCTTCTGCAACAGTGACGCAGATGCTCCAAGGTCGTACGCTGCTAACAAGCTAGCAGAATGCCCACGTTCAGGTCCTCACAGTCACGCTCATTGAATAATAAGGCGAACTCACTGATGACTTAGGTGATTGTGGAAGCCCACTTTGCCCCAGAAACAGTGATGCTTTTGTCTGTCTTCTTCCAGGAGCCGTTCGGCTGTTTCCTTCGTCTCGTATGTCGTTCCAGGCAAGTTCAGGATACCCTGACGGATCGTTGGTGGTAGCTTGGCAGTGTTTTGGGTCATTCTGTGCTTCTCTGGTGGGCGTGCACAGGTAAGGAGGTAACCGCGCGAACGGCTGACTGAGTACTGGACTTATAGATCCCGAGCAATAACAAGAATGCACGCTGATGACATCATCTACTCTGGCAGCCAAACCTCCCGACAAGAATGCACGTTGATGACATCATTTACTCTGGCAGCCAAACCTCCCATCAATGGCAAGCAGAGTGCACTATAGCTGGTTCTTCCAAGCATCCTCCCAGCCCAACCCGCTGTTGTCCCACTTCCCGATGTTCTGCCCATGCGACACCCAACCCATCGTGTCCATCACTACCCCCGCCGCGCGCACGAATATCGTCCCGTCCATCTTTGCACTTCCCGCCTGCGTCTCCCGACCTTCTGTGCCAAGAGCACCAATCGCCCCTCCCGGAGGCGTACGTCCATACCGCTGTGCAGCATAGTATAACACGCGAATTAGCCCAAGCGTGTGCGGGTCGGGGGAGTGCAGCGCGGATGACACGATTGCCGGCCATGGGTTGCAGTCTGCCGCCTCGCGCGGGTCGCCAACCGCAGATGCGTCCGGCTGCGGGAGAGCGAGGTTGGGTGGGCACGGTGTGTCCGTGTACGACATCATGAGCTCCAAATTGATTCGCGGGCGCCCACGCGCGGTGAGATAGTGCAGTAAGACGGTCACCATTGACCGGAGGAGCATCATCTTTGACTCCATCCTTGGGATGACGGCCAGGAACGAGGGCAAGAAGTTCATTGCGGTTAGCAAGTGAATGAGAAAGAAGTCAAGGCGGGGCTTGCGTCCGGGCTTGCCCGAGCCTGCGAGGAGAAGCGTCACTGTCCATAACAGCTCCTCGACCTTGTCGTCGAGCTCGACTTGCCCTTGTATGGTGTCAATATGCCAGAGTGCGCACAAGCGGCGGATTTCTTCCGTGCGACCGTTGGTGCATGCAGCGTCGAGTCGTGCGTAGGGACGAACGACGGGCTCATAGGGCAGAGCGGGTGTCATGATTTTCGAGTCGTATGCCTGGCGGAGGATAGACAAGAGAGAATGGCCCTTTGATGGCTGGCGGTGCATGGGACCCAGAAACCTGTATGTGAGCGATTCAGACGGAATGGGGTTGTTCCCATGGTCAAAGAGCTCGGAATATTTCACTTCATGGACGGCTATCTGAGCCAGCGCTGGAGCAACACACATTCAACATGGGATGGTTCTGCATGACTAGTGTCGAGCGCACCTTGGACAATCATTCCTTGGTTCTGCATGACAAGTGTCGATGCGCACCTTGGACAATCATTCCCTCGCTGCCAAACTCGATACCAAACTGTTAGGAACAGGTCACTGATGCTCAACAAGCAATGAGATATGCCGACGAACGCCTGTTTGAATCAATGGATGCAGTCTGCAGGAATGGAATACAGACTCGAGATGAAGGGAGTGTGTGAATATGACAGGCGACTGCTTACGTTTCATCGAGGGATCTGACAAGCATGGATGCTCCGTTATCGTTCGCAAAGACGTACTGTTCCAAGACTTGTCCAACACTACGCGCTGCAACCTCTTGGGCGAAGAATTCAAGGTAGTTTGCGTAGTAGCTGGCGTCGCGCTCGTCAATGGGCATTCTCAAAATACAGGCAGGATGACATAGCACCTCTTATCCCCAAGGAACTGCGTCCAATTATGCACAGTGATGGTTTCTTGAACAATATCCCCCTTGCCCTTGCTCCTCTCAAAATCTTTTATGTCAGACACCGCTTTCAAGTGGGTGTCGTATATCTTATGCAGCAGTGACAAAGAACCTCCGAGGTCGTACGCTGTCAACAAGCTGTTGCCTGCTCTGAGTGAACTGAGCATGTCCGCTGACTGGAGGAAGACTTACTGGTGGTGCCTGCTCTGAGCGAACTGAGCATGTCCGCTGGCTGGAGGAAGACTTACTGGTGGCTGAGATGATTGTGTTTGCGGTCGTCCAGGAAGCAATGATGCTTTCGCCTGTCTATTTCGAGGACGTGTTCAATGAAACGCTTCGCCTCGAACGTAGATCCCGGCAAATTCAGGATCCCCTGGTGGATGGTCGAAGAGGGAGAGGAAGAAGCGCTGCGGTCCATATCAATCACAACTTACACCTCATAGTCGAGCACATGAACCAGTATATATTCCACTGTGAACGTGCACCAAAGCGAGGAACACTGGGAAGATTGTTCATAGTGCTTAGGTCGCTTGGAAGACGATGTCACGGGTCAAGTGGGCCGAGATGCTAGCATTGCGTTGAGAACGTAACCCCGTCCGCCGACCCGTCCGACGGACGCCTTATGATGGGTCAAGTTGGCCGAGATGCTGGCATTGCGTTGAGAACGTAACGCCGTCCGACGGACGCCTTATGACATGCGACTGTGCGCCGCGCGGCGTGCTTTCGACAAGCGCGAGACCCAATCGTACAAATTAGTATGGCATCATACAAACGCACTGTAAACGTAGGACAACCCGCGACCACCCATTCAGGACGATGGTCCTGCACCTCGGCTCCCGATCGCTTTTGGCATCTTCCTATCACCGGTCGCGAGTTGCTCCAAGTCGGCAGCTTTGAAGTAATGGGGTGCGACTGCATGCGCACAAAAGGAGATTAGCGACATGACATATACAGCGAACGCCAAGCACTACTCGCCTTCGAGGAGCCATGCGGGCTTGATCTCCATGACTTGACGCATGTATGACTTGGACGTCATCACGAGCTCATAGTACAAAACAGTCTTGATCGGGGGCGTGTGGTTGAACAGACTGGAAGACGGGTGTACGTACACCGTCTGGTTGGTCTTGAGGGTCCGATACGAGTCGCCGCTTTTCTGTAATTGGGCCTGTGCGAGAACATCGGCGGAGTGTTGTGAGCACTTGTGACGAGAATGCGAGGTCAGACGAGATGCTTACAGTGTTATAGAAGTACCCGGCAGTAATCGCCTTCTGGATCGGGGTGATATCGTTCGTGTTTGGGTTGCTCTGTACCACGATCTCCACTCGCTCGCACAGCCCGGCAAGCTGGTCGCGGATGTCGCGTGCTCGGCTCAAGCTCTTGAACTGCAGGAACTGCTCGTAGCAGAACTGCTGCGAATAGTTCGTCTCCGCCCACTGTTCCCAGACGTTGAGAAGCGTGAAGTGGTCGCCACCTGCACGGACAAAGTTCTGCCTTGCTTGGTCCGCATGCAGTTTCTTGTCCTTTGGGCGATAGAAGAGAGAGGATGATTCTTGCAGCGTCGAGATGATGGTGAGGACCTAATGAGTGGCGAAGTTCAGCATCTGTGCAATGTTGGGGGAATGATTCGAACGCACCTCATCAGTACACGAATATTGCTCGCTTGCGATGATGGCCTTGGACAGCATCGGATCCACGGGGAACTCGGCCATACGTCGACCAAGCTTCGTAAGTTCACCCCTGTCATTCAGTGCACCAAGCGCATACAAGAGTTCCAATGCCCTCATAAGGGTCTCGCCCGGGGGCGGGTCCATGAACTCGAAACCTATGAGGTCGTTGATACCCAACGACTTTAGCAGAAGAACGACCATGCCCAGGTTCGTCCGTTGGATCTCTGGCACAGTGTTCTCTTCGAGTTCGTTAGCGTACGCCCACTTCGTGTACAGGCGGAAGGCTTTGCCAGGACCGACACGGCCTGCTCGCCCTGCTCTCTGGTTAGCAGATGCACGTGAACACTACGGGACATGAATGATCGTCAGCCGAAGCACCAGGAGGGTTCTGAAGATCACTCACGGGCACAACCACTAGGGACGACATTCCTGTCCGCGGATTGTATGAGTTCTGCTTGACGAATCCTGGGTCGATGACAAACACGACTCCGTCGATCGTGATCGACGTCTCGGCGATGTTCGTCGCAAGCACGACCTTGCGAGCGCCTTCCGGCGTTGGCTCGAAGATCTTTGCCTGCATGTCACTAGGAAGGTTGGCATAGATAGGGCAGATGATGAGCTCTTTGATCTTGTTGCCCAGAGCTCGCGCGGTCTCTTGCAGATTCTCTTGCGCGGCTTCGATTTCGTCTTGACCCTGCCCGAGCGCGGTGAAATGTGAGCCGAGGTTGCAGCAGGACGAAGGCAAGATGATGTGGCTTACCGTGAAGAACACAAGGATGTCGCCGTTGGGTTGCGTTGTATGGATTTGAAAGACGGTGGTAATCGCGGCATGGAGATAGTTGGCCTCAGGTTGGGGAGTATAGTGGATATCCACGGGATACCGACGGCCAGGTACTGGGTAGCTGTCAGTATGTGCGATGGATGAGAGGCCATGTACGACTAACCATAAAATACAGGTGCGTCGTCGAAATACTCGCTGAACTTCTCGGCGTCCATCGTCGCACTCGATATCAACAATCGAAGTTCAGGCCTGAACCGTGCAATGTCCTACCGCTCATGGATGTTAACGATCTGCGGCATAGATTGAGTGAGAGATCAACACGCACCTTGACAAGAGCGAACAAGATATCCGTACTTAACGTGCGTTCGTGAGCCTCGTCGATGATGAGCGCCGAGTAGCCCGCAAGGTCAGGTTCGGTGAGGAACTCTCGAAGGAGCATGCCATCGGTCATGTACTTCAGCACTGTCTTGTCGCTCGTACAATCCTCGAACCGGATGGAGTATCCGACTTCATATCCGACCTTGGTACCGACCTCCTCAGCAACACGAGCGGCGACGGACATTGCAGCGACACGACGAGGCTGGGTACAACCGATTTTCATGCCATTCGCGGTGTATCCTGCTTCGTGAAGATACTGAGGGAGCTGGGTAGTCTTTCCTGAGCCGGTCTCGGCGACAACGATTAGCACTTGATGCTCCTTGATAGCCTCGAGAAGCTGTTCGCGATACTGGTAGATGGGTAAGGACTTGCGGGTTTCGTCGATGGATTGAGCTAATTGGCTGGTCAATAATACACGGGACTTCGGCACAAGGATGACAACACACCTCGTTTCTCTGCCTCGTCAATTTGCTGTTGTAGTAGCTTGTCTGCTGCACTCATGTGACCCTCCCCACCGAGTGTTGATTCCATGACGAATTTGATCGTCTGACTCTCATCAAAGACGTACTCGTAGTCATCCACCAGCTCTGGCTTGTCCAACGCACCGGTCTTGAACGTGCTGTGTTTGGTCTGAGCGGCCTCCCATTGGTCGACGTCGGTCGTGAACTGATCGTCCTTAGGCTTTGCTTCCTCGTACCTCTTGTACAGGACATTCTCCTTCTTCTTCTTGTCAATCTTGCCCTGTTCAGTGAAGTAGTCCTCAGGGAGCTGATACCCTTCCCACTTGTCGTTGATCTTCAGTCGTTCTTCGACAAGTCGTAGCAGTTCCTTCTTCCGCTCGAGCTCCCGCTTTTCGCGCTTCGTCATCTTCATTCCGTGGAATAATGCCTCGTCGTCGGCGATCTCTCTCTTAAGCAGTTCGATCTGCTGGATCTCGCGCTTCGTGAGGTACTCCTGCCTCGAGTGTTCTCGCAGGTTGGGCATCGCCCGCGCTCGAGCTTCCGAGTCATCGGCCAGCCGTCGTCGTTCCGCTGCCTCGGCAGCCGCGCCGCTATTCTTCGACGACCTGTCCTCCACCACCTTCTTCGTCTTCTCTTTATCGCGCTCCTTCACACGCTCCGCGAATGCGTCACGTTCACGAAGGTCCTCCAACCTCTCCCTCTCCCTCCTTACGTCTTCGTCCTCCGGCATCTCCACGTTCATATCCTCCTCTTCCTCGTCCCGCCGCGACCTATGGTCGTAATCTTCCTGTCGTGGCCGTTTCCGAGCCTTCTCCTCCTCATCGCTCTCCCACTCTCGCGTGTCCCCTTCCCGCTTCCGCAGATGCCGCTCACGTTTCTCCTTGCCCGACTTCTTGCCCGACCCGCCGACCTCTACAACGCCAGCATCGTCCTCGTCCAGCAAGAAGCCGAACTTGCGTGAGTAGAGCGCTCTAGTCTCCTGTTCCGCTTGTTTTCGGGCTGCGTCGGACGACTTCTTGTGTTTGCTCTTCCGGGGCGCGCGTGAGAACACTTCCTGGGAGAACTGGTGTGCATCTGGGGTGTCTGGGAGGCCAGAGGCGTTCAGTGAGGAGAAGAGCGCCTCTGGAGATTTGGCGGAAGATGCTATATGGCCATTTGAGCTGTCGAAGGACACCTTGGGCTTGGTAAGTGGCTTACCTGACGCTACGACGTAGTCTACAATGCTACGGTCAGACAGCCCGAAGAACTGACAAAGACCGTGAGATGATGTCCAAAGGTAAGCGAGATAGGACTCACCCGTAGTGCATTGTCGCTAATGTAGCGTTCGAGGTCAGACATGGACGTAGCAGAAGAAGACAAGGCTCGGACCCGATGGCGCGCGCAAACGGGAGTGAGTGGGCGTCTCAATCACCAATCTAGGAGAAAACATCTATATGTATGTACAGACTGAGATTCAATCCAGCTTGAGTCACTTCTTCCTTGTCCTTCAAGTTGATCAGACAGCGCGAACGTATTCAGAGATCTCCTCGCAATTCGGTACTCAAGTCACTGCTACCTGTGCTGAATAGCGAATGTCAAGCCATCAATAGACTAGCCATGGGCGCAGGGAGGCTACATGGTTTACTTACATATAAGGCAGACTTCGATGGATACAGGACTTCAGATCCCGTCCGACTTCTCATCTCATACTATAGTCACACTCCCCTCCATCTTTATTGACAACTGCGTCTGGGTGCTCTATTCCAGCGTGTGCCTTGCAATGGCAACTAGTGTGCTTAACATCACCTTGGTGTTTCACGGCCTTTTTTCTACTTTGTTCTAGAGGTCATTACTCTTGATTTCCCGGTTACGGACTTATTATTGTCTCGGAGGCGGGCACGTACGAGTGTCTCTCAATACCCTTACGAACAACTTGAAGATCGCTGCGATTGTCATCCGACGACTTCTCCATATATGTTAGGTTTTGACCACAACGCCCCTATGACGATCCAGGTTTGACAGGCATACATTATACCCATGATCTTCCAGACATTGATCTACATGCTACCGCTTTTCCGCTGCTACAACGAGTCAGAACGAAAACGACTGCGTCGAGGAACTCGCCCTCTTTCTAGGCCGACTCTGTACAGAAGGCATATACCCCATCCGAGAGATCTGACGAGTTCAAGGGTAATCACCAGCTTCACTGACACCGTATATGGATACATATATCCCAAGCTGAACAGAATGGGTTGCAATATGTAAGCGGTGGGTCTAGACCCACTTTGATTCTACCCAGAATCCCAAGCAACACTACCAGTAGTCCTCACGACGCGTCCTGCACCGCCAAGTGCAACTGGATCTTCTCTTGCACTATGTAAAAGGCCGTGTTGGACTTGCCAGATATATATGCTTCGAGCTTCCATAACTCTTTACTCACGGGAGGACAAGCCATCTGTGTCCGTGATTTGGGGCAAAAACGACCAAACCGATACTCCTTCGGGAGTTGAGGCTTACAGCAGAGACAACCCGAAGGACGTCGTCAAGTTCGCCGACGACAGTCACTTTGCCATATTGGCATATGTTACGTCTTCATTGCTTACACTGTGACCGCATATGTGTGTATACGCAGACTTGGAGTGCGGTGAAGATACGTACTTGTCTTTCCTAGAGCGCTATTCGATCCGGAAAATGGTGAGTAGAATGTATGATGGATGGGTGCACTTGACTCTATGTATGAGCCAGACTGGAAAGTTTCCCAGTCTACTGAGTCGGTAGTCCTAGTAATAGTGGCTGTACGGACTCAGGCTGCGGGGAGGACGCGTGGCGCGGCGGGACGGGCACATGATCGCGTTTTGCCTCGTGTCGCACATGAGGTTCAACTCTTGACGGGCGTCTCCCAAGTCCAACAAAGATCTCGCGCCTTCCCCTCCGAGTCGCTTCCGTCCGTATCGTCTCGTTCTCACTCCTCCGCGACGCCCCCGACGCCCCCGACTCCCTGGCAGTGACTTTCTAGACTCCAAGGCTAACTCAAGACTCGCAAGATTACTACCCCATCAACAGAACATCCGCATCATCCCTCAGTGTGAGTTCCTCGTCTACCTAGTCCTATTGTTCGCCCGTTTTGAGCATGGTGCGCGCTCTCCATAGGGCAAACCCTCACACACGACGCGTTAATCCACGTGCGGGACCAATACCGAGCAGGTGCAATCAGAATCCAGCAGGTACGTCTCTCTCATTGCGATATCAACCTCATATTTCTGTCCGGGTGATCATCAAACCCTCCCTGCACCAAACCCTCTACCTGAGTATCCATTCATGCATCATATCTTCTGTGCTACCGGGTCGATTAACTTTCCCGTTGAGAATCATTGTCGGCATTCCACCTTCGATGGTTCATTGTGAGACCCTGTACACGGTATGGCCCACTTATGCACTATGGGCCGGCATCAGGGGATACCGTATTGCTACAGAACAGCAGGTGATGGCCAGCACGGAGGACTGCAAACCACTCTGTCAGCAATTCGCAACCGCTCCTATCCAGGACGCGGCGACCTCTGGTCTTTCATTATACTCACGACATCCGGAGGGGACGTTCAGATACTCATGTATACCTCCAGTATCCTTTGTACATCTATCACCACCTGCAACATCATGAACACCGGCTCATATACCCTCGTAGAGGGGCGTACTTCATTACCGGGCACACCTTCCCATTCGCCTCCTCCCTCCCGCGACGGACCTCAGAAACTGCAAATATCTCCTGCGACCTCGGACGACTCCTCCATTGCATGTGACCTTTCGGACCTATCCTTCAACTACGAGCGAAATTCGCGTGGCGAAATCGTACGCGTCTCCAAGGGTTCCTCCAAGTCTTCCACCCCGCCCACACCTTCGGACTCCCCTCCCAAAGCCCCTTCACCGGTCCTTGGGCCGACCACCTATTCCAGGCCTATCCCACTCACTCGTTCTGAGTCGCTCCCCCAAGAGTCGCTATATATCCCACGCCAGTTTCAGCGAGCGGCATCGGGGTCGCTCGCAATCGCGCCGGCGGGTGCGTCGCGCGGCTTCGCAGCGCTTGCAGCGACAAACGCAGGAACAGGACGCAAGATCAGCGGCCCACGACGCGTACGACTCGAGGATCTCCCTGAGGGCGAGGCGCAACCGAAACCGAACACACAGACAGGTATCATCAGTTTTGGTCTGGACGAGAAGGAGAACCTACGTGCTGCGCGCCTCATTCGGCCTGCAAGATCCTTAAGCAAGCAGCTTGGAGCTGACAGGATAGCGGAAACAAACGAGGAAGCGGAGCCTCCAGTACCAGCACCAGCTCCGTACGTTGCCACGACCCACCATGCTATTCGACCCAGAAGATCGGCGAGTTTAAGTGATGCCCCTCCACCCATCGAACCGATACCAGATCGTCCTGTAGGGCAGTCGCGACCGGGAACGTCTCTAGGTGCGCGGCGGGTTACAATGGAGGAGAAGATGCGCCAGGAACGTGAGATTGCCCTAGAGAGTCACTTCCGCCGTGAGGAGGAAGAGAGAGGTGTGTGCCGGTACATATCCTACGCTGGTCAAAGCTCTAATGCCTACCAGCGCGTGCACAAGCGCATGGATACATGCCTGCTCCTTCCCCCACACACATTGCCCAAGCGCATCTACGACACCAGCGGAAAGATTCGGACACAATGCGCAATAATTCTGCTGGCTCGCCGACGGTCGTCGACGCGAACCGGCATCGGAGAAGTGATCCCGTACCAGAACTACACAAACAGGCGCATTTGGACGACAGTGAGCTTTCGCAACATCCCCTACAGACATCGAAGCCTGCCCCTTATCCTCAGGCGTTCCCTGTTGCGATGGCCAGTTCAAACAGTCAGTCTGGGAAGGGTCTCGTTGTAAGTTCATGTTACCCGATCAGCATGTTCCGTAGCATATGCAAACACTTCTGCAGATCAACAAAAAGACGTATCAACGACTGGACCAAATCGGTCGAGGCGGATCTTCTCGCGTCTATAGGGTCATGACGGGCAACCATGAAATTTATGCTATGAAGCGCGTCCAGCTTGACAAGGTGGACCAGGACACGATGCAGGGTTACATGAACGAGATTGCGCTGCTGAAGCGACTGGAAGGCAACCAACGCATCATCAGGCTATTCGACAGTGAGGTCAAGCAGACCGTCGGCGGCGGAAAGGGCATGCTGTTCCTCATCATGGAATGTGGCGAGGTCGATTTTGCGAAGCTACTGTCTGATCAGCAGAAAGAGCCGATGGATCCGGTGTGGGTAGCGTACTACTGGAAACAGGTATATATTCGTATTATACTGAACTTCGCAAAAATGGGCTGAGTGTGTTGTTAGATGCTTCAAGCCGTTCAGGTCATCCACGAGGAAAAGATCGTCCACTCCGACCTGAAGCCCGCCAACTTCGTCCTGGTCAAAGGCCAGCTTAAGCTCATTGACTTTGGTATCGCAAATGCCATCGCCAACGACACGACGAATATTCAGCGCGATCACCAGATTGGCACCGTAAACTACATGTCTCCCGAGGCGATTGAGGTTCAAGATGGCATGCGCCGACTAAAAGTCGGACGTCCGTCCGACATCTGGTCTCTGGGTTGCATCCTCTACCAGATGGTCTACGGACACCCTCCCTTCGCCCCGTGGAGCCGTGCGGTTACGAAGATGAAGGCCATCGCAGATGAGACCCACGCCATCGAATACCCAGAATACGCTGTCCCTGTTGCACACAAACGCAGGGAATCTTCTCCCTCAGACTCACCCCCGCAGATGATTGACCACCTAAAGGTGCGGGTACCGCAGAGCATCATCAACACCCTGAAGAGCTGTCTCGTGCGGAATCCGAAGGCGAGGGCGACTATTCCGCAACTTTTGCAGCAGAACTGGCTCGAACGTGAGTTGCGCGCCATCTTCAGCTTTTTCAGACGATTCCTGATGCTGGCTTCTCTCAGCGCAACCATCTCGACCATCCACTCCGCCTCGGTCACTCGAGCTGCAACTGAGGGACGATGAGACCATCATCAACCCACCTCACTTGAGCTGCAACTGAGGGATGATGAGACCATCATCAACCCACATTTCATGAAGCAGCTGCTCATGTATGGGCTCCGTATGGGCTTGCAGCGTCCTGAAAGCGCAGAGTGGACGGAGGATTCCGTTGCCGGAGATGCCGAGGTATGTGCACATGAGCTAGGCTATGCCTCGCAGCTGGCTGATACTTGAGTGCAGCGACTTGTGAGTGAACTGAAAAAGATCAATCGTGAAGCAGCACTCGCTGCGGCTGCGGGCGAGGCACCATGATGACTTTCCCTTGCGAGTCTCCCTGCAACCTCCCACGGTCTTGCTTCCACTGCACCACATGGCCACCTTACTGCCACACACCCAGACAAGCTAGGACCTGTCGCCCTCGCTACTTGTCTCGTGGTTGATAGCGGCATTGGGTGGGGGATCTCCCGGCCCCGATGTGACAGCCGAAGCATGTGGAGATTTTATGTCTGTCCTGATTTGCATCTGTTTGATTATCTCGCTATGCTATATCGCTTCGCCGCTGTCGTTCTACGCCTCTCGCTGCATTGTTCATACGCCTATCCACCTGGCCACCTATTCATCCCCTTGTGGCCGTCGGGCGCACCAATTTCGCCACTTCCACTCCGCACTTCCTTTGCATCTTACCGTGTTATGTGTTATGTGTTATGGATCCGGACTGGTCTCGTCGTATCTTCATAGGCCCTTTGGCCACCCTCCACACTCATACTGTACCACCATAGTCCTGCATCCAATGTCGCCGTCTCGTATGCAACGCAACACGTACACACACATACATGCCATTTGTACCTTTCTCCCAGCATATGTCCCGAACCCGAATCATAAACCTCCTTGAATTTCCCTCTCGATTTGCCGCTGCTCTTCTGCTTTGGAACCTCGCTGAGACGTTGTGTTGCTGTTGATGCTGTCTATGTATGTATTTATCCTCCTCTCTCTCCGCATGAGTGCGGTGTTGGTCTCCCTGGTTGCGTGACGGCCATACATTCGAATCGGCCCAGGACTACTATCGTCGCGATCACGTGCTTTACGCATGCAATTTGGTTAGAGGGAAGAATAACGAGCATGTGTGGAGGTATGTATTGGCGTGCAGCTATCAAGTTGTCACTATAGCGAAGGGGGGGGGGGGGTGCTTGTCTGGTCTGTTGTTGATACATTTGCAAGTGACTTACGGTCATGTAGCCTTCGGATGAAGACGCACACGACGACAATGAGTTAAGTACCTCTTGGGTCTTCCCTACACACTGTGGGTGAATGCTGGCGTTCCACGACAAGTTTTAGGAGATAGATGGGAAGAGAATGCCCATTTCGCCTCTGATCTTTGTGGCGGATACCTTTGACCCGGAGTAGTATCCAAAGGATGGGACGGTGTCGACCGCGCGTAAACTCAAACAGGAAGAGCGTGCTCTGTGAGAGGCTCTGTGATGAGATAAAGACCAACGACATCCTGCACCAGTGAGCAGAAGTGCGTGAGGGGCGGTGCTGAAGAAGACGAAGATGAAAATAAAAGGTCGGAGGATTGCGCGGAGAGATACTAGAGGCTACTGATATGTCAATCTTGCTAAAGCTTGATGATCGGCCTTCATCATATAGATGTTATTTTGTGATACTTAGTTCACTCAGGCTGGCGCATGGTACCGCGATCAGTATGCTGAGTACTCACTCACCGTACTAGTCTTCATTTCGGTTGGTAGATCAGGTGTCACGGTACTGGCAGCGTTTCATAACCCTATGAGCACTTGCCATTTATGGAACCCTAACATCGCAACTCATTGGCAAACCTGAACGCTCCTCGACGTTGAGAACGACATTCACTAGGCTCCTATAGCCACCACATTGCTTTCTCTCTAGTCATTATGTCCGCCTGTCCTCCATACGCTCCCTTCTTTGGCTTTGCGGGCGTCGCCTCGGCGGTACGTGTCTATATCTCCTGCCATGCCATTCAAGTTGTGCCCTCCCTGCTGACCCTGAACGGTTGTTTGTGTAGATGATCTTCAGCAGTGCGTGTCTTTGTCGGTCCATCTGGGATCAAATGATCTAGTGGAACTCCTCTGAATGATTTATATTTCCTTCATGAATCGCAGCTGTCGGCGCAGCATTCGGGACGGCGAAGGCAGGAATTGGGATCGCTGGTCTCGGGACGTTCAAGCCCGAGTTGATCATGAAGGTGCATTCGTGAACATGGAGACTCCTGTTATCGTACAACTGACATGGCCCGTCACACGTGAACTCAAGTCTCTCATCCCGGTCGTCATGTCCGGTATCATCGCCGTGTACGGACTGGTGGTGTCTGTGCTAATTGCTGGTGGACGTAAGTGTCTCATGGCATTGCCTACTGTCATTTCTCAACAGACATTCCTTCCTCGCTATACTTCGGGATCTTGTGCACAGTCAAGCCTATAGACTACCCGCTATACGCCGGTTTCATCCATCTCGGCGCTGGCCTTGCATGTGGATTGACCGGTCTTGCTGCGGGCTACGCAATTGGCTATGTGGGCGACTCTGTGAGTGTACCGCGTTCAGTGTTGTCAGTAATCGTTCTCACTACAGCATGCGTGTTGTTCTAGTGCGTGCGAGCATACGTGTTCGAGTCCAAGGTGTTCGTGACGATGGTGCTCATACTGATCTTCGGGGAGGTCCTAGGATTGTATGGGTACGTCGATGATTTTTACGAAGGTTTTCCTTGGCTCAACAGAGGGACCTAAGACTTATCGTTGCGCTTATCATGAACTCACGAGCCACGGAGGCCCGGTGCATATGAAATCCGAGTCTAGTTCCTGCAGTATCATCATCACATTTGCTTCCGACTCTGCTATTGGACTTTGCACGGAACAATGTTCATATATTACATACCCGGAAGACACGCAAGTCTTGAAAACAGACATCATCCACAAACAAAATATCGAGGACAACTGCAGCAACAAAAGGTGAACAGGTGTCTTAGCGGCTGCTCCTCGGGCTGCGGCTCCTGCTACCACTTTCGCTGCGGTAGCGACGCTTCCTTCTAGGGCTTCTTCTAGGGCTTCTGCTGTTGCTTCGCCGCGACCGCGAGTCGTTAGAAGACTCAGAGTCCGATGAGTCGGAAGAGTCAGAGGATGCACTGGAGTCTGAGTTTGATTCGCTGTCACTATCAGAGTCTGACGAAGAGCCAGAAGACGACGAGACGGATTTTGAGCTAGAAAAGATGTGTCAGATATATCCTGTCAGGCAGCAGAGACGGCGGGGGATCTCTGAACACACACCGTTTCCGCTTGTGTGACGACCCTTCCCCTTTGTCCTGGCTCTTGCCGCGCTCTTTCTCTTTTGCCTCAAGGATACGGTTTGCAATTCCACTCCTACGGCACAGTGGTGGATGTTGTGTCAGCTTCGCATAAGTCACCCTAGGCACAACTATTCACGCACTTGGACTTGAACTCCTCTGGCACATCCACAGACGGCTTCCCGTCCGACTTCAACTTCGCGAGTAGCTTCGGGTTCTCCAGCATTTGCGTACGCGACGGCCGGGAGATATAAGGTCGACTTCCTTTGCACTGATATGTGAAGTGCCCTACAAATCCATCGTGTCAGTGTCAGGGATTGGTAACACCTGTGACGGTGTCGAGCAGTAGACCTCACCTGTGCCGAGACATTTCTGGCAGACTGTGTTTGCGGTAGCTCGAGGCTGGCTAGCGGATCCACGATGGGGTGCGTATTTGGACATAGCAAGGAAGAGAGAGGGTACGTTGGCTAGTTAGACTGTGTTCAGCGTTCTATCCGACCCGAAGTTCAAGTTGCCAGTACTTGGCAGTTCGTCGCGCGCGAGTGGCTGAAGTTTTCGGGGCAATTTCAGTGATGGCTTGGTTATTTAAGTCTGGCTATCAGCCTAACCTCTGAATCTCAATTAACAGTGCTTGCGTCTTCTGCGAACACTCCTCGACCAGGCTCCTCCCCAGCGCACCTATCAAGTTGGAGGTCTCAAGATTGAATGATGTTATATGCTTTCAGTTCTGTACAGGATGCAACAATGACTGCTATTTCTAGCAGTTCGCATAGCTAGATGGACGGCCAGCACTACTGTAGTACTGGTGCTAGTGAGCAACAATGTGATATCAGCGAATATTGAGACAGGTGTCAAAATTCGAGAAGCCGACGGCGCTTCAAAAACCCGGATTGGGTCAGCTTCGAGCGTCTCATCTCCGAGGAAGGGAAGCACGTGATCAGAGTACAGTTAGACCCGCGCCAATATATTCTGTCAAAACATTCGCTTTGTGATGAACCCTCCAACTCGATAGGTGCGCTGGGGGTGAGCCTGCTCCTCGACACTCCACTGCAGCACACTTGTATGGACCGCCCGTGCTCGCACTGGCAGAGACCTATAAAGGATGCTCGTCCCCGCAATTGAAGAATCCATCATACTCTCCAGTTTCTTCCTCTTCCCCCCGATCAGGTCAACATTGAGATAACCATTGATCATGGGCGGAAACGCGTTCAAAAAGCTGCTACCAGACGCGTCTTTCCCCCGCATGTCCCCATCTGTTTACAATGCGTTGAAGTCGCAGCTTCTGCCCATCCTACAGACCCTCTACACCCACGTCTCTGTATCGCCCGAACGCCCCGGCAAGGTCGATCACGGTGACCTTGACTTCATCGTGTGTGGGCCCCGCGAGTGCCTCACCCATGAAGAGGTCAAGCACGCACTCCGCGCGTCATACAGTGTTCCCAAAGAGGGGAACAGGACGAGCAACTATGCGGTCCCGGCTGACGCGTTTGAGGAGGTGGTTTTTGCACCCGATCCCTACGCCGGGGATGCTGGTGGGGAGACAGACGACTTGACTGGAAAGGATCCCAAGATGTTCTTCCAAGTCGATGTGAACGTCTGCGCCGACCACGCGCAGCTTGAGCGTACCGTCTTTTGCCACTCTTTCGGCGATCTTGGTTTCATCCTTGGCCTCCTTGCGCAGTCCGCCGGACTGTCCTTCAGCATATTCGGGTTGAAGGTACGTCCCGCCCCCGACCTTCCCCACTTTCTCGAGACCGTTGCCAGTGAAGTGAGAGAGTGTAACGATGTTCTTGTACACAGCTCGCAGATCCCCTCCCCACGTCCCCAGCACAGACGTTCTATCTCTCGACCTCGTTGGAGGACATCCTCGTGTTCTTCGGGCTCTCCATGGACAGGTGGAAGCAGGGCTTCGCGACGCAAGAAGACATTTTCGAGTGGATCGCGACCTCTCCCTTCGTCCTCCCGCTCGTCGCGCGATACCGGTCCGCGGACTACCAACCCTCAGCCAAGGAGCAGGTCGACACCCGGCCGCTGCGGCAGAACTTTGTCCACTTTCTCCGAACGCACGACATTGATCCTGCCCGTTCGTGTCGGTGTCCACCGGGCGAGGGCGAGCGCGCTGCCGCAGGATCGTCCGAAGCCCTTGCCCTCTTTGCCGCACCTGGGAATTACGACGAGAAGATTGACGCTGCCCTGCGCTTCTTCGGCAAAGACAAGGAGCACGCCTCCCTGCTTTTCGTCGCTCAGGCCCAGAAACGCGCCAGGGAGATCCTTAATGGCACCAACGTCCAGGAGTGGACTGGGGTGATGGGTATGCCCATCCGCTTTGTCATGAACGAGGTGAAGGAGCGTCTCTCTAACACCTTCGCTCGTTCCCGAGACCTAGGGGAGATTGAAGGAGTGCATGGGTGGCAGCGCGCCTTGCTGAACATGTCAGACGAGGAGGTGCGCGCGTTGGTGATAGCCGTGAAGGAAGAGATGCAGAAAGACGGGAGGCTGGAGTTCGATTGGCGATCGGCGAAGGCCGCAAAACTGGAGCGGAAACGGAAGAAGGAGCAGAAGAATGGTGGGTCGGTGCATGCTGCTGAGGACCAGGGCGCCGTTGCTGATGCATGACTAGTGGGGTCCTCATGGGTGTATATTCGAATATACAGAGATGTACTGTATTTCAGCGCATACCCTTTGCTGTACGATACATTCATCTATGCATCTAGCACAATGAGAGGATCCTACAGTTTACCCTTTACACCAGTGTGCCACAGACCGGTAGTCAGTCCATGCTTGTCTTGCAATGCCATCCACTCCAACACTGTCTCGACGACCTCTTCCGGCATCTGTATCATTGCTTGTGAGCAGCCAGCGATACGAACAGGCGGGAAACCACCCACCCCAGTGAAGTTATGATCTGCATCTTCGACATAGCGAAGCATGTGCGTTCCAGGATTCCGTGCGCCATAAATACGAGCATAGATAATGGCGTCGTACGGGGGTACGACCGCGTCTTTCAGTCCATGTAATGTGAGCACGTCAATGTGCGCTGGGAACTGCGTCCATGCGACGGAGGTGTCAATCGAGGCAAACTCGTCGTAATCTTGCTGGTACATCCTGTCCGCATGGTCGGAGTCAGTGAGAGCTAGGCCGGCGCTATCATACTTACCTCGATACGAATGGCTTCCGCGCGACCATCGCGTTGCGTTCTGTGTATCCCAGCCGCTCGAACTCCTTCCGATTTGCTTCCAAGTGATCTACAGGATGGGTTCAGCATGGCCCCTTGGCCTCTCGAGCAGAGTTGACTCTGACCGTAAATTTTCTACCCAAAGAAAGCCTGAGTCGACCGACGACACAGCTGAGAGAACGACAAAAGCCTACCTCCATCCTGTAACGCCCAGATACGTTCACAAATCCCCTTACGTCCTTGGCGTATCCCTCTCTGTGCTTGCACAGCCAGAGCATGGCTACCACGCTCCCTCGCGAGTGGCCCACGAGCATGTCGACGATATACCCATACTTCTCTTTGAGGTATGCGACCACGGCATCGAGGTCGTCCACGTCGTTGTGGAACCTGCCCGAGTACCATACCCCGGGCGTTTCGTGGTTACCTCTGTACGCGGCGGCACGAGTCAAGCAGCGGCACAAATGTGCATGGTGGGCGAGAGATGACGCGTGACGCACCGGAAATCGAACCTGAACGAGTCTATGGGGAGGCGGAGGGCAAGCCGTTTCTGGAAGAGGTAGTCTTTGTGTCTGACACGATCGTGGGGTCAGCTCGTGGCACGTATCGCGCGAAGAGCACAGAGACTTCACCCCATAGAACCGTGAAGAATCTGCGAACGGGGTTCGGTTCAGCACCGCGATGCACATGAGCTGCCCGAGACTGAGCATGGCATGCTTACGGACCAAAGCAATCCTCCGCCCCTGGGTAGGCTGCTCCGGGGCGACCTGCTCCAGTACCCCCGCAATGGCACAGTCCTGCTCCAGCGGATGGGGAATGGCGAGCTTCGTCGTCTTCACGGACGTGTTCTGCGTGATTACCGTCATCTTGCGCTTTCAATGGAGGGCGGGAGGTCCGGGAGATAGTAGTCTAAGAGGAAGATGGCTGAAGTGCTCATGGCTGGTGAATACCAAGTATAAGCCTTGAAGCTGAGTGTGGCGGCTCAGAGGTACCCGGGTCATAACCGGTGTAGGAAGCGGGCCGGAATCCCTTGCGGAACGCATCCAATTCAGCAAGTTTGAATTTCTCACTACATATGCACAGTTCCGCTAGTTTATACCTACTCAAGTACCTACCCCTTGTAACCACACAGGGATGTATCAGGTTCACGTCGCCATGGTTCACGAAGCGACAAGGTTCATGAACGAGGAGTACAACGGAAGAGGTATATGATTACGCCAGTCCGTGCCATAACAAGTCCACCAACAACAACGAAGGTACTACTTAGCACTACGGGGGTGCTACTCAGCACAAAGAAGGCGCTACTAAGCTCAGAGTGAGTAGAGAACTCAGGGCTCAGAACGTAGGGATGAACTCATGTATCCTATCCCGCGCGTTCTGCGCGATGCACTCCGCGATCCACGTCAAGCTCCTGATCTCCTGCTCCTTCAGCTTAATGTAGCTGTAGAACACCGCGAGCTGGAACTGCTGCAGGAACGCGAGCTTGTTCAGGTGCACCTCGTGCACGAAGAACCGGTCCTCCAGGTCCGCCGCCCCACCCAGCTCGTCGCTGAGCTCCCCAAGCAGGTTCGCCGTGCTCTCCCCGACCCCGCCCGCGCCCCCCACCCCGTTCGCACGCGCGGCCCCGGAGGTGTCGAAGAAGGCACGGTACTCGGCGACGCCCTCGAGCGCCTGGCGGACCTGCTCGATGTCGTCCGCGCGGGCGAGCGCGTTGTTGCCTTCGGGGAAGAGGCGGCCGATGGTCGGGAAGAGCTTGGCGCGCTGCTCCTTGGTGAGCTGCGTGCCGAACGAGTTGATGGTGATGTTGATCGCGCGGCGGTCGGCCTCGAAGGCGAGGATGGTGTGCATGATCTCTGCCGTGGGCCCGCCGAGCGTCTCGCAGAACGCGTCAAAGTCCTCGAGGTAAGCTTTGTAGAGCGTGTTCCGGATGATCTCGATGTTGAGGTCGTCCAGGTCCGCGGCGGTGACGGAATCCCAGAAGTAGTTGGCTGGCGGGGGCGAGAAAGGAAGGGTGAGTTGTGAAGGTTTGTTAAGAGGAGGAGCAGGAAAAGGACGTACCCAGGGGCGTCTCCACCAACACGGTATGGTACAGCTCCTCCACATTCGTCGCAAC
Source organism: Lignosus rhinocerotis TM02 (assembly GCA_000743315.1). Lineage (NCBI taxonomy): Eukaryota > Fungi > Basidiomycota > Agaricomycetes > Polyporales > Polyporaceae > Lignosus > Lignosus rhinocerus. Next base: position 229,470 of record KN049972.1, read on the forward strand.
GCACAGCGCGGGCATGGTGTCGAAGATGCCCAAGGGATGACATCTCTGTAGCAGCTCGTTGGTATTCCGCCCATGCAGCGTCCCCGTGATGATGAGTATGACATTGTCGATCATGTACGCATACCTGGAGAACGCCCCGTCAGTGCAACGCCCTCCTGCAAGCCCTCATAAGAAAAGGACCGCTGAACGCACGTCATGTACTCCAGGAACTTGCTGAGGGGTTTGACGGCATTGCTCCGGAGGTAGTTGAAATGGTCGACAAGCACCTGTGTCGCCTTGTCCGAGACGGTGGAAGTGGAGATAGGCAGGGGCTCGTTAGCCAGGAAGTTCCCATAATCCGTTGCGGACAACTGTGTCCGGAAGTCTGTTCATGCGCACCTGTGAATATGCAGCTCAAAGATGGCTTAGGAGTGGACGCACCCTCAATAGTCTCGCATTGGGTGAGGTTGTTGTACTGGTTCTGGGTAAGGAGGCCAGCTTTGTACCCCCTCACAATCCCCTCCAGATAGCCACCAGAGACCTGCGGAGTGGGACATGTTCAAGCGACTGCCAGCAGCATTACAAAAGAGAACGCGCACGTTGAATAACAAGGCCTCCATGTCGAGTAGCGGTTCCGTAAGCGCTTGCCCCGACCTGGTGTATTGACAGGGTTTCCCACGCTTCTCTCAAACGGGAGCTGCGGACCGAACTGTAGGTGACACACCAGCACACGGAAATATGTAATTGAACTCATGGACTCGCAAGTGCATACGACCCTTGAATCTATCATCGGAAGTAATGATGCATAACAATATGCAGACACTAATACAGTACAATGTCCAACTACCCTGGAGGAACACGTAGACTGAACACATCGACGTCATCACACCGCCAGCTAGAACGCGGAGATAGCTGTTGTTTCCTTGCGCCCGTGTGCGTCGCGAACAGAAACGTCGACGTCCTTCAATGGCATCTCTTCCGGGTTCTTGTCCAGCTCGTGTTCGCTCGTTGACGGCGTTCCGATGGACGAGGTGTCCAGCGAGGAAGTCTCGGATGTACTCATGCTCAGTGGAGTCGACAAGCCTGAAATCTCAGGCAACTCCCCAGGCAAGACTGCGATGGTCTCCCGCTCGCCCTTAAGCCACGCCTCTCTTCTCTGCTGGCGATTGTGCATCCACGGTCCCGCGTTGCTCTTCATGCAGCCACCGAGCCCGTCGCAAGTGCATTTGCCTCCAAGACGTGCGGGAAGGGCATCCTCGTCGATGAGTTCAAAGAGTTTCGACTTGTAGTCGGAACCCAGAATGAAAACTTTCGAAGCGGTCTCTTTTGCTAACCAGGGCTTCATGACGTTCCAGATCGCAGAGAAGCCACGAGGAGCATTCACGATCGCCAGACGTGCCATGCTGAATGTCGAAAGAGTGAGTATGCACGCCCTTGCACGCGAAGAGAAGAAACATACGTCTCCGGGAAGTAGTCTTGGGATATCTGGAATGAGCCCCGTGTAAAATCTTTCATCTGCCAGAATTGGGAGATTCTGTTCGATTCAAATGTGAGTTCACGGGAACAGACGATTGCGGAAATTGATACGAACCCGAAGCCCGAAAGGTCGGCAATGACAAACGTGCCCAGCACAGGCTTTCCGGCTGCTTCGGACGCTGCAGGAAGGACTTCTCTGGACAGCGCTTCGCAGTTGACAATGACAGTTTGCCAGAAACGCTCGAGAGTCATTTTCTCCTGTAACTTGCCGAGATTGATGCCACCGAAATGATGAAAATTGAGAGGATGGCCTTGCTGCTCATCGCTGTGAGCCGCCAAGGAAACAAACGGGATGGACTAGGGTAACTACCAACCTTGTCCGTCTAGATTTCACACGACTAAGTTTGGACACAATTGTATGAACAGGAAAAGCATACCTTGTGGAAATAGAGTGGCCAGCAATCGAAAACATGATCCCGTTCTGGGTACTGTGTACAGGGGGTCGGATTTAGGACACTCGAAGAAAGGGAGTGAACATGAGTGAAGACGTACGTCAAAGGGATCAAGCTCGCGATAAAGTTCGTCGATGCCGACGCCTTCAACTGTGGTTCGCCAATGTTGACTGTTCTTCCACATTTGTGTGGATTGTTTGAGATTATAATGACGCGCTCGCAGATATCGTCTACCATGGATGTATGAGTGTGAGCGCGCGTAGGAGGAGGGAGAAGAGGGACATACAGAAGCGTCTCGTCATCAGTGCCAATAGTATCGCCTTCATGGAGGACGTTCTCCTCGACAAGGGCCTTGCGGAACTCCTCGAGGATGGAGTCCTTGTCTCTAGGGGCCATGTCTAAGTCGTTAAGCTATGTCGGTGTTGGGCTTGAAGGGAGGTAAGGAGCGAGAAGCGGGGAAGTGAGGGAAAACAGGGAAGAGACACGGGGTTGAAGAGCAAGAGAGGCGCGGATGTGGAGGAGCCATGCCTGGCATGTCCGAGTGGTATATCGGGAGGAAGTGCATCATCCCGATGATGACTGGTCCTTGCCGCCCAACCCGCGCCCGCGTCACCACGCGTCATCCGGCCCTTCGGCTTACAAATTTTGGCCCGATATGGAAACCCTAGCTAAGTATGGATTCTCGCAGTTTGAGCCTAATATCCGTTACAGTCTCATGAAACGAAACACCGACTCGGGCCAGTGCAACATCATCTCAGACGGTCGCCGGGTTGTCGCCCACCTTGCACCGCTTGAATATATCTGACTTACGACTCAGCGCCGCCCGATCGTTCAAGTTCTAAGTACTCTGTGCAGTGTGTACTCACTGGACACATTGTGAATTGAACCTATGCCCACTATCGCAGTAGGGCTGTGGGCGACTCGGCGAGAAGCCCACACCCGACACGCGCATGCCGCACCGTGCGAGGGCCAGTTTCGAACACAACATCAAAATGGTGAACGCTCAGCGCTGATCCTTGAGTAGCCAATATCATCTATCGGGGGCCGATTGCCATTAAGGCGTCCATAGGGTCACTCTGTTCGAGGACTTCAACACGTACTGGATGACTCCGTAAGGATTTAGGGATTTACGGACGTCCGTTAACCTTATCAGCCGAGATGCCGAGTCCGATCCCAAGTCTGCTGATGAGTCCGCCGTCCGTGGACCCAGCAAGCGCCCAAAGTCAAGAAGGGGAAGTCGACTCTCGTTTCTAAATCCTCGACGACCGAGAACCCTGGGCTGGTCCTCTAGCGCCCTGGATCATCCAGGATCTCGGTTTTTTATCAGGCTCCGTTCAAAATTTACGGCGTCCGTAGATCTCTAAATCCTTACGGAAAGCCATCCACAGCAAGGACAATATTAATAGCCTTGCCCTGACATGTGCTATGACTCATGTCGACCCGTACATTAATATTCGCTTAAGAACAACTTTGGCTCAGATGTAAGTACCGCCTATCCTACTCAATGAATATAAAACGGAGTAGCAATTACAGGAGAGATATACTCCAAGTCGTAATCTCAAAAGGCGAACAGATTCAACCTCTAGACACTCTAGCCAAATTCCAACCATTCCAACCTTCCTAACCGGGTCCCCGATTTACTCGACGCCAAGGGCCAGGCTATGCACGCGGCAGTACTGCGGCAGTCCGGTATGCAATCTTGGGTTGTTCCAAGCTTTGCCCGAGTGCCCCGGCCATCCAGAACATCTGAGCACTGAGCACATACCAGCTTGTCAACCGGAGAACCGGCATGACTCGTCGCCCGTCCAAAGAAGCACTCTTCCTGCAATTATACGGGCAGCAGCGTCGTGGAGATGGCATATGAAACCATCTACAAACAAAATGCTAGTTATTGGCGAAAGTGATACACAGAACGATTTGAGTCCGAGCACAACGATAAGTCCGTGTATGAATGGATGACATCCAGATTTGAGGTTGAACGAGGAGTGTGAAGTATGCATGCATATGGTCAGCCGAGGATTCGAATATATCGCGCGGCTGAAGTAGACGTGAGAAGACGGAATGATTCCAACTTGGACTGCGATCGACTCGGATTCGCTAACTGGAAGGCATGTATTCCAGCGTCGAGAAAGACGCGAAGGGGCCTAACCTAGAAAATCAGACGCGCTCGTGAAACTGCTACGACAGCTCGCCAACGAGTGCCCAGGCGACTTGGAACGTACCTGACGCGCCGTCCACCGCTGTCGTCGAGCGGGCGTGGTAGCTCGGGGCCCAGGAGTCCATCCCTTCACTGGACTTGTTCGCCGTGAACCACGAGCTGGGGCTGCGAGGAAGTCCGTAGGCGATGGTCTGCATGTCCATCAACATAATCATCTTGAGAGCTGTGTGTGCTTTTGAACAACATACCGGGAGATTCGGCGGGGAGTCGACTCGAGATGCGAATCTGGTCTGTGTCGCGACGTGAGGCGTAGGGAGTGTGGTTAATCATGTATACTGGCAGAGAGGGTCATGCGGTGGATCATTGACATACCCCACCCAACTCTGTCTCAAGGCGGTCCCTGAGCCGAGCGTCGATGACCTCTGGGTCATGCCCGACGCCATCCCGCGCCGTTCTGATATTCAGCCTAGCGACCACAAGCAATCATAAGAAGAGCATCAAACGGGCCAAGGAGAATCAAACGCCTCACGTGGACAGTAAAGATATAACATGCACTGCAGGAGCAAGAAAGGAGAGCAGATGCTACGTCAGGGACGGTTCGCACGGATTGTCAGACTAGAGGGTAGATGCTACGTCAGGGACAGTTCGCACGGATTGTCAGACTACGAACGGACCTTTGCTGCTCGCCATGTGGAACGCTAGCCATACTAGTCGAGGGCGCAACAAGAAGTACTATGTTCCTGTTGGTATGAACGCCGGATAGCCCTGGATGAGGAGACCTCACCGTAACTGTAGTGATGATTAGCAACAGCCTAGAAGTGGCAGGTGAGTCTCATAAATCTCGGCGGACCCACGAGTGATGTGACTTACGTGGAGAAGACTCCACGATTGACAGCGGAGACGAAGATATGGCTAAAGGTCCCCTGGCTATTCGATGGCATTCGAAAGCTTCAATATGACGGAGGCAGCAATCACCGGTGAAGGCAGGCACGTACTCGAGATTGCCCGCGTGCCTCCTGTTCTGCCAGTAGAGCGAGGCGGCGATAGAGATGCCGGTAGCAATTTGCAGGCCTGCGCTCGTCGAGGATATGACCTATGCCGTGTCGTTAGATGCGCTACGCGGATGAGTTTCATATTCATATCATGCCTACTTCGACGAACGATGGACCGGAAGCACCGTATATGGAGCTAGGCGTGTAAGCGTACACTTCAGCTACGTGATATGATCAGAGAGCAAATCTGTGTACCCTTCAACCGTCGCAGCTGGAGGCACAGACAAAATCAGCGATCCACCGTCGATATTAGTGCAAAAGCCACGCACCAAGTCCAGTGGCTTTAATCCCAGAGAAGTGATAGTAAGCCAATCATTTTCTCCTAGAAGTTCAAGCCTGGTGGCCCTTACCAAGAGCACCAGTGGCCAGGAGACACTGTATATGTGCTTGAGTTAGAAGGCATAAAGATCCTCTGGTCTTGGAGCTTGGGAGCTTACGATGATCGCTGTTAGCCACCAATATTGCTTCTTTACTGAACCTCGTTGCGTCAGTTCCGCCACAATGTGTGGTATGCCTCGATGCTTACGCTGTTGTATTCGCACGGCGAGCGACCTGAAACTCGCTTTATTAATATGCGATGGAGTATAGCAGGAAGCGTACACACATCTGAACCAGGTATACCGCAGCAAACTGAACTTGATATTCAGCATCCTATTGGAGCACAAGAAGAAGACATGATGCCTCACTGAAAACGATTGCTCAAGCGGGAGGCTCCTGTGGATCGCTTTCAGTCCTAGCGTCTCGTGCTGGGGTAAACAGCCACGTACGAGGGTATAGAGATGGAGGCGAACTTGCCGCCACTGTGGGTCACAGAATAAAAGTACAACATATGAATCTCCATAACAATTGTCATCGTCTCGAATAACCTTGGTGACTGTGTCAGTATGATCCATTAAGTCACATCGATGGCAGCCCACCCAAGCACAAGGACCTGGATCGTACAAGAGAGAACAAGAGAGGGATCGGTGAACGCGAGCACGGCGAATGACTTGGACGTACATGCAAGACCTACCAGAAACTTCATCGCTCGAGGGTCATTATAGAACCGGTCATAATAATGCATGCTTTGAAGGATAGTGATGCCGTACAACCTTTGTGTCCCCGAGCTGTCGGTCAGCGTAAAATTGCGACGTTCCGGGCGTTCCCAATACGCACATCGCGGCGATGACGGTTGCGAGAAGGACCACCCCCAAGGTGCTCTCGGAGGAGACGGCATCGGTCACCAGCGGCCACCACATTGTAGGACGTGTTGGGTGGTATAATGGCGGTTATGAGGAGACACGCGATGCGTAACAAATGGAGGGGAGAGGGCGGGTCGCGAGGGCCTGCATTGGGTGAACTAGATAATAACACGAAGTCCAGGCGTCAGCTGGAAGGCATGATAGGAACCTGCGTCTTCCATTGAGCGAACCGTGGTGGGTCTACTGGAGCTGACGGCGCCGCCGGGTGATCAATGTAAACCACATTGACCGTCCTTCCGAGAACTCCGGTCACAAAGATGCGCCGCGAATCCGTAGGCGTGCCGGTGAACGCAGAATGCTGCGCACGGGCAAACGTCAGAGATACAAGCGCAATGTCACCGCACGGTCGTTGTCGGGCGATCATGGCCTTCTTGATGTCGTTGTGAGAACTGCAACCGATCACCTTCGTAAGCTCACCTCAAGCTTTCGATATGCAGATTGTGCGGTACGAGCAACTGGGTGTCTCAATGCGAGTTCATGTTTCGGTCGTTGTGCGCACTATGGAAGGGACGCATCTTGTTTCACACCAGGCTCCGGATAAAGGGAAGCGTCCCTGTGCACGCCATATGACACCTGTGCACGGCAGACCTACTCCCGGCTCGGGGAGATGCAATGACTACAAGGCAATGAGGATAGCAAGTGAGGACAGCGTGCACGTTATGCAGGCGAATAACATAGCCCAAGGCATAGCGCGGACATCTCTACTTCTTCTTCACAGTCTTCATCCGTATCCTCTCGTTGCCCACAATTATACCCTATGACAGAGCGTAAGCCCACGAAGCCAAAAGGATCACATACCAAGACGTACCTTTCCCTTGTACGGCTCTGGTGGCCTCCAAGTCCGTATCTGCGCCGCAAACAAACCCAAGAGGTGCTTATCTGTGCAGCTGAGGACAATTTTGGTGGGGATCGGGACCTCCGCCTTGATGTGTTCTGGAATGGACACGAAGACGGGATGCGAGAAACCGAGTTTCATGTTCAGCCGCTGCCCGCTGCGTCCCTCTCCTTTCCCTCGTGGATCCGCCTCCAATGCTGCACGGTAGCCAACACCAACAAGGTAGACCGGAGTCGTGAAGCCCTCTGTCATGCCAGTGATTGCATTTTGGATGAGCGTGCGCGTGAGCCCCCACATGGCGCGTTGTTTCCTCTGCTTCGGGTCCTCCACAGAGACAGAGAGCGTGTTGGGTGCAGTCTCAGCAAGTTTTGTGAATGGCATGAGGGCTATTGAGGTCTCGCCAAGCGGGCCTTTGACAGTAATGGCAGTAGGTGAGGGGGAGAGCGTGACAGAGGGAGGATAGACGATAGGCTGCTTGCCAATGTTGGAGACTATGCCTGCGCATGCTGACGCCGACGACGAGAAAGAGCGAAGCGAGTGGCGGGCCCCCCCGCCACTGGGAGAGCATAGCTAGCGACTGTCAACGTTTGCACGACAGTAGCTCGGCAACTTTGCGCTGCAGTGGATGTGACCGTGACGCTCTCTTCGTGACAGACATAGTCACAGAACGCGCTAGAATTAATGTCGAACGCGACACAACGCGTGCACGTGAGGAGAACTCCCAAAATGACCGCCTTGACTCGGAGCGTGGTGCAGCTTTCCGGCCATCGATCCTATCTCTGCACTCGTGTGCTACTCAGAAAAATGTCCGTCCAGGCTGCTCTCGCAAACTTACCCTCCCCGCTCAGAGATCTCGTTACCGGCGCCGCTCAGGACGGCAGCGAAGACTTCGGCAAGTCCGAGAAGGACAAGGCCGAGGTCGCGAAGTGGATTGACAAGGTTGCCCAAGGAGATGTTGCGAAACCCGAGAACTTCAAGGTCGGTGTGCTCTCTTTGTCCGGGTTTGCAGGGCCTGACATGGAACAGGATCTTGAAGCATCACTAGTTCCTCGCACGTACCTTGTGAGCAATCACTTCACTGCTGCAGATGTAGCCCTTTATGGGGCACTGCACCCGGCGCTGGTGATTCTTCCCAAATCCCCCTCTTTCATTCAAACCCTCATATCGGTCTCCATAGTCACGATTGCAGCCACCGCAATACTACTCTCATCCCGCCATCATCCGCTACTTCGACCATGTCCAGAGCCGATCCTCTGTCCGGAAAGCTGCTGAGGCGCTAGCACCCGCGTTCTCCGTGGTCACTTTTGACCTTGATAACGCACCACCCCAAGAACGTAAGGTCGAGCCTCCGAAGAAGAAAGAGAAGGCGCCCGCATCGAAACCTGAGGGCGAGCAGGCCGCTGCCCCCGCTCCGACAGCAGGGAAGACGGACAAGGGGGTAAAGGCAGACAACGCCGCAACGAAGGCGCAGAAGGGAGAGCAGAGCGGGAAGCAAGTGGAGGGTGGAGAAAAGGAGGGAAAGGCGCAGAAGAAAGAAAAGAAGGCCAAGGAGCCAAAAGAGCCCACAGTAGCGGAGAAGAAGGCTGCGGCGGCCGAGGATGCAAGCGAGCCAGTGCCGTCGATGATTGACCTACGGGTCGGCCATATCGTGGACAGTATGTGCGCTCTTCCGTCGTCTTGATGTGTCTGACCAATCGCCACAGTCAAGAAGCATCCTGATGCGGACGGTCTCTACGTGGAGGTAACTCGTTTTGTTAGGCTTAGCAGGTGATACCCATTTTCATCCATCTCTGTGTAGCAAATCGACTTTGGCGAAGAGACCGGCCCACGAACAGTCGTTTCGGGTCTCGTGAACTACATCCCTATAGAACAGATGCGAGACAAGTATCTCGTCGGCGTGGTAAGCACACTTACCTTCTGATTCTAGCACCTATCTGATGTCATGTTTTCGCAGTGCAATCTGAAACCCGCAAACATGCGAGGAGTCAAGAGCTTCGCCATGGTTCTTTGCGTAGGCATCTTCTATTCACAGGCATTTCGTGTCTTGACGAACAGACCAATTAATTTCAGGCAACACATAAGGACGGCAAGGACGCAGGTATTGAGCTCGTAGAACCTCCTCCAGGCTCGAATGTTGGCGAGCGCATCTACTTCGAGGGCTTCGAAGGTGCGTACACCCTGCAGTTAGGCAGATCTCGCTTCTACTGATTCCCTCACGTGTAGACTCGCAACCATTGTCTCAGATGAATCCTAAGAAGAAGATATTTGAGACAATCCAACCCGGATTCACAACACTTGATACACGTGAAGCGGCTTGGATCAACCCCTCAACGAAGACTGTCCACAGAATTAGGTCCAAGGAGGGTGTCTGTCTTGCGCCATCGTTTGTAGGCGCGAGTTTGTCTTGAATGAGGGTATTGTCTAGATCAGGTAGACGTGATCATATCGTGTAGGTTCACATCTTTCTCAATAAGAGAGCAGCTGTTCATCGCACAAACCACCCTGCACCATTGCGGCTTGGTGTCTACAATCAGTTCGTGACAAAGTGATGTCATCGAAGTATCCTCTCTGAATCACGTTGTCCTAGAACGTTGCCTGTTAGTATTGGTCACAGTTGTGTGAAAAACATCCCGTTACCATTTCCTCGATTTCCATTCAACTAATCCGCATCATAGCGCCCCTTGCCTGTGTCAAAGTTGCTCCCCACCTTCTTGAGCAAGAAATCTCCATATACAACTGGCTTGTACGTCTTCACAAGCATCGACACTTGGTGGACCTTGTGGTCTTCCTCTTGGATACGAAGTGCGGCGGGAAGCGGCTCGACGAGAGCATCGAAGTTAGGCTCAAAGAAAAAGGGGATCCTAGATGTATGTATTGAGCCAGATAGCACATCACTAGTCCTGATGGTCGGACGTACGAGACTCTGGTGGTAGAGTAGCGGGTTGAATAGAATATATGAAGGACGAGACGAAACCACATACCGATAGTTTGACCCTCTATGGACAACCCGATGCAATGTGCTCTTATATAGTCCATTGGTCCAAATCTCCCACACTATGCTCATCGATGTTAGCAGGACTGTGGAAGTTCGTTGACCTGCATGGCTTACTTTCGCCAACATTGCAGACTATGCAACCTGGGATAGGATCTGCGTCGATCCAGTACCCGCCCTGAATGCCATGCTCTGCAGGGAGGCCGGTGTCGGTTTCTACGACTAGGCCTGGCTGGTTCACGAACACTTGAAGTGCACCGGGCGTGGGGTCGGCATATAGGAACCTAGGATGGAGGATATGTTCAAGTTTTCGCTAGATTCGAGTGAGAACACACACGTCAAACAGCCATAGTCTTTGTGAGCCCCACAGGAAAAACCGTCATAGTCGTTGGGTAGTGGAGGGTATCCTAACATTATGTCTGAAGTCAGGTCTACATAAGAGTGCCGTCGAATCGTACCAATAATTCGCATGGCCCAGAAGCTGTCATCAACTTGCTTTCGGAGTTGTGTCCATTCCTCTGGTGACATACCCAGACCGATAGCCATCCTGACGAATGCCAGTGTCAATGTTTGCATACCAGGATAGAATATCGTCAGCTCACGCTTCCATAACAACCAACCCCAGTTTCTTCATTTTTGCTACCCATGTCTCGTACTTCTCCTTAAAACCCGGGATGTCGGGCCATTGGTTCTCGCCCCAGACTGGCTTCGTCTTGTCGGGATCCTCTACCGGTCGGTAGAAGTCAATGCCTTCGTGATTATCTGCTTTGCCATTGGTGACATTCTCCTTCAGCCGGGCATATCCTAGAAACGTTTAGAGCTCAGCTCTAAGCATGCGCCTCTTCGGTATGTCGTCGTGAGAACGTGCCTCTCGCCCCGTCCTCTTTAGACAATGATATGTTATCCTTCCCTTCTTGTGGGAGCGAGAAGAACTGACGCGCAAGACGGGTAAGCTCCTCAGGCTCTGATGGATCCACAATAGATGAGATGTCGAGGTAGAAAAATCCATATTGCGTGCACGCAGCGTGGAGGGCTGCAGCAGTAGATAGTTTCCCAGTGCCATCGTCGCGAATCAAAGGCTCGACGCTGATGATGGGTAAAGAAGTGAGCTTGTTGACCTGGCTAGCGTCTCCCATCGTCAGTTTGGCAGGGGGTATATGAGGCATGAGAAAAGCGATACCTTGGCACTACCTGCACTTGTCTTCTGTCTTCAACATATGCCGTCACCGTCTAGAGATAAGCAGCAGCTGGAAGGAAATATGAACTATCACAGATGAATAAGTATATCAAGCATACTATTAAGACAGAGAGGATAGATAAGATTAGATGCACAAACGCCCATAGGATGTGCACTCTGGAACGAAACCTCCATCTTGACGCGTAAGGTCCTCACGTTCCCGGAATTATCTGTTTCGTCTCACCACGCGCCGCTCCCCCTGCTACGACCTTCCCCGACCGGATTTGCCACTGCCGACACGTGGAATGGCTAACTCATTCACCGTGATCTCTGCGGACGGACGCCACTCTCTGGTGAGCACGAACTCGGGTTTCAACTCTGAAGTCGACGAGGAGGAGATCGACCAGCTGGACTCGGGCCTTGACGATGATGGCGACGACGACATGGAACCTGAGGTAGAGGAAGAGGGGAGCGCATCTGCGGTGAAGGGGCGGAGGAAACTAGGCGTGCGTGTACCTGGACATACGTTGGTGCCACAAGACCGACTGAATAATATCCTGCAAGCGGAAGGTGCACAAACAGGCATCGTACATGTTCACTATCACTACTTCTAACACGTAAACAGGCTCTGGCCCTCATATGTCAAAAGAGGCAGTGTATATGCTCTCAATCGCTACTGTGAGCATCCAGTTGTGCGAGAACAAGTGCAACATCTCATGTGTCATTTCCAAACAGGAAGAATTCGTGAAAAAGCTAGCGGAAGCGGGCTATCAACAGACCATCTCGGAAAATCGTCAACATGTTCAGTATCGCGACATGGGTGTGTGGAAAATCATTATAATGTGTACGTTGATTGCTTATGGGTGGATGCATATAGCCAACGTAGCCCATAAGCGTCGAGAGTATAGGTTCCTGGAAGGTGCTATTGTCAACCAAGCTGTCGACTCTGCTGATCTCATCTTGCTGTCTTAGACACAATACCAAAGTCCATCTCCATTGTGGACGCGATGCAGCTCCGCGCTGCAAAAGAGCGCGAGTTGTTAGAGGATGATCCTGCTATCTCCGCAATGGTACCTTCCTCTCCACCCTTCCTCCCCATGCAACCTGGCAGTGCCTCTGTCAGCGCAAGCACGAAAGCGAAAGCGAGAGCTCGTCAATCTCTTCCTGCACATATGAATGGCACTGAAACGAACGGAAATGCACGTCGTAGTGTGAGCGCGGTGGGCACAACTGCATCAAGCGCAGATGTAAGTGTCAATGCCAGTGCCAGTGCGGCAGGTCGCAATTCTCGACATCGTGACCGTAAAGGCCGATGGAGCAATGCACCCTCGGCCAATGGGTCGCACGAAGGAACCCCGGTCAGCACAGCAGGAACGGATACAAGAGTTGGCAGTGCGCGCATACGGAATCGGTCAACGCGGGCGCGCGAAGCTGCTGAAGCGGCGCATTCACATGGTCCTGGATCCCGTGCTAATGGCACTTCGTCCACACCAAACGGTGTTAGTGTCAGCAGTGCTACGACTGGTACTGCTCACAATGGTGAGTTATTTGTTCAGGCACGAGATTGATCAGTCGCACATTTCCTTCCCAGATTTAGATTCTGCTAGTGCAGGTGTCCAGCAAGACCACTGGCCGGAGGGGCAAGTGATAGGACCAGCAAGTGGGTACCTGGAAGACGGTAGTCGGCTGGTCGCCAATGGACGAAACCCTATGACAGACAACCCTGGACGGACGATTTACTCGCAACAGCGCTCTCCCACACAACCTCGGTAGATCCTTTGCCTGCGGATGCTATTCGCTATCAGCGCTTCAAACGTCGATTCCGTGTTTCTATCATGGGTGCGCACTCTCATTCGTGAAATGGATGTATTAGATGAGCTGGATGGTCCCTATCATTACAGATGCATGTATGCATTAATGTACAGTGTTTTCATATTGTACCTGGATGTTTTCCGTGCGTCTCCAGACTATTGCATTGAGCACTTCACTCAACGTTTACCTGGACGCTACCGGTCTCCACTGCCTTCGGAATGGTGACGGTGAGTACACCATCTGCGAGCTTAGCCGTCACCTTGCTGCTATCAACCGGCTGTGGTAGCAACACGGTGCGAGTGAAGCTTGACGTTCCTTGGAACATACGCTCTGTTGAGATGGTAGTCTGCTCCGAGTTTTGCGCCGTGACTGTCTTGAAATCAGTAACACTGCCAGCCTCAGCACAAGGAGAAGGAGCGAACACACCTTCGTTAGATGTTGACTGTGATGATGCAGAGTTCTCTGAAGCCTGAGTCTGGGGCTCGGGCGATCGCTTGAAGACTTTGCCCTCGATGGTCAGACTCCGGCCGCCGTCCCCGATGCGGACATTGACGTTCTCCTTCTTCACCCCTGGAAGCTCTGCTTCGACGATGTAAGTGTCTCCCTGCTCAGAAACGTCGACTGCAGGGCGCAATGACCCTGGGGATGCGAAGAAGGTTTCGTCGAAAAGTGAGCGTGTCGCCGGGTAACCAATGCCGAATGAAGAGGGCCGGCCGAGGGGCTCTTCAAGCATGCGGAAGAAGGGTCGCAGTTCGCGGAAGAGGTTTCGGGTGAGCGACATGGTAGATGTTTTTTGATTAGTGGTAAGAAAGCTGTTAGTTGGTGTGGGGGATTTTTGAGAGTTTCAGTGAGCTTCGAGCACTCATGCTTATATACCTACTATACACCGGGGCTTAGCGAACCGTCTGGAACTGCGGACGCTGGGCCAGCAGCGTCATGATTGTTCCAGACAATGGACGAATGCTGGTCAGACTCATAGTCATTGTCAACTCAATCTACACATTCGTCATGCATGATCGAGACAAATCCAGAGCCGCTGAGCCGATCGCCACCGAATGTTGTCGAAGCAATAGTCCCGTGACTCACATCATCCCGCAGATCCAGACTGAGATATGCTCAGCACAGGAACGTTTTGTCAGATCTCAGTTCACGAATGTTGAATAATAATGTTCAATGTTGAATTGTAGATATAAGTCTGTACGACTCATGTTGCCGTATACCCAGAAACGCCGGCCACGTGGCTCTTGTCGTCCGTTGACAGAATTGGAAGCCTGAAGCGTCCGAGACATTGAGACAATGTGCGATAGTGCGAAAACCGCCAGGTATATAGGGTGCTAAGTGTCTCCAAAATAGTCCAACTATCAATAAAAATACAAATGCACTGTACATAGGCCGAGTAAAACCAAACAACGAGGAGCAACCAGTGGAGCAGAGATGACAAACTTAGTCCCATCAATCCTTCCCTGGCCATTCAACTACCCAAAGAGCCTGCACCAGATGCTCCTGATCATCATCGTCCTCAAACTTGAGCTTGTACATGGGTATCTGTTGTTTCGTTTGGACTCCCTGTCATAGGCGCAGTGTTCGATTAGCGATATTCATGCTTTCCTCATGAGACTCAGATACTTACGCGTCCCCCAGCGTTAGAGTCCTTCGGGCTAGTGATGACTTCTGCACGATAGAAGCAACTCGTGTCAGGATATAAAGCCATTACCGTAGACCCAGCAGCGAACTCCGGGTATGCGTTCAAATGGGCGGCGCTATCGGGCGGCGCATTCGGATCTGGCAGCGGAATGATTGCACGAAGGGTCGTATTGTATCGCCTTGTGAGTGAAAGTCAGCAATAATCCGTGTCAGAATTGCGAGGACAACCCACTGTCCGGGTGCGCCATCCTCCTGTGGCTCGGGATCTTGCACTTCGTACCTATGGTGAATTTGTTAGCCACACGTCACACAGTCAGCCACCCCTCTTACCGATTCTTGTCCTGGTTGATACATTTTGTGACGACCGCAAGTATCCATTCTTCGTCTTTGCCCCCCGTGACAGCGTCCGCCTTGCTGGTGTTCGTTGGGGGATGGAAGGCAACCTTCCGGCCCTCCTGCAAGGGCAGCTGCTTCGCCAACGCTTCTCGCCGAGCTTTCGGCTCGCGTGAGAAGGGGATTGGTTGTTGAGGCCCCACAGAGCCTCGTGGAGGCACAGTGATGGACATGGACCGCGACGGCGTGGGGGCAGCGGCAGGCGTGGCCACTGGCGCTACAGATGGCGAGTGTCCTCTGGGTCGCTTGTTGCGCTTTTCTGCGGATGATCGGTCAGCAAAGGCGTAGCATCAAAGACACCACTCAAAGGTACGCATACCTGGCGGTGTCGATTCGGACGCCTTTCGCAGGGCAATGAGCACCCCTAGTCGCTCGAGGATCTCGTCTACCGCCCTGGTTAGACCGTTAGTACAAATAGGATGCACACATAAGACGGCCATAGGTACTCTGCATCCTTCTCGGCATTAACTTTGACTTCGTTAAAGCCGGAGATAAGTTTCTTGTAGATGCTTTTCACGCCATCAATCCCTTCCGCTGGGAGCGAGTCGTCAGACGGCCACTGGGAGAGCAACCGGTGCACTCGACCGATGGTGTCATCCCGCTCCTGCTCGGAAAGCATTGCTGACAACTTATTCAGTTGAACAGTAGCCTGTGTCCAGCAGTCGAGCTCTGTGTCAACAGTACGATAGGTCAGCGTCCGTATTTTGTCTAGATCCGTCACGGGGGTAACATCGTCCCGAGGGACCGAAGTAGGGGCCACCCACCTTCGGACGACGCAGGCCGTTTCGAGACACCGCGTCTTGTCGTCATGTCTGAGTTCGAAGGATTATTGTGGGGGATGGCAACGGCGTGAGGTACAATGTATGGACGGGGTGAAGCGGCGTTGAACTTGCGGTATTCCATCCGACACGCCGGTTCCGTTACGGTAGTCTTCATAAAAAGTCCGCGAGCCATGTGGGATCTCGATCGCCGCCGGTCAACATCCCCTTTCACGTGACATTCGCTGAAGACAAGCGCTCTAACATATGATTGACGACATTCGCTAATAATGTCGGTATGACATAACGAAGGGAAACCTTAGGGACCTCGCCACAGTAGAGCAGTATTACTTGTTGATTTCTACATGCACACAATGTTTGGTACCACAGTACAAACCTGCCAGGGATTCGAGTACAAATGGGGAATACTTCTTCGAAACAACTCATCGCTACTGCCGCACTGCTGGCATGTTATTGACCCTTTTGTATCCTCACGTCTGAGTCTTCGAGGGTTGAGCCAGCTTTCTCAGAGAGACGTCGTAGACAACTTGTGCAACATACTCAGCTCAGTGCAAGTGTCACGACAATTCTCAGACCTACCTTCTTCAATCTTCTTGATATCGTATTTCAGACTGTCGTAGCGACGCCGTAGTGTGTCGTTCTTGAGGTTGAGCTATTGAAAGAAGACTTCAGCGACGGAGCGACGACATGACAGTTTGTCGGACTGACCATCGAAAAACCGGCGAACAAGTCCTTCACAAATAACGAGATCCTGATCGGTTGCTCGAAGTCACCAAGCGTAACGGCATTAACGGCCAAGCGGGACTGCATGCTGCGTGAATGTGGAAGAAAGGGAAGGTGTCGACGGTCATATTACCAGCTCGTTCACTAGGGTGATAACACCGTGGAGGTAGTCCTCTACCGGTAAGACGAATCGACCCTCCCATTGTGGCTTAACTACTGTAGTTTCAGCCTGATGGGATGCAGATATAGCCACGTATGATAACGTACTCCCGAGGGTCGCACTAACCGCGGGCAAAGACAGGAGCCCACCGGATTGCAAATACTCTACGAGTGTCGCAGCGAATACCGCGTTCCTCAAGGAGTTCTGCCACATCTCCTTCCATCTCCAAAATTGGTTTTCCGGAATGATCTCTGCAAGTGCGGCAGTGGTTTCGCCACAGCTTTCGAGGACTGGTCTGGCGGTATCAAGTAAAGCTGACACTGCACAGAGAGTTAGAGATACAATCTATGCAGCGACAAGCAGCAAATACTTTGTTGTGAAGCCGTTGAATGGATCCTATTCAGGATTCCGGACAGAGTCCTTGTCTTCTTGTCAAATTCGGTAACTTGCTCTTTGATTCTCTGATGAACATCACAAGCCATGTGGGGGTTGAAGATGTCTGCGCAGGTTATGTATATACCTCTCTGATGTCGATATCTGAGTCGAGGATGTTGTTGATTTTTTCCAGGTTCTGGGAATCCATGATGGTGGGTACCACAGCAACACACCAAGTGCGTTTACGGCGCCTCTGAACTTGGTCTTTCGCAGTCAAACACAGCCAAATAACGCGTCTGACGCATTGGCGAGGCTGACTTGTCTCCGCCATCCGAATCCGCCACCGTTTGACCACGCTGTCCTCTTCCACTGCCCCTCTTTCTTACGACTTGTTTTACGACTTGCTCGCTCTAGGGAGGCTCTATGACATCCCAGCCCCCTCGTGCTGACGAGGTAAGGAAGAAACTTATCGAGCTTCGCGATGCACCTGTAGCAATCGCACCAGACGAGGTGCTGCGCCTACTATCCACCTATCTACTAGGCAATTTACAGAAGCCGGAGCATAGCATGAGCATATCTCTGGCACACGAACACTGGTTCTGCTCTGAGGCAGACGGACTTACCAGGGATGCGGCCGTATTCCTCATTCGTTTACACGCCTACAACAGTAGTACCGTAGACCTATGGAGGGCTCAGCTGAAGCGCGTGCTATCACGATGTTGCTACTGTGTTAGGGGTCTATGTGAAGCGGAGACTATGTCTAGGCATACGTGAGTAGTTCTTTGACCCGTGGTATCGAAGCGTCGATGAGATTGGTCTGCCCAGATTTTTCGGAGCCTTCAACGATACTATTTTGAAGAACTTTTATGATAACTTCCACAAGTTTCTTACCGACTTTGCAGTACAATTGTTATCGGAAAAAGGTTTCCTTGTGCACCAAACCCCCGAGCCCGGACGCACTCTTGCCGAAGCACCTCCCGCAATCACTTTCCTCATTGTAAATTATCTGCACATGCTCCAAGACTCTCGTATTGTAACACTCCTGCATTCGTATTGTCCCCTCAGCCCCATCAAATCTTGGCCAACAGACATTCCTCCTTCTATGCTCCTCACGCTTTTGTACGACAACGTTCCTGAACTGCGCTCATGGGCTCAGAAGCAATGCACACTATGCGAAGTTGCGCCTATTCCTATGGAGAACTTCCTTCCTTCCCATATGATAGTTCTCCAATCAGTCGCGGATGCCATCGCCTCCTCCCGCTCCCTTCCTGATGTCTTTGGTGAAGAGTACAAGCTCTCGTTCTTGCAAGACTATGCCGCCACTTGGACCAGCTTCACGACACTCCTCCGGTTTGTACCCATTGAGCTCTTCCGCTCAAGCAGATCTTTCGACCTCGATGTTCGACACATAATAGTTGGCCATCTGCACGACACTGAAAATCGTCAGCTATTCTATTGTCTATAGCCTGATTGTTCACTGACTCACGGTTTTGTATGTTGCATTGTCGCCACCTAATGCCCAATAGATTTTATCGACGTCTTGAAGAGCTTCATAATCATACTTAGACGCATGGGTCCAGATGTCTGGCAAGACGAGGGTCCTGAGTACCCGCATGTTGTTTTCAATTCCATCAAGGATAACACTCGTTACGCCGATACATTGTGCAATCTTCCCTCCCCCCTTTCGAAGGACGATTGGCAGCTAAAGTGGATAGAAGTTTATGCGAATTCGGTCGGCAAGCTGCCGGTCTTCAAGGATATTTTGCCATCTATCTTGCAGTTCTTGTGCGAACAGCTTCAGCATGCGCGGTTCAAGGCTGTTCGTCCAAACGCTATGAGTACCGCATCTAGGGTATGTGAACCTTGAAATGTGACTGCAGCGAAACTGAGCGTACCACTCGCAGCTACTCTCCGCAGTGCTCTCACAACAGGAGAAGATCGAGGGATCCCAACGTCAAGACATTGCGCTCGATCTTTTGACAATACATTCAGGCGTGTTCGTGAACGTTGCCTTCGGAAGGAGCTACACGGACGAGACGTGGGCCGACGCGCGTAGACACGCAAGAAAGCTCATTAGACAAGCCCTTCTGACGGACGTCCGCAAAGTTGCAGCCGCTATCACCTCCTTATGTCCTCCTAGGGCGGACGCCACAACTTCAACTTCGTCACTCATCCATGAGCGTTTATGGAAGAATATCTACGAAGGCATGGAAGGGAATGATTCTGACGCGATCGCGCTGTTGGTCTCGGTCGTTGCGCATGTGGCTCATATCGACGATCTTAAAGCTGTCGCATTTGAAGACGTTTTCGCAAAGTCACAGTCATCCACGGCGCAACAGGCGTCGCTCGTCGCTGTCAACAACTCGCTCGCCATCATTCGCAGCGGCTTTCGGGACGCTCTTAGCCGATACACCGATCTCAGCCTAGCGTCAACAGCAGTAGACCTCTTCAGTCGTGAAGACGTCGTCAAGTACGTCATTTTCCTCATGTTCTCCCCTGTCGAGGCATTGCGAGAAGCAGCACAAGGTCTCGTCGCGCTCGCTTACGACGTTGACGGGCGTCCGGATTGCTTCCGTGCCCTCCTTGAGCATTTCCCCGGCCCATCATTCACCGGGATCACCGAGTTCCTGCAAACCTACACCCACTACGCGACCGTCGTACCCGAGGGTTGCTCCCTCTCACAGGCCCTCGCACGCTGCTTGACGGACGTCATCGAGGACCTTTGTTCGAGCCCATCAGGCCTCCTTCTCCAAAGCTCGTTCCTCAAATCCGCAGGGGAGGTCTTAGAGGACAAGGTTCCGAAGTGGTGGCGCCTGATGACAGAGGCCCTCTGTGTCATATTCGCGCATACACCGCGTTGGGCACGTTTTTTCGAGAACGAGGAGATGGTACTCTGGATGCGCGACGCGCTCATCTTCGGGCGGGACCTTCTTGCACAACGACGGATACTTGAACTTGGCGCCCTCGCGAGGTTGCAGAAGGATGGAGTCGCGAGCAGGAAGCTGAGTGCGGTAGGGAAGAAGATGGTTGACAACTTGCAGCAGGTCCTGTTCGAGCTGACGAAGTGGTTGCGCCTCACGGACGAAGAGTTGCTTCATCAGTCGTTTGCACTTCTCGAAACACTGCTTGACTGTTTCCGCGCAACGAACATCCGTCCTCGACAGGACACGTTCCAGCGGATCCAGCGTCACATCGACGATGCGCGTAAGAACGATCCGAATCGTATGAAGTCCAGGTTGGACTCTACACGGTTGCTCCGATTGCAGGAAGCAATTGGTGCGTTCGACGAAGACGACGACGAGGTCCAGGTCATCTCGCACACCATCCCGCCAACAAAGGCACTCAAGGCGGTGAAGGAGGAGACGAAGGTGAAGGCCGAGCCTAGGCATATCCTGAAGACATCAAAGGACACGAAGGGCAAGATCTCGGATCGGAAGCAGAGTAGTAAAGCGTCCATTACCAACTACTTTGCTGTAGACCAGAAGAGACTGGACGCAGATTCTCGTTCCGCTGGTCCTTCTGCTACCACTCGGCCTGCTCCTGTGCAGCCAAGGCCAGCGAAGCCACTTATCAAGGATGAGCGCATAAAAGCCAGCACTGCTACGTCGAGCACCGTAGATTCCTCAAGCAGCGAAGACCAGGAGAGCGACGACGACGACGAAGGACCAAAGGGCCTGGCGGCTCTGTCGAAGCTGCAGCGGACTCCCACAATCAAGAAGCCCGCCGAGCGACGTCAGGTGAAGATGCTGGACCTCCCAACGGATGGCAAGAATTTGATGCTCGAGCAGATGCGGAAACGCGACGACGCACGTCGTACTCATCTCCGCTTGAAACCCGACGTCTCTGGTCTTTACCGTACACTGCTCTCGTGGAACTATGATCACGAGGGACCGATGCCTCCCGGCGAGAAGCCTCGACTGGCTTCTGTGCCAGAGCGATTCAGAGACTACGGGCACTTCCGTAGCGTATTTGAGCCGATCCTCTTTCTGGAGTTGTGGAACCAGCTGGTCGAGTCGAAGGAGACCCCCATTGACTCGTACGAGTGTCGTATCCTAAGTCGTCAGTATACGGATGAGTATATTGACCTCGACATCTCCATTGAGGGTAGCGTACAGAAGGATTGGAGCCTCGCAGACACCGATATAGTTTTGCTCACGAGTCCGAACACTAAACGTCGGATCCTTGGGAAAGCGCAGAGTTATCGCACTTCACACATGGGCATTCAGGCTACCATCCGGTATCTAGCGCAAGATGGAGATTTTGGGTTGCAAGTTGGAACCAGTTGGTCTATTGGAAAAGTTCTGAGGTGAGCGAAACGTAATGTTCCGCCGTGGTCGTGTTGCTCACTCACGCGCGCCCAAGCCTCTCAACGCTCATTCGCGAGTACGCTGCGATGATGGCATTGCCCCATTATGATCTTCTCGGTAGTATATTGCAGACGCAACTACAGAGGCCGCCGAAGGTGGATACTGAAGAGGTTCAGAAGATTATGAAAACATACAACGTCAATGAGCCGCAGGCCAATGCAATCCTTAGATCCCTGGGTACCGAAGGCTTTGCGCTGATACAAGGGTGAGTTTTTGGTCATTTGACGCTCGAAGATGCTAACTCTGAGAATTGCAGACCTCCCGGCACGGGCAAAACGTCCACAATATGTGGATTGGTGCACTTGTATCTCGCTCGACGATCCCAGCTTGTGGGACGACCTGGAGAGAAGGAGGTTTCGAAGAAGATCCTGCTGTGTGCCCCTAGCAACGCTGCCATCGACGAGATCGCCTACCGTCTCAAGGAGGGTGTATCCGGGGCGGGTCATCGTGCTGAGCATCCGAAGGTTGTTCGAATAGGTGCTCTGAGATCGATGAATCTCAGCGTGCGGGACGTATCTCTTGAGCATCTCATGGATCAGAAGCTCAACTCGCATCCGGAGTTGCAGAACTCGAGGGAGGCTGGGACTGAGCTTGCGCGGGTACGGTCAGAACTCGAGTCCGTGAAGAAACAGCGACAGCAGAAGCTGGAAGAGATGGCGGCTATCCACGACAATGCTGCAAGGGTGATGGCTCTAGAGGAAGAAGTCAAGCGGCTTAACCGGCAGAAGGCCATGTTGACGCATCAGCTGGATAAGATCAAGGACAAGCAGAAGTCGGACTATCGTACCTTAGATGCCACACGGCGGCGATTCCGTAACGAGGTTCTGCAGGAAGCGGACGTCATCTGCAGTACACTGTCTGCTTCGGCGTACGAATATCTGGAGCCTTTCGACTTCGAAGTTGTCATTATAGATGAAGCTGCGCAGGCCATCGAGCTCAGCTCTCTCATTCCCATGAAGTACCGTTGCCGGACTTGCATCATGGTTGGGGGTGAGTATCATCTGGATCCGTACCTTGCGACACATAATTGACGCGATGAGGATACAGACCCTCAGCAGTTGCCGCCCACCGTCAAATCACAGATGGTTTGTCGTTGTGATCTTGTGTCTACTCGCACCGCCGCTTAATTTTTTTGATGATAGGCATGCAAGCTTGGATACGACCAGTCGTTGTTCGTTAGACTCCAGAAGAGCCAACCGGACGCAGTCAATCTTCTGAGGTGGGTATCGATTTTCTCTTGGGTGGCGCTTCTCTCATGCCACACGCGCGTGCAGCATACAGTATCGTATGCATCCCGATATCAGCCAGTTGCCGAGCAACCTCTTCTACGATGGCCGGCTGCGCGATGGTCCAGACATGGCGGAAAAGACTCAACGCGCGTGGCATGTACACCCAAAATTCGGGACATACCGTTTCTTCAGCGTCGAATTCGGCACGGAAGAGAACGCTCCTGGCGCTGGCCATTCGATCATTAACCGAGCCGAGGTTCAAGTCGCAGTCGCGCTGTATAACAGGCTCATCAAGGACTTCTCCTCCTCCAACCTCGATTTCAAAGTTGGCGTCATATCTATGTACAGGGGTCAAATCGCGGAATTGAAGCGTTCATTCCAACAACGCTTCGGGGAAGAGGTTCTGCACACCGTCGATTTTAATACCGTCGACGGTTTTCAGGGACAGGAGAAGGATATCATCATCCTATCCTGCGTTCGCTCAGGGCCAGGTTTGCAGACTGTTGGTTTTTTGCGAGGTGAGGATATATATTATGCCTCGCATTGGAGATCTGACCCTGCTGACAGATGTACGGCGTATGAACGTCGCCCTGACTCGTGCGAAGGCGTCCCTGTTTGTTCTCGGGAATGGGCCGACCCTGGAGAGAAGCGACGACATCTGGCGGAAGATTGTGGACAATGCCCGGACACGATCTTGTCTGATCAAGGTAGCCTCAGCAGTATTGATGGTTCTGTCGTATACTCACGCTCCCTTGATCGCGCTCAGGCCGATGTTGCTTACTTCACAGCTCCCGCCTCCTTCACAAAGACGCCTTCACAGCCGGTCAAACAGCCGAAGCCTCCCTCAAACGCCATTGCTGCACCCCCGCCCCCGCCAGATCTTGCAACACCTCGAGAACTGAAGGAGCTCGCGAATCGCTCAAACGTCCCTGCACCATACGCTGACAATCCACCAGCCCTGAGCATCCCGAACAAGGCGCCCCCTGATGAGAGGTCGTCGATAGCTGCTGCGGAGGAAGAGGCGCAGGTGGGTCAGAAGCGGCGCGCAGAGGATCCACCGAAAGAGGCGAACGGCTCTGACCCTGGGCCCGCCCAAGCAGCCCCAAAGCCACAACTAAAACTGCCCCCAGTGAAGCGCCAGAAGCAAGGGCCGAGTCTATTCATCCCAAAGAAGGTATGCCCGGATGTGTTGTATGTGCATTGTCGTTGGAGCGCTGACATAGTTGATGTGCCTCTCAGCGCCCACATCCATGACATATATGATAATTCTCTTAGACTGCATCATGCTACAATCCCTCACTGCATATTATCCGCATCTCTCATCAATATCTGTTGTCGCACAAGGTTTGTTTATAGCACCACACATTGTAATTATCTTGCATCGTAGACCTGTCAATAATCCGTTCGAACGCCTGATGCAAATCATATGGTACAGTCATAAGTGTGCTCGTCACCGCTGTGCCTGCCAGTGCTAGGTCCGGGCTAGGAGGACCTGTGACAATAGGTGGGGAGGCTGGATCCTTGCAATCCGGGCAGGGGCTAGGGCTGTCCTGCGCCGGATCACCGCCGGCTGTATGCGACTACATGTAACTTAAGTTGGACCAGTCGAACACACCTGTGCCGGACTTGGTTTTCAAGTTGGCGTCGAATAAGAAACTAGGTGCGGGAATCATCACGGTGTGTTCCAAAGACTCGAGACGAAAGACACCTGCAGGTGTTCATCTCCCCAGTTAGCAACCGAACACGTTCGCAAACTGGCGGAACATATGGACGGCATTGATGTTGACCATGCATATGAAGTACTGCGAGAGGACCTCAGTCCGAATGCAATGCATGATCTACTAAACTTCGCAAGTGGAACGCATGAGATCCTAGGAGAGGCAAGGACACGCTCCCCACTATAAAAATCAATTCCTATCGACAGATCCTTGGTCCTATCATGTACGTCGTCCACACGCCCATGGTCCACGGCCCACGGTCTGGCTCCTGCTTAAGGCTAATCACCTCCGCTGCGATCACCCACTTCTCCACATGATATACGTACGGGTCTCTGACCCAGGCACATGGTTCTCGCACACTGCTGTCAAGCTACGTGCCATCAGCATTTGCAGAGAGACAGCATGTATTGCGTCACGATAAGGTGATACAGGCAATGAAACGAAAGCGCTCGGGTATGTGATATAGTACACGTTGTGCGTTGTGACCTCAGTACATACTAGCCCCGCACAGCGGGATGCCAGTACCCAAGCAGATCCTCCTGTGCAGTAGGCTATGTACAATGATGAAAACAATGGATCGCGGATGATAGCTGAAGCGAAGGCGGAGGCCCGATTGGTTTGAAGAACAGCGCCCATTATGACAGCGAGAGCTCAGCGCAACAGGCGGACTGAGCCGCAGGCAGATTCAACGGATATGACGAGGGATAATGTAGAGCTTGAAACCCGGAAAGAAAGATACCGAACCGAAAGCGGGTAAGCGCAGCAAACATTCACTGCGCACTGGCCGACGCGACGAACGCGTTGTAGTTAAACGCGGCCGGATTCGGGTCGAACGTGAAGCTCTCCGGCTTGAGGTCGATGACGTTCTGGCCGTTACGGGTGAGTGTGCCATGCATGAAGCCGCCCGGGGTGAGGGGCAGCGAGAGCTTGTTCACGCCCGCCTTGACGTCGAACGTCTGCGTGTTCTGGTCCGAGCTTGAGAGCGTGAGCTGGCCGTCGGCGGCCGCGAGTACGACCGCCCACATCTTGTCCTGGAACTGTGCGCGCAAATCGTGAGTGAGCGGCGCTGCGGTCGAGCAAAGCGGGAAACGGGGGATAGAGTGGGAAAGAGATACGTACGAGCTGGAAATCGGTAGGAGGACCGACGGGGTCTGCGGAAGTCGCGTCCTTGGGATGCGGGCGTGCCCACATGACAAGGAGGTCCTTATCGACAGCGGGTGCCTCCCCTGTCTTGAACTGCGTCGCGAAGAAGTTTGTGAGGGCAAGCCAGCCCTGGTGATCAAAGCCGTTGACCCACGCCTCAGACCCAACCGGAAGGTTGCCGTGCTGGGGTCCGATGTAGTGGGACTCGCCGAAATCGTTCCAGGTTACGATCTCGACAAGGCTGATCTTATCGCGGTTGGCGATGAGGTTTTCCCAGCGGGATACCCAGAGGTGCTCATCACCATCGAAGATAAACTATCCATGGGAGACGTTAGAATATAGCCTACGGCATTGTTCATGATTACTCACGTTCTTACTCAGTGGTGCGCCGAAATGGGTGAAGAACCATGGCGCGACAGCTGCCATGTACGTTCCTGCGCTACCCTGGATACCAGCCAGACCCGAGAGATGTATGGCATCATCATCAAAGGAGCCGATGAACTGCTGTAGCGCAGTCTCACCCGCTCCCAGAATGCTGTTGATATCAAGACCAGGCACGAGACTGCCTGCGGTGTCAGCCTTAAGCTTGAACGGCCATCCAGAGTTGAACTGCGAAGGCGCATGAGCAAACTATGTCATTAATATCCAGAAGGACGGCGGCGCCCCGACTCACATGGAAATCGCCATCCATGACGGCAGTGAACTGAGCGAACTGGGTCGAAGGGTCAAGGAAGAATGACGGCACGAAATGGACCTTCCCCGCAGTTTCGGGATGTTGAGTGTACTCGTTACGCCAGCCGGCCGCGATGTCTCCACCATGGCCGAAATCGCACTGCTGTCCTGCGAACGTCGACACAAATGCCTTGTCGTCGACCTTGAGTTGGTTCGGGCGACCCGCAAAGTCCAGGGTGAGCTTGCGAATCGGGTCGGCGTCGGTGGCAGCAGCGCACGGGAAGACGTTCATGTCGAATGAGAAAAAGAGTTGAAAGTTGGAGTTCAGCTGTTCAGCAGCGGTGAACCTGTTTACCGGTATATTCAGTTTCATACACGAGGAGGAACTTGTTGCAAACCTGACTCACGCATTGGTGACTTGTTCGTTGGTGAATGGATCAGGGCCAACGTTGAGTGCGAAACCGTCGATCCCGTTGGCCTGGGCGAGGGTGATGTCCTGCACCCAGTCATCGACTTGGAAGCCTGCAGTAAGGCCTACGATGTGATGGGCGACCACTATCTTCGGGACACCGGACTGGCGGGTGACCTTCATGGGAGCAGCGTTGACAAACGCAGCTGCGGCGAGGAGGCCGGCTGAGTAGAGCGTAGAGCGGAAGTGCATGCTTGCAGTGTGGCGAGTTTGTCGTAGAGAACGTGAGGCGGATAATCTACAGGCTGTGAGTAGGGGAGAACCGGTGATAGGTATGATGACGACTAGCGTCGAGAAAGAAGAGAATAAGTATAGGGAGAAGAGAAGACGTTCGACGTCGGGAAGGCGTTGACAGCGCTGCGACAACTGGCGGGGCATTCTCGTGTGAGGGAAGGCAGCCTTTTATACTATCAGAGTGGATGACGAGGGTGTCGGGGTCGAGGCTGGGCGCGCCGGAGAAACAATACGGGGTTTGGAACAATGTGTTACGGTTAGCGAGGCGCGCGGATGTCCCGGTCAAGTCTTGAAGATATCGGCAGCGCTTCTGCCACACTGCACCAGCCGCACTTTATTGTGGTTTTCGTCTCAATTGGGATATTTGGCTCCCACACATGCCAAACACCTTCCTTATATGGATGGAGACGCTCGTCCCGGCTCTGGGACTCTGTGCAAGAGGGCGATTTTGATATCGCCTGCCCCGAGCAGATCTCTGTATACAGCATCAGCGCACGAAGGCATGTGAGTTTGGATATCTTTTGACCTGAGTAACGGTCCAGTCAAATGGGCTCTCGCAGAGGATCAACACTGCTTGAGGCAGTCCTCATGGAATTGATGTATACTCACCTCCAACCGGTGCGCGGGCGGCCTCTCGTCTACACTGACTCTACAGCAGGATGGGATAATCCCAGCTCTGCGTCGGGCATGGCCTGCGCTCAAGGACTTCCCTGCGACGTGCTTCCACAAGCGATTAATCGTTGAGGAACCGCGTGAACTTCGTAGCACGCGCATAGTGCTACTCGGCACGACAGGAAAACATCTAGATAGCTGGACTACAACACTCGAGATCTATTTGAGATCAGGTTGAGTGGGTTGCCAAAAAGGCGGTCAGAATTGTGGTAAATGATGTTCGAGATGGTGGTCTGTCGCGAGAGTCGTCAGCTCAGATTGTACCAGTATCAACTTTGTGTTAGTGCCGTTCCCACGTGGCCTGCTAACTCGGCCGCCCGTTACGCGTCTGGGCATTTGCGCTCTTCCGCTCTCTACCACCATACGGTCGACGTGCACGACACTTATTTCGTGGAGGGATTTCCCATGGCGAGCACCCCTGGCTCCCTCCCGCGCAGGCGGAGCATGACCGATGCATTCTCTTTCGTCCGCGATCCTGATGCTGCCAATGCAGTCCGAAGTGATCTCATCAACCTCCTCGAGGAGAGGCGGTGAGTGTTACCGGCCGGTTATCCTGATGCCGCATCATCAACGCGTTATTTGACCGCGCACGCATCTTGCTTTCTCATATTTTGCATATGCACTGACTACGTGTATTATTTCGGGATAACTCCAGGCAACGCAACTCGCAGGTTGACACTTTCGCGAATTCCCTGCCAAAGCTTACCGAGAGCGACCTGGCAACCCTCGGACAGTCGGGTACGTTGATATCGACTTCCTTGCTACTGTGCGCCGGAAACGAACCGCACGCGATGGCGTCGTCGTGCATGCTGACTACATTACGCGCAATACGCGTACCTTAGATTCAACTTGTCCTATATGCCTTACATCGCTTCTCGCGATTCTGGCGGAAGAGGAGACCGCAACTGCCATGGACTCTCCCGCACACCCAGTTGAGGAGCTGGGTGTAACCCGCCTCGTGAATACGTGCGGGCACATCTTTTGTCGCAAGGAGTTGAGTGCCTTCCCGAATCAACCATCAAAATAGATGGCGCCCAGCTGACCACTAGCTGACCCTCAACCGTTGCATAGTATCCGCGGTTGGCTGTACCAAGGGGTGTGTGGTTTACTCCATTAGGCACCGCGTGTCGTATATGACGACCACCGCACATCGCAATCGCGTCTTCTAGCATACGACTTGCCCGACTTGTCGGACATCCTTCATCGAGCAACCTGGAAGCAGGGAACCGACCGGCTTTCCGACGACTGACGACGCTTCGCTCGATGCGTTCCTCGACAATGAGGTGACCCGCGCCTTCGAGGCCTTCTTACTAGGACCAGATCGCGTTCGGATTATCGACGACGCCGACCTATCTGGGCTCGGTCGCCAGTCATCCGGAGAAGAGCTGCATGAGGCTCGCTTCGAATACGACGACGATCGGAGCGAGTTCTCGGGTATGTACTCTTGAATGTCGGAGGTTCAGCTGTGGGGAGGCACGGATATTGATTACCTTCATATCATCAACGGTTTTTGGGCTAGAATTGCTATCGTATCATTCGGGATGGATAGGGCTGTGATACTGAACTGTAATTGAACAAATGATTTTTTCCTCTATTGCCCAAAGGCCGCACTATATGCCGTCCCTACGAAACTAGGGGAATACCGTCGACGTATGTAATTGATACGCTCTCTGGCTCATGAGCAACGCGGTGACCGGTGAGTATATCGTACCGGAGCTGAGAGACATTCCAACCTTTCACTTACCCACTTGTCCTGATAGCGTGTTTCATCCACTCTAGTGTTGCTCCTGGTATTGTTTAGGAAAACTTGGGAACATATTGGCACGGTAGATGACTCGGAGCATCACTCCCCTTCAGCGCGCACGTCAATGCCTCTCGTTACCCCTACCTTTCACTGTATCGTTCTCAGTACCTGGCGGGCTGTGCCCGATGGATCAGGTCTACTATCTCAACCCCGATCTGGATTCAGTACTTACTTGTTCACTTGTGATGGTGGTGGTGAGCGCCGTCACAATGATATCTACTTCTGCTTACCCACACGGTGGTGAGCGCCGTTAAATACTACACAATAATATCTACTTCTGCTTACCCACTGGGTATCATCTTTTTGGCTTTTGTGATCACTGGGATCTAGTGGGGAGTTGAGACAATCGAGGTGAACTTGAAGGGCCATGATTTCAGAACGGAGGGTCTATAGATACAAGAGTAAGAAAGAGCCGCAATCTCGTGGACATCAGCTGTGTCTTTCCGTCCGCCAACAGCGAACCCATCAAAGGGCCCGGGTGCGTGTTGTCTTCAGTGTCGAGTCATCATAGTGTGGTTAATCCCGATGATTGGCGAATTCAGATGAAAACGGGCGCTTAATCTCTTAGACTGTCCGAGAAGAGACGCCGCGGTCGTCCACCTTATGCGCAATCAACGGGCGCTTATTCTCTTAGACTGTCCGAGAAGGTCCCAGACGCCGTGGTCGTCCACCTTATGCGCAATGAAGCATCATCTCGCAAGCAATCCCGCTTCTAACCCACCTGATCGCTGAATGCATTTTTGACTATGTCGGCCTTCACTCCTGACCGTTCGCTGCTGAACCCGAGATTCGATGGATACAAGTTCTTACCACTTGAGTATGACGATGTTTGCTCACACTACGCGCTACAGCACAAGCTCTCGCAGACGAACGTCTCCGGGCGCACACCGCTGTCCTTTCAGGAAGTACAGAGCCGCGTGACGCACAACCACCTTGCTGTATGCACACAGACAAATCGTGGGGTGTATGTGGATGCCGAGCTGAGAGTTGTGGGGTTCGACCTGGATGAGGTGAGTGAAAACACATCTATCTCCGCGATAGATTAAAATGCATATCGGACTTCTGACTTCGCGTGTTGGAAAGTAGGCAACGCTCAAGCCCGAAATCCGAGTTCTGTACGAGCTTCCAAGGGTAGTCCAGTCGTCTGAAGTGGAGACGCTTCAGAAAGAGTACCCATCTGCTGTGTTTGTCGACCCCACCTCTCTCTTTGTATCTGACGGGTTTGGATCGCTATATGCTCTTCGTATAGGAGATTCTGGTCCCGCACAACTCCTTGCAAGCTACGAATTCTCCATTCCCAGTGCATACGACTCTTCTCAGAGCGCAGTACCGTTCCGGCTGCACCATGCCGTGACACCTGACCACCATGCTGCAGTTGTGGTCCTGTCTTCGAAACACTACCCCAAGGACGCGCCGCCGCTCACAAAGGGATCAAAACTCCCCTCGGTCAAGTTCGACGTCTGGGGAGTACAGGTGTCCCTCCCGATCGTGCAATCACCAGCGTCCCAACCGCTCCAAATCCTCTGGCACAGACGCGGGGAAGATGTGCCCGTATACACCGCGTACGACCCCTTGCGCTGCTCCTTCTTACTCGTCGGTAGCTCCGCCTACCTCCCGACGACTGTCACCCCTGCTTCAAGGTACGAACCCACAGCGGATGAGATTGCCCCGATTCCCCAATTCCCCGTGCAGGCGAGAACCTCGATGGCGCAGGCGCGAACGGTATTGGCGCGGTACCGATTCCCCGTGCAGGTGAGAACCTCGATGGCGCAGGCACGAACGGTATTGGCGCGGTACCGAAGCCTCCGCCATACTCCTGGACGCAGACCTCAGACTCGGTGACGATCGCGATCCCCTTTCCAGCTGACACACCGAAGGAACACATCAAGGTTGCGTTCTCCCCGCGCACGCTCACGGTCGTAGTCGAAGGCTCGACTACGTCTAACACCACCACCACCGCTCTCGATGACGTTCCCGTCGTCATTCCACGATTCACGCTCAAGACCCTCTGGGATGGGATCCACGCGTCAACAAGCCTGTGGACGTTCGACCGCGCCGCCGAGAGCCGCTACGGGATCCTTGCGCTCCACCTCGACAAGCAGCACGAGGGCACGCGCTGGCCCCAGGTCTTCGCGTCCCATGCTGCAGGGTCGAGCTCAGACGCAGAAGAAGAGGTGCCCGAGACGCTCGACCCGTCCGAATTGTACGATATCCGCGAGGCGCTCGAAAAGTACACCGCGGCCCTCCGCGACGGCACCGATGCGAGCGGGTTCGGGCTCGGGTCGGGTGTGCCGAGCCTCGCAGAGGGCGAGCGCGACGACGAGGTCGATCTGTCTGTCGGCAAGTCCGTGTGTCTCACCTGGGTGGGGGCGGACGGCGCGCCGCCCGCGTGGGCGGGAGAGGACGGACATGCGGATGATGCGCCGCTGCAGGTGCTGTCAACCCCCTTTCAAGGGGCCGCGGGCTCGTCCAAGATCTCGATGGTCGCGAAGCACGGGCTGGACGGGGTGACGTTCACCCTGCAGCCTCCTTCGCCAGTCACGAACGGGGGGGACGCGCCTGCGCCTGAATCCCCAGTTCAACCCCCGGTGTGGGAGCACACGTCGACGTACTCGGCGCTGTCGTTCGTGCTTGCGTCGAAGCGGGACACACGCTTCGTCCACCACGTCTCGGCCAAGGCCGTGTTCGCGTTCGAGAGCGGCGCGCGGGACATGGGCGGGAACGTGTACATCTACCGGGGCGCGGGCCCGAAGGAGATCTGGGCGAAGCAGTCGATTCTCAAGATCGGGGGCGGGTCGGCCGGCGCGCTGCTTGGGGTCGGGCTGATGAAAGTACAAGGCAGAGTAGTCGTACTTTGCTTGTGCGAAGGAGAGCTGGTTCTTCTGCGAGACGTGTTGTGATGTGAGATATTGTAGCCAGTGTCGCGCCAACGGCTTTGCTGCGGATTTATACAATGTTCGATGGAGCCTTATCAAGCAATGAATTTGCCGAGTACAAGTTTGGGTTAAGGGTATATGATGAAGCCATGTATCAGTAGTTATGTGATACAGTTTGAGAAGCTACAACATTTCTATCGAGCTCCCCCTTGTAACATGTGTACTGCGTCGACGCACAGGAGGAGCATAAGACATGAGACTCAGGACTAACTAACGCTATGGACAGGAGAGAAAGAAGAACCGCATAAGCTGTGGGGAAGTGTAAGTATGTACAAATCCAGGCCATGTACATCGCCAGGGGGAACAGCTATGCCGACTATGCAACATGTACGTATACAATGTGCGTGTCGAACGTCTCGCGAGTCGAGCACGCAGGGAGGAATAGTAATCATGTACCAACAGATGCACAACGAGTAACAGAACGGACTGAAACAGACAAGTCCGAACACCGCAATAGACAGCAGACACCTACGCGAGCCCGATATCAACAATGAGGGATGGAGAGAGGCAAGAGAGAGGAGAGAGACGTATACGAACTAGTAGTAAGATGTCGCGGAAGAATACAGGTCATCACCAATGCGATTAATACAGTGCACATAAAGTAATCGATACCCCACACCTAGACCTTGAGCGGGCTCTCGCTCGAATCTAGGAACCCTTCCGCCTTGAGTGCCGCGCTCGGTGCGTCCCCATCAGGCAACGGTTTGAGCTGCACTGGAGTCGCGTCCCCATTTGGCGGCGTTGGGGGAGGTGGCGGCGTCTCCCCGCCCCGGGAGCCGAGCGTCGACGACGTCCCATTGTACGTATATGTCGGTGACTCGGGCTCACTTGGATGCTCGTGCTGCTCGTCTCTATCTCCGTTCTTCTCCTGATGGCGCTCGCCGTCCGCACTCAACTCCTCGTCGTCAATGTCGCTCATGTCGACGTCGTGGTCGTTGGATGCACCCATCTCATCCAGCTCCTGGAGCTGTTCCCGTAGGCTCTTCGTCATGTCGAGCTGATTGGGTTCCAGGCCGAACCCTGCGTTGTTGAGGAGTGAGCGTGCGTTAATGCCATGCTCCATGTCGTCGTCGTCGCTGTCGTCGTCGTCATCGTCGTCGGGTGCTGTGTGTAGGATAAGCGAGCCGTCTCCGCCGAGGATATTTGCGAAGCCACCAAAAAGGGATGTTGCCGACGTCTCGCCCAAGGAATTGTGCGTCACGCCATTAGCCCGGTCGTGCTCTTCACGCTCTCGCCGTTCTCGCTGGCGCTGCTCGTACGCCTCCCGCTTCACCTTGAACGACATCAGTCGGCTAGTAGAGTATAGCTGTGGTAGCGTTTCCGGGGTTTGATATCCGTACTTGTTCTTCACCCTCTCGGTAACCCAATTATACCACTCGTCCTGCGTCTTGCCATTCAAGATAGCCACGATCATGATCGTCATGTTGTCGCAGCCGATCCCTGCGCCAGTCGTGGTATCTGGTGCCAGGCATAGCTCACAGATCTCCTCGCATATTTGAGTTAGACGGCGGCCTTGCGAGATGAGCAGTCTCACGACATTGACGGCCTGTTGCGATGATAGGCAATCCCAGATACCTGCGGGACATTCGATTAAAGCCGCATCACATCGTTGAGTATAGACATACCATCGCACGCGATTATGAGGAACTCATCCTCTTCCGTGATCGTATGCTCGATGACCTCAGGATCACATGTGATGATCTGTGCTTCAGGGCCAAGCAAAGTGTTTTTCTTGTATTCGAAGTCACCAAGGGCTCGAGCGAGTGCAAGATTGCCTATATGGAGGCTTTAAAGTGAGAATCGAGCACTGGGCTATCCACGAACCATTGACGCGACCGTACTCGATGTATCCACCGGCTGCCACAATTCGGTTCTTCTCCTCTGGTGATCTTACGATGAGCCCTACTCCACCAATCAACAAGGTATAAATTGGACGCACTTTCATTCTGGGGCTTGTGGTCGAAACTCAGCTGCTTTGCCTCGCCTTTAGTGCAGATTACCGTACGCGAGTCACCTGCGTTAGCCTAACGAAGCGGTTGGCATGGGGGTACACGACATGATGACGGGAGGGCCACGTACCACATGGATTGTTCCCTCATTTGTGACCAAGGCTACTACAGCAGTGCAACCTGATGGTTCGCGGGAAAATTCAGGACCTATTGAATGGTACAGACGCTTGATCAGATATTGGCAATAAATTCCAGGGATGTTTGAGCCGCGCACTAGATCGCATGTCCGCATCCGTCCCGATGAATGCGTTCTTCAGAGCAAGGGCATAATCCCTCTCCTTGTACGCTTCATCCTGGACTAGTCGCTTGTGGACGTGCTGTCCAGCATACTTCGCAGCAGCAGAACCTGGGTAAAGGGGTGATGAGATTGGTGGAGCAGCAATAGGGCAGGCTAGATGCGCACCTCCGTGACCATCGTAAACGGCGAAGAAAGTGTTGGGGTCAGCGGAGTCCTCTTCCAGATTGAGTACGGCGACATGTGCATCCTCCATGGCTATGGACATACATATAGTCAGTGCGCTTTCATAGGCATCTCGCAATCAAAAAAATTGCAGTATATGTATTTCAGGGAGATGTAGGGGAGGAGAAAAAGAAGAAGACACCCACTTATTCTCCATCCCTGCATCTCTGTTACGCCGAAGTGGTACTTGTCATTTGCACCTTGCTCCGTCGCCTTGTCGGTAGCTGGACATTATTGACTTGTTAGACAGGCTGCGACCCTCACAACCATGAAGGAAGCATACCCGGTATAGAGAGGGTTTGACCCTAGAGAAATTATGTACCATATGCGTGAACATTTATTGCTCCACCGCGGACAAAACTGAAATAAATCACGTACCATCTTGAATACCTGTGTTCAGGGGAAAGCGTGCGTGATAGCGAGCTGATCTTGCAGGCGAGGGGGCAGGCAGCGAGGAGGTTATCAGAAAGGACAATGAGGGCAGGGATTGAGGCAGAAGAGGTCGTGTGGTAGTCGCGAGTCAGGGATCTGTTGACGGCTGTTTGCGGAGCAAAATGTCTGCCAGTTCGCAGGTGGTGAGTCCCCGTTTTGGCAAATTCCCCATCCCCGCCATCCGGGGCTGCCCTTTTCCCGCCCCGCCTCCGCCGGAATTGACAGATAAGATAATTATTTGCTCTCTCCAGGCTCAGCGACACCTTCGTGATAATCTAACAACAGGTACAACATGTATCTTAAAAATAACTACACGCACGGGTCGTTCAGCGCAACAATGCATGATCCATGACTTTGTCCTAGCGTCCGACTTCTCTGTACCTAACAGCCGGAGGTGACCGTTACAGTCCGATCTTCATATAATACCTTCGCGGGGCGCACTCGGAACGCGACTTAAAAGACATGAAAGTACAGATACAGTGACGGATGCTTGTGTGAACATCGTACATTAAGTCGTGCATGGACGAATCATAATAAGATTACGGACCGGCAAGCTTGAAGCTTAGGGGTATATGACACTGATCCTCGAAGCTCAGTGCGCCGAACGTTAATCCCTGCGCTGTGCAGCTTTTGGCGTATTCGCCTTCTTCGCACTCTTTGGAACCGCAGGCGTACCCTCCCTCGCACTCGGCCCACTCTTCTCGCGCTGTGACGGTGGCCCCGGGGTGCGCGCCCGCTGCGAAGCACGACCGCGCGACGGTTCCTGCTGCCGCCTCTCGTCCGAGCTTTCCGCCTCCGCAGTTTGTGGCCCGGCCCGAGCTTTCCCCTTCCCCTTTGACGTCTTGGGAGCACCGGACGCAGACCTCAGAGCTGACGCACTCTCGGACGCATGCTCACTGTCAAGCATCGCGGCATGCTGAGGCGGCGTAGGCGGCAGAGGTCGGTCTTTATCGTCCACTTTGAACGAGACGTGCCTGCCGCGCGACCGGCTCCGTTGCCCCGGAGGCACAGATGCGGGGCGTAGGATCGGCGAGGATGTTGCGGGTAAGGAGAAAGGCGAGGAAGGAGGAAGTGTCCCGTTAGAGAATCCGGGATGATATAAGTATGGATATGGATGCGGGTGGTGCGTCGGGGGAGAGTTAGATCGCGAGGGGCCCGCTTCCGAGGATGGCGTGCCGAGAATATGAGAAGGGTGGGTGTGGTAACGTTGATGGCTCGGGGTGTACGAAGGCCACGGTGACGGGGGATATGGAAGTCCTGGGGGGTAGCCAGCACTGGGAGGCGGCGGTGTGGGTATTGCACCCGACGCCATGAGATATGACAGGCTGTGCCATGCCTGCACAAACCATGACTGTGCCTGCGGGTCTTGCACAAGGGGGGGATACTGAGCAGGATGATCGTCAGTTCCGCGACGAAGGGCACTCGCAGAAGAAGCGTCGCTCTGCCGCGGGAGATGTTGAGGAAACATCGGGGGCGGGTCTGGAAAGGGGGGTATCTGGGGCGCGATACGCCTAGCACGAGAGTGACTACGGCCGGCGTCCATAGCACCCACTTCTGCGTCGTCCACTTTAGCAAGCTCCTACAATCCCAAAGACCTCCAAACGTACCGTCATCGTCATCAGAATGAATTGGAGAGGAGTTCGGTGGAGGACTGTCCCCGGTAGTCACCCCAGGGGGTTGTTTCCGCATCGATATATGAATGGGTGGGTCGGGCACCGCAATGACAGCCTTCGCCGGCGAGCTGTCTGGAAGAGGAGAGAGAGAGGACACTCTTCGTCGTTTCCTGCCTCTAGACTGCGGTAGCGACTTAGGGGAGCCCGACTCTCTCGTCGAGGTTCGCGGTTGCGACTGAGAACGCCGCCGTTCTGAACGATTTGGTGTACCTTTTGGGTGAGAAGCTTGCACAGGTAAATCCTTCTCTTTACTCTTAGAAACCCTCTTCGAGACAGTAGTGGCATTGGAGGCATGTGGCTCAGGCGGTGATGGGCGAGCAGAACTGGTGATATTATGCAATTTCCGGAGGGGAACTGAGATTACAACCTCGGGCTTCAGACCCCTCAAAGACGTCCGCTCCTTAGCTTTCTTTGGAGGACCAGTCGGCGAGTGCTCCACCGCTGCAGTGATGTCGTCAACCATTGAGGACAAGTTCTGTTCATCCTCACTGGGTGGTGTTCGAGG
The DNA here is from genome assembly GCA_000743315.1 of Lignosus rhinocerotis TM02. Classification (NCBI taxonomy): domain Eukaryota; kingdom Fungi; phylum Basidiomycota; class Agaricomycetes; order Polyporales; family Polyporaceae; genus Lignosus; species Lignosus rhinocerus. Next base: position 267,041 of record KN049972.1, read on the forward strand.
TCGAGGTGTGTAACGAGCACGAGGCGTCGGTAATCTGGGACTGGGAGTCTCCGCTGGAGGAGGTGGAGGTTCATCGTCCTGAATGCAGGGGGTCTCGACCGCGGCGGAGGAGGGGGAGGTTCATCGTCCTGTATGCAGGGGGTCTCGACCGCGGATGAGGAACGGGGAGGGGTAAGTAATTGCAGCACCTGGTCAGGCGAAGGAAACCGCTTGAATTCATGGTCATGGTCAGGAGTTTTGGGACATTTCTCCGCTGCAACAGGAGCTCGTGATTTAGAACGTGCCCTTGAGCGTGCACGGCTTTGTGCACGAGGGGGGCGCGATCTTGACCGACCGCGTGGCGGGGATGGCGATGGCGATGTAAGGTCTATGATATCGTCCTTCGGTGGGACAGTGCGGCGAGGTGTTATTGGTGTGTCGTCAATGACCCACGCTGCGAATTCATCTTCTGAAGAGTCATCGCCAGGAGGTTTGGCAGGGGGTCTTGACTTTTGACGTTGTGGTTTGGGCTTGGTTAGAGGAGGTTCAGATGATTCTTCTTTGTCATCCTCTGTCCTGGGATCGTCCTCCTTCTCGTCGTACCCCACATATGCGTCATGTCCCACTTCTTCATCTTCTTGCAGTCCTGCTATCGGAGCTTCCACGTCCTCATCGTCGTCCTCATGGGAACCACCAAGCTCCTTCATCTTCTTCTCAGCCTCCTCAAACTCCCGGAACGCCTCCGCGTCCTCTGCATTGGTAACGTCAGCGGGCGGCACATACCAGAATTTGTAGTCCTCTGGCACATCGGGTACGGGAGCGTCCGAGAGCAAGTCGAGCTCGTCCGCCGACTCGTCCTCGTCTCCGCCAATCTCATCATCCGCGCCTTGACTGGTAGCATCATCCGCGTCGGTATCAACTTCCGTTGGGTTTACAAAGGAACCTATAGGATAGCTGCGCGCAGCCGCGCGCGTGACCCCACGGTCCTTCAAGATCTTAAGCTCGCGCAAGTCCACGATGTCATCTTCATCCAAGGGTTTGCAGTAGCGCTCCGCGAGTTGGTCCCAGGTCTTCAGGAGGCGATCCCTAGACTCTAACCTCAGGTCAGATACATTAGGGATTGAAGATACCCGCCGAACGGAAGATGAACTGGAGGGTGTAGCCGATAGTCTGGGCCTTTTCGCTGGAGGAGGCCTGTCTCTGCGCTGGTAGACATCAGAGACCGGGGGTGAAGCGGAAGGAGTAATAAGAGGAGGTCGATATGATATTTGTTTATCGGCGGGGTGGGGGAGGTGCTCGTACATGGTGTCGAAGACGAGTAGCTCATTACAGCCACTTGTGGTCTATGTTGGCAGCACCAATCCGGCAATATTCGGCTTTGTCGCACCCCAACACGCACGTGACCTGTACGCGTCTTTCAGCGTGTCGCGTCGCGTCGAGGGCACAAAACTGGCACCACTCTTGTTTACTACTTGAGTTAATGGGAACGATCGAAGGCGGGGAGGCGTATATGCGGTATTATGCTGTGCTAACTACTGACAGACTGTACATATCCAGCGAAGATGATGAGACACCATGTCATTTCCAAGGTTACCAGGCTGGACCATATGATTCTTGTCAAGTTCTCGCATCCTACATCATGGCACTGAGCACTTTAGGGTTCGCGATCCCAGAATTTAGACCTTCAGACAGATATCTGACATGGTGACGCACCCCGAGCGCGATATAAAAACATGAGGCTACCTGACATTCGGCGCGCCAAGCCCGCATCCGTCTTTCCTGGTACGCCTTCATTGACCTCCTCAATATCGGTGTACGTTTCACCTTGTCATGCAAAAGGGACCAACTATGTTAGTTTCGAACAGGATCCTAGTAGAACCTATTAACGCCTGTCACTTCGCCATCATGAAATGGCTATGGCATAGAAAATGAACGTCCAAGTGCAGAGGATGTCGCCGACCTCCTTGTCAACACTTGTCCTTTTGGGTTGCAGATAGTTTCTGACCCTCGACTAATTCCACATCATGCGGAAGCATGGGCCTGTCACGTTTCTCAAGATAACATGATGTGTCTGACCACGTTACAGATACTGGCATGCATGCATTGACACCTATTCAGAAATGCTTCGAGATGCAGTTTCGAACACGGCTACTAGGTGCTGAGCGTATACAAGGTAACTTCGTGATGGTCCGAACGGCTTGGTGAAATGATCGATGAAGTGGGGGTCTATCCAGTCCTCGGAGTTGTGAAGAGCTACATTGGCTGGAGTAGGGAGCTCTGTCAACGCTTGCCGTAAGCGCGAAGCATAGCGTTCCAAGCGACGATCTGTCTATGGAATGTGCACACGATGCGGGGCGGAGCTGTACTAGTACAACCGAGTGAGGGAATTTTGGCATAACGGGTGGTGCCATGGATTCTTCCGAACAGCGCGAAGATCCGTGTGTCAGTGTTGAGTAGTGCTGTGAGTCAGCTCGTAACTTGGTACACAGGACTACCCACACTCGACCGAATCACAGACGGGCACGCATCAAAACGTCGCTCATGAGAGACGGAAGACAGTAGACGCCCCAAGTTTTGTAACCCGCAGTTGACGATCTTCAAGACATACGGCCACCAGCCCACTCATTTAGAGCATATGCGCGGAACAACCCACCGCACCGCACACCCTATTTGGCACGAATCATGCCGTCGAGCACCTCACTGAAGGGTCTTCTGCCGCACAGCAGCAACAATAGCGGTCGTGTGACACCAAAGTCCTCGAGGTTCAGGGTGTGCCGACTAATGAATGCGTAGCGCGGAACGCGATCATGGCATCGGCGCACCATGCACGAGGTGCGCGGCCGCCACACCACTCTGGCACACGACCCAATCCGTCCTTCCCCCCAGAGAAAAGTGTGCGGACTCTGTCGCTATCGGGTGCATCAGTGCGTGGTTTTCCGTGGCTGACGTGTTAGGGGGGTGGTGGGGGCAATGAACGGCTTCGTGGATTCAATCCTTCGAGGCCAGTGGCCATCGATTGGCTCACGACGGGTGCCGCTGCGTATGCAAGAAAGGCTCCTTGATCCTTTGAAAGGGGCAGAGAAGTCGAAGAGCGGTCGTGCTTACTTCCCACCGTCATATGTGGCGCGGTGAGTGGGTTCCGAGCGGATCTGGGCGTGTGCGTCGTGAGCGACGTGCGGGCTCGACGAACACCCTGAGGATGTCACATTCACCATGTTGGTGTCTCGAACAAGATCAGGGCAATGGGTAACCGAGGGCATGACCGCCCGCCATGCCACACGGGCTTCGCGAAACCGCGCCCGCCGTTGAAAGGCAGACATTAGACATCGCAGCGGTTAGTAGCCGCAAGATGGCGGCGTCCACACGACCAACTCCCCGGTTACGGCAATAACCTACCTTATGCGCCCGTCTATGTTCTGAAGTTCTGTGAACCACGACTGCAACACATGTTCGACGACTAAAGCGAGCGCCCTGGCTCGGAAATGAAATCGAGAAGATAACGGAAGACTCAGCTGGGAGAGTCTTATGACGTCGGCCGTGTGTCACATAGGAACCGAAAACGTTCTCGGCCTACGCACGGCCAGTACGTTCAACGAAGCATCTGTGGGGGCAACATTGTGGCCTGGGACACCATCGATGCATGTAATGAACCACCTGAGGATCTAGAGCTGCCATTTGCGTATGTGATAAACCGACTAGAACCCCTTGTGAACTTGAAGGCCATGAAACACGCACCTTCGATAAGTGATCTAGAACCCCTTGTGAGCTTGAAGGTCATGAAACACGCACCTTCGATAGCGACTGTAGCACATCGAGCCCAAGGCGCCGATCGCAACGTTTACGCTCGTTCGCAAATACTCCATTGAATGGCGTTGAGGCATGACTAAGGGTTCGTCGCCACATACAAGAGAGGGAAGGAAAAGGCCGTCGCACGTTCGTGAGGATCCTAGCGGGTCACCGTACTGAACATCGGCGAGGTGAGGGTCGTGGCGATGTTGGAAAGAGCAGGAGTACTACGTTCAGTATTGTGCTATTCAAGCTACAGCCACAGACCTTCCGGTGCGTTTGAGAGCAAGAATGGCGGTGGCGTTGGAAATGACGAAGGATCTGCTTTCCCGAGCTCCCGGCCCACGTCTTGGTCCTGGGAATAGATAATCAGTACATGAGCAATCCGGAGATGACCATGGCGTGTGTGATCTCCGCAACCACGAGCACACAATCTAATCCACTAGAGAATGTGACAGATAACGGAGGATTACCTCAGATGGGCCCCAGGCAGGTACCGGAACATGGACGATCCCAGGCACCCATGGCCACAGGAAGAGTACCCCGCTGCGACAGGAAGGCGCACTCCCATATCCACAACACGATGATCTCAAGAACGTTCGCTCAGTTGGAAATGCCACAGTGACTGCGGGCCCCACATCCGACCAGGACGCACGAGCGGCGGCTTGTCGCTCGCTCAAAGCTCGTGCGGGCCGCGCAAGGTCGAGGTTCCCATGGACCCTTCCTAGACGTGCGCACATCATCAGTTCAGCTTTTTCTACAGTGCACCAGAGTATCGTGCAGCGCTAGAAGAGGCAAGGGGCCGCTGTGGAGGGTGGCTATGTTCACACTCGGTGCCATGACTGAACGGAAGGCTCATGATTTGCAATGCGATCCACGACTTCTACGCGCTGCTTGATACGGCGGATGTGCCAATGTGAAGAAATTTGATCAGGGAACCTGTCCAGAGCTGCATTGAACCGAACCCTGCCTCCTTGTGTGCGGAAAAATCCTGCGACGGGGAACAATGGTGTGCCACATATTTCCGAGGTGTTCGTGGCCTTTGAATATGGTTTTGTTAGACGCGAGAAGTAACACGAGCTAAAACACATCAAGGTTCCGAATCGTACGTAAAGAAGCCGCGTTTTACATTTCTAGATAAGCAATGGTTTGTAGAAGCTGCTGGAGATGTTACGCCACAATGCTCTAGATTAGAGAAGACGAACCTGAAGAAATTTTACAAAAGGTTCCACGTCGGTGTTGTATCTCAGGAATCGGACGAGAGGACCGCAAGCCGTAGAACTGACGACCGACAAAGCTTAAGCCTAAGTAGTAGCTGTAGAACGGATGTGAACTGGGATCCCCAATATAGAAAGCGTGACATGGTGATGGCGGTCACAGTGCAGGACAATCACGCATCCAGTTATTGAAGCTCGGACTCGACGAGCACTGCAAGCCAGAGGCAAAGTTCAGTACGACCACCTGCCACGATTTCCACGTTGGGGGAAATGGTGCAAACCCACAAGTATGCAACGCCGGGCTACGATCCTTCTCGCATGCCAGCTGTCGTTTGATGCTCAATCGAATGCTCTCAAACAGGGAGATTGTAGGCATGATTGCCGCACTGCGCTACGCTCGATGGAAGTCGATGGATGGACCTCCCTAGCTGTCCTGCCTGAATCTTATGACGCCTCCTCACTCCGCGGAGCACTAGCAACGATCACAATTTGGTGACACGCAGCAGACCTGACTTCTTGAGTTCAGCGTGCCCACCAAGCTCCCTCATTCTTTCTCAGATCTGGCTTATCGGTCGCCCACCCCTCGCTGGCTACGTCCGCAGTTCTGCCGAAAGCGACCGTCTAGACGGAAGCTTCCATTAGGACACGAGGCGTTAGCTCGGAGCAGCTCGTGTGATCATAGTTTGCGCACATCCCAGATTCGCGATACTGCTTGCGCAAGTATATAACGCCCTCCGTCTTTCTCCTCGACCCGTCTCGCCACAGCAACCACTAGCACGCCGGAATTCCCTGCAGCTTTACAGCTTATATTCCAGCTTTCGCCATGACTTCATCTTTCGCACGAAACACAAGCATCCCTCGCCCAACTGTTAAGGTCTGTCGCGATGACATCGTTGTCCTTACCCCATGTCTGACTCTTGATCGTCTTCAGGGGGCACAACACACTTGGCCTGGGACCACCGCGTCGCGATCCCACTTTGAGGATTTCCTACGGGAGATTGGTGCAAGTAGCGAGGCATCCCATTTTCTGTGCTGCATACCCCGTCCAAGTAAGTTCCTTGCGTTCATGGTACCGAAGCTAGCGCTAATTGGGCATAATTCCCCGCGATCTCGAGCAGGCGCCACACCGTGTGCGCATACGCACCTGCACAAAAGATCTTCATCCCGCATTGGGCCGAGAGACAGATTGTCCTCGGAAGCGGTGAGTGCAATCTTTGATGGCATGCCACAAAACACACCAATTGAACATATTCTCTGGCAGGATAAGGCTCGCCCGTCTGACCGACGGTTCAGCTCCCATGTACCCCTTTCTACAACTTCGCGACCAGACACGAGGGGACGAACTTTGTCTTCTCCGAAGGTGTCTGGAACGCTCACCACTGGGCTCCCTATTTCTCTGAAGAGCCCCGCCCTGTCCTCCATCGATCTCGAGAACCACGACGCCTCGGCCAACTACAGCTACTTCTCTTCCGCTCGAGACTCCCTCCTCTCCTGTATGGGCACCGTCCCTATCGACGAGCGGCCATCACGCGCGCCTACTCGCAACCTCCACGGCCACGCCCCCTCTCGCCGCTCATCTGACTCCAGCTCGGCATCTTCCCCCAGACATCACCATCCCTCACCCACCTCTTCTCGCGCGATACCCAGGAGCTCGGAGCAGCGCTCTCGCACCCGGTCCAGTTCAGCCCGCGATCGTTCCGCCAGCCGCACTCCCTCGATCGACTCCCTCGACACCGCGTCCTCTTCGGAGGCGCCCGCCACGCCCCGGACGGTCCATGTTCCCGCACGAGCTGCCCCCGACGCTCGAGGACCTCGAGCGCACGTCGCGCTTCCGCGTCCAGTGCGTCTGCATGACGTGCAAGCGCGCGGGGTCCAACTTCCCGAGCTGCGCCAAGTGCGGCGAGATGTGGTGCTCGCGTGAGTGCAGGGTGGGTGCCGCGGGGACGCACGCCTGCCACGGACGTTCGGTCAGCGCGTGAGCGACCGAGCGGCAGAGAGGCACGCGAGCCCCCGTGGCATTGTGTGGGCGCTGCAGGGGGGGGGGTGGATGTTACATACAGAGGTGCTGATGATATGCCCTAGTGACAGGCTCTCTGGGGCTAGCGACTATTAGAATATACCATATGAACATGCTGTATTGTTAGCTGCATTAAGTATCATGCATCATACATGTAGACATATGTACGTCTTTATACACACATACACTCGGAGACGATCTTGGGATCATGTTTCGCTGGGCGTTCTATATCATGCCCTGAGGTGCATGGATATACTGGACGAGTCTGAGACAAGCCTCGGCACACGGTCCGCCATGTTATTGCAGTGAATGCGTGCTATACCGATAGCGGGAATACTGTATTTATATCCTGGGCCATCTATGCTCTGCTCACAAAGCGACGGATGCATAATCGATGTTGGAATGCGTGGCCATGGGGTGCGGCTGCATAGTGCTGACAGATTATATACATACATAGTTGGTAAGTTGACATTCCTTGTATGAATCCGACGGGTTTACTGATGAGTAGCCTGTAGGGCCCTTGTGATATCGAGAAGTTCCAATGCTAGCCGGACCAGGGCGAATGTACAAGGAGCGTCCCAACATGTCAGCTGTACACGTAAAACGTACTCCAGAGGCCTGACAAACGGTTGACCTTTGAAGGCTCGGATCTGTATGTTGGAAGAGTGTGCCAGTGTTTACCCTATTGGTGGAAAGCCATGCATTCACAGGTACACACGGTTGTGTGGGTCGTTTCAGTAGCTCGCCGGATGGTACGTTGACCACAAGACCAATACTCGAGAGAAGGAGGAGACCTGAGGAGACAGACGACATCGCCACTGCTTGAAGTGCATTCGAATCATGCACATTGGGATACATATCCGATCACACAGAGTAGGAACGGCACGCCGCACAGGTTCCTGCTGTATCTCGTGATACAGCATGGGGATAGGTAAAGTCGTACTTTGCCCCACACTATGTGAGCGTCTCGAGTGTGGCCTTCTCACGTACAAGTCAGATTTCTGGTCGTGTGCCATGAATACGACAAGTTGAGCGCGCGTAGGTACCAATATCACGGTCACCGGCTAGAACATAGACACGTAAAGCGGCAGAACGATAGGAGATAGAAGGGAGAAGACGTACCCTTGAATGATTTGGAGCATGGAAAGCCCAAGGATGGACATGCATGTTGCTCAACTTTCTGCAGGGCAATTGTCTGAGTCTCCCGTTCCCTGTTACTTTCTAGCCATGTTTTCCACCGACTCTATTGTGCCGACAACGAGAGAACAGCATCCGTTGGCGAACACGTTGCTTTCGATCGCGTATACTCAAGATCTCGCGGCAGAAAGGGCCCAGGTGATCGGGTCTAGGCACTAACATCTGTAGTTACGGAAGAACAAACAGGCGCGGATTAAGCGCCGGAGGATATGAGGTCGTGTGCCGGGCGATGTCTCCAAAAACTATAAAACACTCCTTCTGCCAAACGCCCGCCTGCAAAGGACCTTTGGCCAGCCTCTGCGCTTCCCGCCCGCCATGTCTACCACCCTCATCTGCGAGCCGCATTGTGTATTACTGCCCGCCCACCAGCATGCTAGTCATTATCGATACAGGGTACGTCTTATCCGCGTCAGACTCCACATGTTATCGCAGCTCACCATCGTCATGTCTCCTGCTTTCACTTGAATCTCCAAGTCCACTCCGACGAGTAGACAAGCCCACAGACCGCCAACGCTCAAAATTGTCAGCTCCGAACCCGCATCGTCAGCCGCACCATTTTCCGACGTTATGACTTCGGCGCGCGCCGACAGGCTGTCTACCGTGGCTGCTGCTTCCTCACACCCCGACCCAACACCGGACACAGTACGGGGCAAGGTCCGACATCCCAACACCAGCGACTGCACCATGCCCGCACTCTCGTTTCCGACACACAACGTGGACAGCTTTTCGCGGACGCACGCCCGCGCCAAGTCGACGAGCACAACTAGTCCGACTCCTCAAGTGCGCACCCGCCGAGCGCGGGCGGCCTCCTCAGCCACCATCGG
>KN049972.1:276070-286361 GCA_000743315.1 Lignosus rhinocerotis TM02
AGCCACCATCGGCGCGTCAGAATCGCGCCCTCGGCCTCGCTTGCCCTCGATGCTCGCGTCGGTGCTCACACAGCACAAAGCCCCCGCCCAGCCTCGGACCGCCGCGCAGGACCCTGAGCTCGTCGGCTCCTTCACGCCGACGAGCAGCCCGCGCCCGCGTCTGCGAAGCCTTCTCTCCGAAGTCGGCACGAGCTCCTCTCCCTTCGGTGCGCCCGAGTCCCCACAACCTACCCCACCGCCTTCACACTTCGGCACGGAGCCTCGCGTTCGCGCGCGCCACCAGTCCGACGTGCGAAGAAGACACTCGCCGACGTCTCCCTCTGTCTTCCATTTCCACCCTCTCTCGCACACGGCCGGGCCCGGGGCCGCTGAGCCTGCGATTGACGCGCCCCCCTCGCCCGACCTCCCGTCCATCTGCCGCACGCCGTCCTCCAACTCAGGCTCAGACTACCTCCCCACCGCCCCTTCCTCCGCAGGGCCTGCGACCCCAGTGCACACCGCCGCGATGCTGCCCTCGATCGCAGGGGCGCGCAAGGTAGAGTCGCTGCACCCCGTGCTGGAGAACCTGGAGCGCACGTCTATGTTCCGCGTCCAGACCGCGTGTGCGACGTGCGGGAAGCACGGCTCGAACTTTCCCTGCTGCCCGAAGTGCGGCGAGATGTGGTGTTCGCGCGTGTGCAGGCTCCAGAAGGGCGACGGGAAGCGGCATATCTGTTCCAAAAAGAGCGCATGAGACGGTTTGCGTCTCGTCGGCGTCTCCGCCTGTATCAGTTATTTGAGCGTGGTCTTGGTGGGGGTCGTCTATGTATATTCGTGTTCTACTTTCTTTCTATTGCTCTGTGCTTTGCTGCTCTCCTGTTGTAGGTACTCGCTCGTGTGTTTCGTTCTTAGAAGCTAGAGCGCCTCCGTAACATGCTGTATTTCTTAGCCATGTTTCTCCGTTCGTCTCTTGCACATTTCTCTCTCTCTCCCTCTCCCTCTCCCTCTCTTTGCACATTCATAAATTCAGTATCTTGCAACATATGTCCTCACCCACGCTCACATTGTCGACGACGACGATCTGTTCCCCAGGAAGTTCGAGCAATGCATCGGCGGATTCACCGAGCGCCAAGGTGATCTGCATGACCCTTATCATGCGCACTCCCGACCTAAGCAGTACAGAACCCATAAGCTGAAACACCATCGGACCTTCAAGCATCAATGCATCGACTCTCAATGTGCTTCCAGTAATCAGGTGCCTGTATCTACCCTCTACGAGCTAGCTCGAACAGCGACACCCGCACTCGGAGCACGGCCCAGGGGCTGGATATCGAATGCTAGTGCTAGAAAGTAATCTTCTTGCCCTGCGCAGGGACGATGCCCGGGTTCATTCTCTCCTTCAGCTTCCTCTTCGCCTCCCAAGACGGGTGCAGCGCCTTCTCCTCCTTCGCCCTTGCCCCGCCGCTCCCGCCTCTCGCCGCTCCAATGGCGTCCTTAAATCCGTCGGGACGTGCGCCATGAGCTCCGCCGCCGACGCCGCCGCCATGTCTGGATGGTGCGCCGGGCCTGCTGTTGTCCCGAGCACCACGGGGCTGACCCTTGCCGCCGTGTTGTCGGCGTTGTTGCGGATCATGCCCCTGCACGGTGGCGACGTGCTCGCGCTGTTTCTTGACATGGTTGGCGTTTCTGCCATACTTCTTCTCCCAGATGCTGTGGGCGTAGCGCGCGGACGCCGATTAGCACAATGTATACCATGCGATGCCACGAGACGAGACGAGGAGATGATTGGAAAGAATGAGAACGGATGCGTAGAGTAAGACGTAAAAGGTGTGGAAAGTGACACCGGGGCAATGTGGGGAAACAGGCGGAGGAATTACTACGTACGCTCGGCGGGCGCGCTGTCCGCGCCGGTTCTTCCGAGGCGCATCGGCCGCACCTGCTTCGCCGTCGCTGAGGTCCGTTGCGTCTGAGTCGCCGCGCGTGAACCCGACGGAGAGAGATGGGAGGAATGTGGATTCCCCCGCCTTGACTTTCTGCTTGGGATTGTCTGCGGGAGGTTTTGTCTTTGCTTTGGGTGCCTCGTCCAGGGACAACTCTCCTGAATCGCTGTCCGAGTCTTCAACGTCTTCTTCCTCGTCGTCTGGATCCTCGTCCGATGAGTTGACGACGGCGATGCCTCCGCCCTCGCCATCGACCGTTCCCGACTCCCAGCCCGCACCGTCGCCTCCATCGACCGTGCCAGATTCCCAGCCCGCGTCACCGCCTTCCTCCTCGCTCCCGCTACCATCGTCGCTCTCGCTCTCGTCCGTCAACCGGGCCTTCCTGCCCTTCGCAAACCGCTCTTCCTCTCCCTCCTCACTCTCACTCTCACTCTCACTCTCACTCTCACTCTCACCATCCTCCTCTCGTGCGAGCGCAATCTCCTTCGCCTTCGCTCTCTCCTTGGCAAGCCTCGGATCAAGCACCTCCCTGAGCGAATCCACGACCGCACGGACCGCCTCCGCGAGCAGCTTCGAGCTCAGCAGCCGTCCATGCACCTTCGCCGCGAGCGAGCCGGGCTCCTGCGGGGCAACCCCGGTCGACGCGAGCGTGTCCGCGACGGCAGCCCGCACGGCCTCGTTCTGCGACAGTGCCTTGTCCTTGAGGATCTTCGTCCGCAGCGCGGTGTTGGCGAACGGCTCGTGGTCCGCGTGCTGTGTGCGTTCGTGCGATATGTGTGTAAATAGACGACTTGGCACTCGAGCGGAGGAGGCGCGGGGTCCGCTGATATGTAGATGTAGATCGTCGTACGCACCTTCAGCACTTCGAGCTGCCGCTCCATCTCTGCGGGCCCATCGCCGTTTCGCACACCCTTCGCATCCTGAGCTCTACACACAACCCCACGCAAACAGTCACCATCAGCACTAGTTGAGCCTCGCCGCGCATCGTACCAGGAAGAAAAAAGAAAAAGAAAAAACCGCACCTCGCCTGCTTCAGCCGCTTCACGAGCTTCCTGAGCTCGAACGCGATAGCCTTCTTCGCCGCCTTGCGCACCTCGTGTATGCCCCGGTGCTGTCATCCGCAAACCGTCCATCCTGCGATGAGCTTCCCTTCACACACACAATCCCCATCCTCCCTGGCAGAGGAAGTCGGGGCAGAAAATGAAGGAAAACACACACCAGCTTCTTCGCGACGGCCGCTCCCTGGCTCTCCTCCTGCTCAGTGACCTTGACCTTCTTCGAGGCCGGCCCAGGGAGCGTCACGGTCCTGCCACCAGACGGCCGTTTCCTCTTCATTCCGCGCTGGCTCGCTGCGTTGTGCGCGTTGGACGGCGACATTCAGATGGCCGTAAGCTAGCTGCCAGTGGGTGGTTGATCCAAAACGCTCAGAGGTGCTTCCACTACGTATATAGTAGATCGGAATTACAAACACACAGGCAGAGAGGATCGGACTACTAACACTATAACAAGTTTCTCTTGGGCGTCTGTTTGCTCATCCCGGCCCGGATTTCGGGCCCACGCACACATATGTCCACTTCGACCAGCGTCGTCACATCACAACAGACGAGTCTGAAACATTGAACGTTCAACTCTTTGTGGAACAACAGTACTAGTAGTAATAGTACACAATAGCAGCAAACAGCCCAAGGGAGAGAGCGGAGAAGCAGGACGTACATACACCGTGACGAACACGCAAGGCGATGATGCTGCGGACAGAAGGTACGCTAAAAGAACGACAGGGGCGACGGACGGGTGGATGAGTCGTCGAGTCGACTGACACAGCGGGATGACGACGGCGAGTTAGACGAGTGACGGTGCGAGAGAATGTGTGTGCGTGTGTGTGTGGGGGGGGGGGGGGGGGAGAGAGGAGAGTAAAGGGAGGTCAAAAGGCAGTTGAATCGATGCAGGATTAAATGATAAAGAACGAAAGTCGAGTCCCAGGATGCTGGAGCCCCGAGTGCTGAACTAGTAATACAGAGCGGCCGAGAAAGTTGGAACCAATGAAGTCGGGGAACCCGTTGCGCACCGGGGTGGGAAGATCACGATGAACACGCAGGAATTTATCGTAGGGAAGTGAAGTGCGGACTGGTGTCAAACGGTGAGGCAGGACTGGCGGGAGGGCGGAAGAGGCGTTACAGTACTCCTTCGGGGGAAAGGGAGTTGACGGTAGGATTCAACTGCATCGAAAGAGAGAGCGGGAGAGATACGAGGGGTGCATGATGCGGGCAGCGAGGAGCTAGGAGCGGGAAACGAGGAACAATGCAGAAAGGCGGCATGCTGGCTATTCGGACAAACATTCTCGTATGTGTGTGTGAGTGTGTACATTGGCTAGTACGCAGTGTTCGTCTCTGCGGACCAAAGTGAATGCAGGCAGGAAGTCAAGAGGGCGTGATTTGCAAGGTGACAGGCGAGGAGAGATGCTGGCTGCGAGGGACGTACAGGAACCACATTAAGGACATCATCGGGACAAACAAAACCCGGCGAACGAGACAGTGTGCAACAGCGGCGCGATCCACCACCACCACCACCCTCACATCACCTGGGTCTCCGGCACAGCGACCAGTGCAGCGATGATAGCCACGCTCGCCGCCAGCGCGATGATCGCGCTCCGCACCACGATCTCCCACTGGCCCCGTGTCACAACCGGGTTCAGGACCGGGGTGAGCGGGGACGCGAACGCGGGCACTTGCAGCATCCGCCGTACCCGCTGCTTCCACGTCGTCCTCCCCTGCGGCTTCGGGAGCGGCAGCGGCAGCGACGGCGCGGTCGTCTTCTCGGGGCTCGCGGGGCCAGGCCACATCACGGAAGGGGAAGGGGCGCCGAGCGTGGACGTGGGCGAGATGGGCGCTTGAGACGCGGTCGTGGGCGAGCGCGGATCTGGTTGTTTCTCGTTCGTCGCCGTCGTCTCCGAGGCGGCAACTGTCGATGTGGAGCCTCGCTGAGTCCCGAGGAGGTACATCGCGACGTTGCGGGGCCCGCACTTGGTTTGCACCGTGCTGAGGAACTTGCCTATGCGCCCCGGGGGAGCCTCATGGGACCCGAGCGGGCGAGATGTTGTTGCTGCAGGCTCCTTGTCGTCGGCAGTGGAAGCGAAGTGCACGCCGCGCGGCGGCTTTTCTGGGTCGAGTGGCGGTGCGTGCGGCGTTGCGGTAGCGGACACGAACGTCGGGGTTGTGGGAGAGGGGAGTGCACCCGATATCGAATCCGAGCGATGAGGCGGTCGTGGTGCGCGCGGCGGAAGGCCGTCGAAGTCGAACGTGTCCATTCGCTGGTGCTCGGCCGCACAGCAAGCCTGAGACTCGACGTCGTGGATACAGACCGCTCTGTGAAAACTCCCCGGTCAGACAACTTCACGCGCGATGCTCACATTGATGACCCACTCGTCTGCCTCGTCCCATTGAAAGGGATGAATAAACGTCGCGCCCATTCCGATATCCTCTTCGCTGCTCTCACCCCATACAGAACTGCGCCGTGCTCCTTCTTGATTTCCCATGGCAGGTCCTTCCGGTGACGGGTCCTCGTCGTATATGGCATCGGAAATATGAATCTCTGGCTCGCTTTGTCGTCTCCTACGCTGATGTCGGCGAGAGCACTGCACTGTGACCTCGGCGGTCGTTCCCTCACGCGCCTCAGACAAGTGCGATATGCCTGAGCTCGCGTCGCTACCAGAATCCGAGTCGTAGTCTGAGTCGTAGTCGGAACCAGAGACGGTATAGTCGTCGTCCACGTCGTACGACATCCGGTGCGGAGGGAAACATGTTGTATTCTGGAACTTCACCGAGTACGAAGTTGATGCGGTCGACATTGACTGCATCTGCGCGTGCGAAGGGTGGGCACGTGTCGAGGTGTGTATGTGCGTATACGCGTGTACGGGAGAAGGTGGTTCCAGTCGTAGTTTCGGTGGTAAGGGACGCGACGCTGTGGACGCTCTGTCATCCAATGGGGAGTGAGGCGCAAGAGTGGAATCTCCAGAGGTGGATTGCTGCATGAGTGGCGGCGGCGGACCAGTCAGAGGTCGAATGGTGCCAACCCTAGCATCGGTGGAGCGCTCATGAGACGTCGTCGGCTTGGCAAACAGCTTGAACGCGGGCTTAGATTTGGATTCTTGCTTGACCTGGAACGAAGTTGGGATGGGCTGGTCGGTACCAGGAACGCGAGCGAGCTCAAAAGACCGTAATTGGCGAAGGTCACCAAAAACGTAGATCATCATGCACACCTGCGTTTCGAGTGAGCACAACAACTCTTCGCGAGTGCAAAGAGATACAGTTACTTACGCCGTACATGGCAGATAGGACGATGGTCATGCCGAGCCACAAGCCTGGCAGCGCGGAAAACCGCCACCACCGCGAGCCTCCCGTTAGAAAATTGGCGAGAAGTATGGGAGCACTGCAAGTGGAGGCAGCATGAGTAATCTAGACATGCCTAGACATGCCGAAACCCTCGCGACAATCTAACATCGGCAAAAATGCGTACTCGGATCCGGAAACCCGGCAAGGGGACGGCGAAGAAGCCGGGAAGAAGTGCAGAAGCATTCTAGATTCATGGAGAGACACCAGGGAAGGCATGCTGCCTGCCATTCTGAGCGATTTCCTCCCGCAGTATGTGCACCCGACAAAAAGCGTCCGGGAGCGGCGAAGAAGCGTCGATGTAATGGACGCTCACACGCCCGACGACGAACATAACGTTCTCACACGCGAGACGGAGAAAAGAAAAGCGTGCGTACCTGCCAGCAAGCCCGATGACTGTGCCTCCTGCGCAGCCGCAATAGGCTCGCGGCATCCCGACGTTGTGGAAAGTAGCGAGGACGAAGCGGTCTAGGCTCTCAGAGAGCATGGCGATAACGCGCTCTTCGACCTCCTCGAAGACTTCCGGATAGGGCGGGGGCGGCAGTTGTCCTGGGATCCCAAGGCGATGATCTGGCGGGTGATAGCCTGGGACGTCCAAGGAGGAATAGTAAGGGGCGAGAACGTCAAGTGGGACGGGGAGAGCATAAGGAGCGTAGGGCGTAAGGAACGTCTCTTTTGCACGCAGGTAGAATTGGGTTAGGGCGGGGTTGGGCGGTGGGGGCGCGGACAACGAGCGATATGTACGGGCGTCCGGGTTGGAGGAGCATCGGATGGGTGAGCTAGGTTTGGATTGTCGCCTCCAGGTGATATAACGATCCTTGTACTCGCGCAGCCAAAGTATAAAGTACCTGCCAAGAGGATGGAGGCGTGAGCACTGCATACTATGCTAGAGTTTCTGTCATATATCTCTCGGGGTTCTCGGGAGAAAGTGTAGCGATGAAGACGGTCGCGCGGATGCGCGTAGAACCTAACGGTTTGGGTGTTCAGTCACGGAAAAGAGACTTACAGACACTCCGGGGTGCGATCTATGAACAAGAGCCATTCCTCAAAGTCCTTGAGACCAAGCGGAGGTAGATGCTTGCGGTCAAGAATCTCGTCGAGAGAGATGTGGAAATGGGGAGTGATGCCCCAGGTAGAACTCTTTGGCTGAGGAGGAGGAGGGTGAGTGAGGCGGTATGGAAGAGAGAGAAGGGCATGAGCCCTGAGCTTGATGGTCTTCGGGGAGGGAGGGGAAGGGCGGGAGGAGGAGGGAGGATGGGGACGGGAAGACATGGAGGGAGGAGAACATACGGAAGGAGGAAAGAGAGGTAAGGACGTCCGTCGAGCCTTGTCCTGGAGAAGAAGAGGAGGAGGAGGAGGATGGGTAAATAATTATAGGGAAGCTTCCATGCTCGGCCACGTGCAGACTCGGAGGTGCATGACATGGTGCGGAGACAGTGAAGCATATGATCCCCAATATTTAATCCCATCTGCACCTCGTCTTCTTCTACACGGCCTATTACCGCCCCCTCGGTCTTCTGGGGGCGCGTCGGTCAAAGGTCCAGCTCAGCGAGGGTGGATGTTCAAGCTAGGCGAGCCGTTCAATGTCCAGCCTATCGATCAATATGTTCTACTACATAATCCGTTCACGTGGGAACTCTCTCAAGCCTATATTCCTCGATCGTTCATTCTCTCGCGCTAATCTCCGCTTTATTCACTTCCGTCGCCTCGTTCCCCGCCGCGGACCTGCGTCTACGCGGCGACTTTGCTCGAACGCTCGATGTTCGCACACGTCGGGGTGTCTTGGAATGACCGGGGGCGTGTCGCCGGCGCCGCGTCTCGCGTACTTCAACTCATGTAGCGCGATGTGGCCTGATAGAGTGAGCGATACTAGTACTCTTTCCTCTGCTGGCACTTCGCCACCGCTGATCAACTTGATACGCGGCGATCAAATGAGTGAGCTACAATGCATAAGTAGCCGTCATGCTGCCAGTCCGTCCAGTAATTCGAACCACTCGAGCCACTACTTCCAGTCTTCCACAGTCTACTTGGTAGGCCAGCGACGACGACGACTTGGCATGCTGTCACATAGCCTAGAAGATGTAACATAGTCATCATCGAAGGAGACAAGTCATTAGTGTGGTCAACGCTTCAGGTACAGTACTGATTACTTGGACGGGTGCAGACGTCCAGAAACAGAATCGACGATCATTGACCTGGAGAGTCGGCGATATGAGACGATAGTGAGGGACCATGTATCTTGACACGGACTATCGACGTATCAGCCTAGAAGAAATGTCCGTACCCTGGATGTCCCGCCGACCTGTCGCGTTCACATCTTGTGCGGCCGCGCCGCGGACGGGACACCGAGTCGGAGAAAAAAATCCCTGGCAAAACCGGTGGTTTACCTTTGGGCGTTAATCTACTCGGATCTGATCACATGGCGTCTATCTACTTATCTAGGATCGATTGCTCCTCATGGTTATCTTGATCTTTTCGGCAGTGACGCGCATATCAACTTTCTACTACTCCTCTGCAGTGTTCACTAGTACATACTGTCTTCCTCTGTATCCTCCTTCTTCTCCTCGTCGCTCAAGACCGTCCGACTTCAAACTAGCTCAATAGTACTGTCTTCTTTAAGTCGGCTATAAGAGCACTGCTCTTCCATCTTTCATCTCCTCACGACCACGCACTCGAGTTGGAGGTCTGGATCGCTCGTACGTGGAATACAGCGGATGCCTGTGGCAACATCCGTTCATCCATATCACCCTATAGCATCCCATAGATGCCCGTTATCAATCTTCTGGACAACCCTTTCGTGCCACCTCCGGACGGACGTTGTATAATTAATGATCTTCCCTCCGAACTTCTATCCCACATATTCACCGTCGGCTGGGCCCCAGAACGCGACGACGAAGACGAGGAGGATGACTTTGACGACGTAGACGAAGGTACCTCAGACGAAGGGTCCTGTTCATCTCGCTCGTCCATCTCCGACGCCTCCAGCCCGACGCGTGGCGATGATGAAGACAAGATACGCAAACTCCCGTTCAACGTGCTTGTCTCTCACGTATGCGCCCGATGGCGAGCCCTCGCGTTGTCCAACTCCCTCCTCTGGAACCACGTCAGCTTCATCGGCCCCCCGCCGTATGTTCGCGCGTTGACATACCTCGCGCGCGCGGCTACCGCCCCGCTCGTGCTCACAATAGACCGGACTGCTGACAGTGACGACGAGGACGACTTCTCCGAATCGGACTATGACGTGGACGAGGATGAGAACCAAGCGAGAGACGACGACCGGGACCTCAGCATCATCACGGGTATCATGGACGTGATCGTGCCGCATATCGAGCACACCCAAGTCCTGCAGATCATGGTGTCGTTCTACCCTCACATGCATCGCACGCTCGAGATGCTAGGTGCGTGTCAGGGCGCGCCGATGCTCGAGATCCTGCAACTCTATCATTACGAGGACACGGACGAACACGAGTCATTCAAATGGCCGGACCTCCGAAATCAACCATTCAAGTTGTTCGGCGGCAACATCCCCAAACTGACACACGTCGCCCTCTGGGGCGTACACGTTGACTGGTCCAAGGAAGGCGCACCGTATCTCACCGGCTTGACTGACCTCGAACTTGCGTACCACGCACGGGATGTCCGGCCGAGCTTCAGTGACTTTGCCCGGATATTGCGTACATCGCCCGACTTACGCACCCTCACCCTCTGTCTCTCCTGTCCTGCCGGCACGCCGTCAGACTGGCCCCCCGGTTTACCCACCGACGACCACGACGACGACGACAACAAGGACCAGGCCACCACGGTCCTCGACTCAACAGCCCCCCTCGTGCTCCCCAAGCTCACAGAGCTCGTGCTCGCCTACCTCGAGCCCTCCTACCTGCTCTCCCTCCTCCCCCGGCTCTCCCTCCCCGCCCTCACCTCGCTCGCGCTCGACCTCGAAGACGACGACTACTCAGACCTCCTCGCCTACCTCTCCTCCCCGCGCTC
>KN049972.1:288976-301696 GCA_000743315.1 Lignosus rhinocerotis TM02
CTGGGGCTGGGGGTTAGGGTGGGGATGGGAGTGGGGGTTTTGGTTGGATTGGGTTTGGGTTTGGGGCTGTGAGGGCCGTGTCGTGTGAAGTTAGAAGTGTTGAGGAGGGGGGGGAGGGGGAGGGGGTCCATACGTTAGCGCGAATATTGAGTGGACGGGAACTTGGAGATCGGTTCGCTGACGATGCGCCGAGCTGGCGCGAGTGGAAGATAAAGACGTTAGCTGCTACATAGTTGTTGTTATTTTTTGTGTCGTTACGTGTACTCTTGTCTGGGACGCTTTGCTGCTGCCGCTGCTGCTTTTGTTGCTGTTGCGCTCGTTCGTTCGTTCATTGACGAGGAACCACTAATCTGTAACGCTGCCACTAGTACACAACTAGACGGTGCCTGGAACCTGCCTTGTGATACACATACATATACATATATACACACGCACACAATCGGAATGAAGGCCTAATCGTAATACGAAAGAAAAATCCTGAACTTACTACATAGTACTGCCACGCTCGAGCTAGTACGTATACGCAGGACGCTGTAATCATGGTGATTACAACATCCGCTTACATACTACATTTGTTCTTACTTGGTCAGCGCTCTCTTTTGCTTCCGCGAACCATGTTGCGTCCTTTACCTTTCAATACCACACGGGCTTGTTCCAATCCTGTTGCTGCTTGAGTGAGGACGTCAGCGGACGTCCTTTCAGACGCAGACGACAGCCCGGACCTACATAGACTACAACATTTTTGAGCTACACCGCTACACATCTCACATGGGGGATTCGCGTGGGGAAGGCGGCATCCGCATGCCACATCAGGTAACAGTGATAACTCGCCTTGGTCGCCACGTGGATTCCGCCAGCGCGGCACACCAGTGGTATCCCCCTGGCTGAATCTCTGTATTCCCAATGAGACACCACTGGAGGCAATAGTCAATCTGGATTCCCCGAGGAGAGCAATCCAATAGTACAATTTCGTTAGACTTAACACTTCTGAGAGCCAGTCTCTGCGCGCCAACGCCTGGTTGCCCTTTACCCACCATCTTTGCACAACTGTTGCCCGACCCCATTGTCCCCTCTATACTAATAGCATTCATGAGTGCCCGGTGAGTATCATGTCATCATCAGATGTGTGCGCCTCTTCCATTCAACGTAAAGAACATCATACAGTATGAGTACACTTTACACTGCTGGTGCTACCAGCAGAGAGGTCGGGGGTGCGAGGCGGGTCACCACCAGTCAAGGAGTGGCAGAATGCATCTGTGGTTCTACATGTATGTATGGTTCACATTCTGGGAATGTTTCTCTCATGTCAGCACTCTATAGGTCCTCGTCATCATGCTCAGGCAGCTGAAATCACCTGGCTGCGGCACCAACTCTTGCACAGTCAAGCCGAGCTGCTGTTCCTCGAGGAGCGGCTGGCAGAGAACGGTGAGCGGCTGTACGGTTCGCTCGAGGAATGCCGGGTTCTTGGGCGGAAACTGCAGGAGCTCGAGGAGCGGGGGGCATTCTCTGTACGCTGCGACCGGCAATAAGGGCATGGAACCTGGGGCTTAAGGTGGTCTGGAAGCAATATATCGTCTACACCCTCATGCTCTATGTACATGTATATTGCATATGTCTACGTTGGGTTGAGTGTTGTTCAACATCGGGCTAAATCAGGTCTCATACCGTATCAGTGAGACATCCGTCACCTCGCACCACGTTCTCTCTCATACATCTCTGCCTCTCAACCAATATGTTTCGCACCATGGATGACTCGCACAAAAGAAGGAGAGAGGAATTATTGGACGATATTGACCACCCTTTGTTGTATCCAAAATGTGAGTGAATATACTCATTGAGACTGAGTGAGGTCCCTCAACTACTGTGCGCGGTGACAGTCTTCCTGCGTAACCGAGAAGGATGTTACAAATGCATTATCTGTTCAAGAATACAGCAGTATCTACCAATAAGCAAGGCGAGGCGTCATGAAGATAGCAAGGAACATGTAAATGCAATGCGGGTGCATGACATACAGCAGGAGTTCTCGAGCCCATTCCATCGTGCACGCGATATCTCTCCGTCATTTCAGGATCAAGTGCCAGAGGGTGGTATTGGTGCTGGTCCTCGAGTGCAGCTAGGTTCGTCGTCGCCCAGCCAATTGCAAGGGGCCGATGAACTTGGGGATATACTACAGGACATGGATGCTGCTGCTAGTGCAGCGCATGCTCGCCAACTCCCTTCTGAGTCTGATCATCGACATACTCGCCCGATTGGACTGCACGGGCCTGTCCTTCCGGGGGATGATCCCGAGCAGATCTATGATAACTGGGGAGGGGAGCTAGCGGGACTTCCGGAAGGGGATTACGACGAGCCCTTTGACACAGAAGTTTATGCTGGAGCGGTGGATGGTTTGGAATCTGGCCTCTTCCCTTCCAGCTGGTCTGACTCGGGAGACTGTCAACAAGGGAACATTGATGGGAACGTGTGTGGTGACCAACCAGTGTCAGTACAGTCGATGCCACGAGACCGTTCTGAAACTCCTCCGGTTCATGACATGGTACACATGCCGGACTCTTTATGGAACTGGCAGGAGGGAGATCTCTCCGAGGAACAGCGCGGTGAGTTGATTTGGCAAGAGAGTGAGTATCAGAAAATTTCTCACCCTGGTTTCGAACACAACCCGTCTACTGCACCCAGAGCATGCACCGACAAATGCACCAGATATCGAACGCATTGACAGGGATATGTGGTGGCCCTGGCCGAACCGTGAGGTGAGTCTCTGTCAATGCTTTGCTATAAAGCGAACTAGACACGGACACTGATTAGTTTGCAGACGTGCCTCATGGACGTCATGGGTGCATTTCCGCGAGCCCTGTTTTCGGAGTCAGAGCTGACAGCTGCTCGTTGGCTCGCTGGCCGGACAGGTTCGATACATCTTCCCTCCATCCGGAAAATCAAGCTTGCCCGTGAAGCAGTGATGCGAGTTGCTGGAGTCAATCCGCGGCTCTTCAAAGGGAGGTGCGGACACCTGTATGCGGTAAATGACTTGTCGAGAATCATTGCCCATGTACGTTAGTGTTGGATATCACGTCCGTGAGGGATTGCGTTAGCTCACAGAGTAACGTGACACTTGCAGGACTTTGCGAACCCCATTGTACGCGAGCAAGTGTCGACCTATGCCGAGGACTCGGGGATCCGTCTTGACCATGTACGACAAGCAGAACGTTGGCGGAATGATGTTGATCCTATTCTTGCTGGCCCAATGGCCAGGGCAAGTGATGGGCAGGATTATTATGTGCATGAGCTCGCATTGGCAGCTGTCGGCGAACAGATCGTACCTGTCCTGATTGCTAGGTGGTTCGAGCGGGAGAAGAAGCTTGTTGCGAGGGTTCACCCAGTACGGTTGACACCTGACAGAAGCGCGTATGTCATCGATGGACGTGCTGACCAGGCTTTCGAAATTCCGCTATCCAAATTCAGAGTCAGCGTTGAGACTTTGAGAAATCAGGGGACCTTGGAGTTCTATGGCTTACCTGACCCAGACAACGTAAAAGGTATGATTCACTGGTCAGGCACAGTGGTTGACAGCTTAGCAACTGACATTGGGAAATGATAATAGGCATGATCACTTCATCTGACATCAACGTACCACTTGAGGAATGGACGTTTCCAACTCTAAATGAATGGCGAACACGTGCAATGGGGAAGCGTGTCCTTGCCCTTCCGATATGGCTTTACTGTGATGATACGTCCGGGAACACCTCGAAGAAATGGAACAAACATAACTCAATACTGTTTGTGCTTGGCGGTCTGCCACGAGATGCAACACAGAAGTTATATAATGTACACTTCTTATCGACGTCGAATATTGCCTCGCCCCTCGAGATGATGGAGCAAATCAGCGACATGTTACGGTAAGCATGCACTGGTTCATATGTTGCTGTCATAACACTCACGTAGGATCTTGCAGGAGCGCTGGATCTGAGGGTATTGCCGTGTGGGATTGTCAATATGAGGAGGACGTTCTCCTTGTGCCGTGGGTATTGGCCTTCCAAGGTGATAATCCCATGGCAAGTGAGTTCTCGTCGCACATAGGCATGCAGGGCAAATGCTACTGTCGAGTCTGCAACGCCGGTAGAAGTAAGAGTGGCGCCAACGTTACAGAGAAGGAGAAACTAGAGGCTTTTCTATCGGTGCGAACTATCTGAGGATCTTATGGGCAGTGCTGATAATAATGGGGTGGACAGGCAGGAGAACCTCGCACCAGAGAAGCGACCCTGGACACGTTGCGCACTCAATTGAGCAGTGCACTGCGTGGTGCACCAAGCTCAGTCGACAAGCTCGCTACCGAGACAGGGACAAAGGATAAGTATCTGCAGCACTTTGTGGATATTCTACAGTCGAAACTCAGTATGTGGCGTGAGGAACAGAAGGAGTCAACGTCAACTGCAGCCTCGTCGAAGACGCGCGAACTGGAGGACAGAATTAGGCGCCTGCGTGACGAGTGGCCTGACAATGTCTTTAACCCGGTTTTACGGTTGTCAGGTACGGCACTCATCTCAAATGCAGCGCCTCTATTAATTATTGAGTAACATAGAGCTCGATGCACACCGTGACTCACCAGTGGAGATCCTCCACGTTGTCCTTCTTGGAGTTGTGAAATACTTCTGGCGCGATGCATGCGCTCGGCAAAACCATGAGGGTAAACGCATACTCAAGACCCGCTTGTCTAGTGTTAATGTTGACGGACTTGGTATTTCCCCTCTTCGGGGGCATACACTCGTGTATTACGCTGGCTCTCTCGTGGGCCGGGACTTCCGATCTGTTCTGGAAGTTGCACCGGCCGTCCTACATGGGTTGATCCCAGACGCTGCATACGAAGCCTGGTTGTCCCTCGCACGAATGGCACCTCTAGTCTTCCAACCTGAAATTGTTGATCTCAATCAGTACAAGGTAACTCAGTGATGTTCACGCACCATCCAGATGTCTGGATCTCTAACGTTATCCACCTCCACACACTAGATGCAGCTCTCTGAAGCGATCAGTGACTTCCTGGCGGCAACAGCGTTATGGACAACACAGTGGTTCAACAAACCGAAATTTCACCTGTTTGTTCATCTGCTGCAGCATATCCTACGTTTCGGGCCAGCATCTCTCTATGCTACTGAAACATTCGAATCCTACAACTATGTCATCCGTTTGCGGAGCATCAACTCGAATAAGCACGCACCGAGCCTGGATATTGCGCAGTCGTTCAGCCACCTGCACGCAGTCCGACACCTCATAAGCGGGGGATATGTAACACGTGACACGTTGGGCAGGACGATCCCTCCTCGACAGGCTGGTGATGGCGTACTCGCATTACTCGATGATGAGGACATCCTAGATTTCATGTGTATGCGTGACATTGTCCAAGGCCCTAGAACCTCTGCAGGTGAGTACCAACACAGCCGTACACCGCATTGTACTTCTGAGGTTGATGGTGAGGCATAGGTCAATGCACCCCAATCGCAAACACACCCAATGGTCCCACTGCTTTGCGTTTGCGCACAGACACTACGGCTGCCACCAGCGGTGTTCCTATGACACTGCTTCCATTGACGGTATCAGTCAGTCAAAGTGTGGTACTGAATAACGCGGACATTGCAAGATGTGGGAGTGTTGTGGCAATCCTCCCCAATAACGACACCGCCAAACGTCCTGACTGTGCTCCAGAGATAGCCCGCGTCGAGGAGATCCTTGCAGACCCTGACAACCATCTGTTGGTTGGGGCCCTTGTCACTAAATGTGTTGTAGGAGCCCCGAAACGGCCGTACCGCATGCCATCATGTCAACTCCCACAGGCCCTGAAGCCTGGGATGCCTTCGGGGACGGTTTTCGTGACCCTCTCTGTGAGTTCCAGGGTGTAGATATTATACCATTGATATCTCACCGTGTCACTCGTATACAGGAACTTTTGGCGTGTGTAAATACATTCCATGACTGTCACGCTCACGCGTGTGCCGTGTCAAGAACTCGCACAGTAGTCCAGGAGCGGAAAAGGACGTCAGAGTTGGACGAGGAGATCCTCCATGTGAAATGCCCTGAAGATCAAATCCTCAATATGGGACAGTTGCGCAGCGCTGAAGTTCTGTCACCTTTCCGTTTTTGCATTCCTCGTTACCCTGGTCGCCCAATATCCGACATAATACCCGACGCTATGCAGATCCGTGAGTGTCATGACCCCCTTCCGGGACCCCCATCATTTCCCCTTTCCCGCACAGCACATCCAGCCTATTGTCCATTCTTATTATTCTTTCCCATTGTCTTCCCTTCCCCTGTAGCACAGTGTTTCCTCTCGCGCGCCTCGGACCTTATTGTCCTTAGCGCTTATTGTCTGATGTACATCTGAGCAGAAGAAACTAGACGCACAGGCCAAGAAGCGTCGTCCTCGCAAGACCCCTGCAGGGGTATCTCACGGAAACACCCCACTGCCAATTGTCTCGCCAGCACCTGTGTCCAGCCAGATGTTGCCGCCACATGCTCAACCTTATGTTGCAGTGGAACAATGGAGCACCCCGGCAGTACCTGTGTTCAGTGAATCGTTGCAACATACACCAATTGGTCCACGAACCTATGCATACCATCACAGCTCGATCCCGCAGTGGTACAGTATCAATCGGCAGCCCGATCGCAACCAAAGCCGTCCCACAGTTCAGCACTGGCAAAGCATAGTGAGCATGATTCCCGGCTACTATAAGAATCCTTCCCATGTTGACCTACAATGCATCGTTGATCCCTGTAGCCTCCAAGTTCATCGATCACACTGCTCGACTCAAATCATCGGCACCTACAACATCCCCAACCCTTAATCAGATATGGCAGCGCTTTGAGTCTGTCACCGACAGTGCAAGTGGGGCAGCCTGCTGCGATAGAGCCAGTTCAACATGGTCAGAGCTCTGCACCGCAATTTTCAAGCCACACCGGCGGCAACTTGGACCGTGATCACCACCCTCAGGGAGCCGTCCATGTATGGCAAGCTTGGGGCGGTGATCCATCAAACACTCACCTCCGAGTCACACCCAATCCAGAGACAGTCCAATGGGAAGGGCAACCAGCATGGAGGCGGGCAGATGAGAATGGTGGTGGATGAGGAGAGGCGTGGTGGGAATCGAACTTGAACCGTCAGAGTGCATGCACGGCATCGAGAGCGCTCATGACGCCCACAAACCCAAATATGAAGTGTTGTTGCTCTTCCAGCTGCTACGTCTGCCTCTGTCTGCCTATTGTCAGCTCACCATCATCATCTCATATGATAACCAGTAGAACATTGATAATATTAATGTCTATCATCCTTTCTCTCGAAAAGCCTGTGTCGCGGTTTGTAAGGCATGTTCTGCAAACCACGCTGGCAATGTTCACACCTCAAGTTCGACCGAACAACTTCTGTACTTGGGTAACGTGTCTGAAGTAACCGATTCTGGATGAGTGGTTTACTGACCTGCGTTGATTCAGATTACTGTCACATGCTTGACCTTTTTCTCCAGTGTGACAACATCTGGTCACGCTCCAACCACATCGGCCCACAGACGGTCACCATGTTGAGCCCTCTCTCATCCCCTTATGCCATGTCAACCCGCCCTCACACCCCGCTGCACTCTGCAGATAGCCCAGCGATCCGTACAGGCCGTCATAGTCAGCCAGCACGTTCTCATCCATATGCACCCCCATCTGCGACCCACCGTCGAGCCAGCGGAACCCCGCCCACGGCAGCATCTGCTTCTCTCTGGCATGCAGCTCATGAAGCTGAGCGCACATCACCTGTCGACCCTTCCTACATGGGACCTCTGTCCGACCCATTTCGGACCCCCGGGTCTGCCGCTGCCATGGACGCTGCACAAGTTAACGTGAACGCAGCCAATTTTTTCACCGTGCCCCGTGGACGATCCTGCGACCCTGCCAGCCTCAACTCTCAGCAGCCCCTTTCGAGGGCTTCATCTGGCGATGCCGTGGAGGCACTATATCCTTTACCAGGGCAAATGCCACCTCAAGCCTTCTCTGCTCCTCAGACTCAACGGTCCCAATATCCCCCGGCTGCCACGTCATTGGCTCCATCGGGAGTTGCAGACCTCGAGGAGCTCTTCTCAAGGTTTGATATCGACTCACAACTCAGACCAACGATCTATAGCTATGCCCAGGTGAGTATGGGTGTCTTCATTCTATTAAACATGTTGTGCATCGCTTCGTCATACATACTCACGCTCGCCTGCCAGATGCGACCTGACGATAAGTTGAACGCACTCCTCATGCTTCTCTTTCGCCTCGATTTCAAGGTCGAGAAGCACGAGAAGGCCTTGATCGACTTGAACCGACAAATGAGCAAGATCAAGAAGCTTTGCGCTGTCGCATGGGCGCCCTCGCCGGCTCAAGAGGTACGTCATGTGTCTTGTCCTTCCTCAACATCTGCAACTCATCCTGCTCTACTTGAACAGCGGCTCTGCCGTGCTCTCACCCGTCACTACCTCGTAAAACCGATTGGCAGCTACACCGCCATTCCGAAGCTCGTGAAGGCAAGTTGCGAAGTGGTCACTGCTGTCTCTAGTCCCTTCTGCTCATCATAGTCCCCTCCCGCTTGCAGTCCTACATCAAAGATCACGCTAAGGAGATGCGACTTGCCCTATGGTATGAGGATGATACCGTCAAAGCAACTCTCACGAAGACACTGCACGAAATGGCCAACCAGATGAAGAGTTCTTTCCGCAAGGCTGTGAGCATGCTAACCCAACCTCATTGCCCAACTGTTGCTCACTCCATTCGATTAAGATCTTCACTTCGTGCAAGAAAAGTATCCCTCTCAAGTCCTTTGCGAAGAACATGTTCGAAAACTACCATGCCCCTCAAGTACCCACCGAGGTCCCTCGTCTCTCCCTTGCCACCTTTGCCATGCTTGTAAGTCTCTTCCAACCCTTTTGCCGTGTCCCATCTCACCTTTGGTCAGCGCAAGATCGCGCACCCTCTTTCTCAGAAGAAGAATGCCAGCGGGAGTGACACCGGCTTTTGGAAGACCGTCGAAAAGGAGCTTGACCGCCTGTGGCGCGAGTATGGGAATGATCGCACCAACGAAAAGTGGCTTGAGTAAGTTATTATCCATCGTTGCAATCCTCAATTCAATGACTGACCCATGAGCAATCCCTTAGTTGGACTGAGAACATGATTTCCGAGGATGAGAAGCTCTTTCCACCCGGCGCAGCCCGCCGCCAGCGCACCCGTCGCCGTGGTCGCCGCGACACCTCTCTTGACCCCGACTCTGATGACAGCGAGCAAGACGAGTATGGCGACAACGACCACGGGATCAGTACCGCCAACGCCGACAAGATCCTCGGCCAGTCCGACATTGACGACGACTATATGTCCCGGGAGATGGATGGGGACATCGAAATCTCTCAAATCGCCTCCGGGAATATCGCCGGCACGTTATAGATGGTCGAAAAGAATAGTAAAGTTGTGGCGGCAAGATGTTATGGATGTATCTAGAGCTCAATATACTCTTCGTACTACTGCCATGATACTAGAATTGGGAGTACATGAACTTGAATGATGAACAACCGTGAAGACGTCGACGGTCGTGTACGCAGCAGTAAACTGGCTCGCCTGTTGTTGAAGCCAGCTGTGCTGTGTATATGGCTGTCCTGCCGAATCCCGTGAGGACGGCCATGTGAGATTCAAAGGGCTGCCGAATTTGTGAAATCCCGATGGCATGACACTGGCGGCCACCGGATCAGACGCCCTGTGGAATCCGCCTGTCAAATGTGCAGTGGTGTATCCGCACAGGCTGACTACCTTGTTTAGGGTTACTATTACTAATGATTACTACCCTATTTGTGCTGGCCAATAAGAAGACAGAGGCGGAAGGCGCGCATGCATCTCAGTCGAGACACGGGAAGACGACGGCTGACGGTCGTCCGCTCCAGGCTAAAGCTTGCTACCGTGCTCCTCGTCGTCCGATCCAGACGTCCAAACCCGGGGTGTGGGGATCACGACAGTGTGCAGCAGTCTCTCCTACTGCCTCCGCCGGTTTCCCCGCACGCTCAATTGTCGAAGCCGCGACTCCGGGTTGCAAGGCCCCTCGTCGGAAGAAATGCAAGCTTGCGACGCATATGACGACCGTTTCATATGCCATGTCCATCAGTCCATTCAGTCTCTCAGTCTTTCCCAGCACTGTACTGGAAAAAATCATGTAACAGCTGGGAATCCGCTCCAGCCTCCGAAACTGCTCACACCGTTCTTTAAAGCTGACTTGTGACACGGACAACACATCATATATCTCACTCAAGTTGGACTCTGAGATCTGAGTACTGTAGTGTTCCAAGCTGTCCACTGGCACTGTTACCAGTACTATCATTTCACTTGAGACCCCATGCTCAGAGCCACCGGTGCAGTGCAGTGTGCACCACAGAAGTCCGAGAAGTCCGATCGCGGGTCCGGATCCAGGGTATGCAATCAATAATGCATGTTGCATGACGCATGTGCCGTGAAGTGAGACTGACCAGCCGCGGGTATGTAATACATGGTACTCACGCGTGCACAGCAACATCATCAGCATCTGCCGCGGCGGCGTTTCCGTCACACCTACTCAGTTCGAGCCGCGTCACGTCCATGCACCGACTCTATACATATGCCACATGCGCATGTACCAGTACTGGCATGTACGTATACGCACGATACGTACATGGGGTGCAATAACTGCCAACAAGTCGCGCGTCGCGAGCTCGCGAGCGGGACCCCTACTCCGCGTACTCACTCATGTCCTCAGCCACATGTGTCCCGACATATTGTTTGCATCGATGCATTTGCCACGCGTGCACGAGAGAGAGCGCGGTAGACATTATGCGTAGACGGTAGAATACACAAACCCGCGTCCATCAGGACCGTGACCTCTGTCCTTTCGCGCGCGAGCTCCCCGTAGACGAGACAGAGAGCTCTACTAGTAGCTAGAGTAAATCCCAGAAAGAAAAGTCGAACGACCCACTGCTACAGTAGCTAGCTATAACCACTGCCTGACAGCGACTGGCCAGCTAGCCCTGTCTGCTTCAAGTTGTCCCGTGTGCCAACTGCACAGCCTGGCACGGTGCAGTTGAACATCCTACTACAGCTGACACGCAAAAATATGGCGAGCGGAGGAGACACTTCAAGTTCTTGACTTCTTGCCATTCATTACTATCCACAGGTCCGACGATAGCTGTCACTACTTTGCTACGACGAGAGGGGTAGAGAGAGGTATAGAGAGAGGGAGAGAGAGAGAGCGGGAGAGGGAGAGAGACGGAAGGAGGGATGGAGAAAAAAAACACAGAGAGAGGAGAGGAGAGGAGAGAGGGATATAAGAGGCAGCAGAGAGCGGAAAGCTCGTCATGTCACGTCACATCATCAACGCGGAGGAGGTGGAGGCGGAGGCGGGGGGGAAAAGGGGAGGAAGGGGAGGTGGGAGGGGATGGGGGTAAACAGAGGCCGGGAGGGTAGTCCAACGACACCGCGAGACGCGAGACAGGGACACACGGGCAAAACCCTGATGGGAGGAACACCGCAAGGGTAACAAAGCGGAGTGGGAGTGGACGTGGACATGGATGTGCGGGATTAATGAAGATCAGTCCGGGAGGGAGGGGGGAGAGCCATGAGATGAGGCGTAGCGCACAGACGCAAACGCAGACGCAGACGCAGACTTCGACGTAGACACAGACGTAGACATGAACGTGAACGCGATCGGACGTGTCGAGTGGCACGAGACCATGCTCCTCATAGCCAGCCGCAGGCGTGCAGGGGAGATGCGGAGATGCGGAAACGGGTCCGGGTCCAGGGCTCGGGGAGACGGACGGCACAAGCACAAGAGGCAACAGACGACAGGCAAGAGGGGGTAAGGGGAGAGGGTTGTGTGCGAGCAGCGAGGCGCGAGCAGGTCATCACACGCTCAGCGCTCAGCCTGCAGTGCAGGCACGGAAAGCCAGGCAAGAACTGGAGGGCAGGAGACAACGTACGTCGAGGCAGCTCATCATATACATGAACTTGTGTGTGTGTTGGGGGGAAGGAGGGGGTATATGCGCAGGTCAGACGTCGAACACCACGCAATCGTGCCATCGGGCCATCGTGCACCGTGCCATGCTACGAATCCGCGACCTCCATCACAGGAAACGGTATCGGGATGGAGCCCGCGTCCGCGTCCGCCGCCCCCGCATCAGGACCCGAACGCGACTCCAAAGCCACACCATCGCCCGCCTGGCGGAGGAAAGACGGGTGCGCGTACAGCGCGCCGTACACGTTCGCGTGGATCGTGACGAGCTTCGCCGCGCGCTCCGCGAGGTGCTTGATCTCGGGCATGAGCGGCTCGAGCCCGTTCGACGGCCGCCCTGAGGCTGCGTCCTTTTCGTTCTCTCTGGGGTTGTCTTTGGAGTTCTCTCTGGGGTTGGAGCTGTCGTGGTCTTTGGAGTTGGAGTTGGAGTTAGAGTAACAGGTGGAGGCGGAACGCGCTGAAGGCGTCGTCGAGAATTTTAGTGAGCCCCCCTCGCCCGTCTCAGAGGCCGCCGCCGACTCAGTGGCCGACAAAGATGTCGGTGTCGACGTCGACGAGGCCGAGGGGAGGACGATAGCGAGCACCGCCTCCTCCACGCAATCGCGGATGCGCCTCTTCACGAGCGTGCTCAGCGCCGACCCCGCACGCAGATTATTCTCCGCCCAGCTGCTCGTCAGCTTCAGCGTCTCCGCGTCCGGCGC
>KN049972.1:309799-385099 GCA_000743315.1 Lignosus rhinocerotis TM02
GAAGAGGGGGAAGAGATGGCGTGGTGCTGTCGCGGGTCTGCGAGGTCGAGAGTTCCCCGCCGCCGCCAGGATGGGGTTTCGAATGCTGGATGCTGAGTACTGAGTGCTGGATGATGGGCGGACGATCCGGAGGGCGCGGCTTCTGAGTCCGTCCTAGACCTGAGGTCCGAATACTGAGTACTAAGTACTGACGCTGCTTCACAGATCGTCGTGCCGATGTGGCCAGAGGAGCCCCCCCAGGCCTCATGCGTGCCGGTGAACCGGACGTTCCTGGGACACCGTTGCCTGCATCCGGGTGCTCTGGATAAGTGCCTGCCTCCCTGCCTGCCTATTAGGGGACCGAAAGTCAGATGGATACCGGGTACCGTGAGCATCGGCGATGCACAACAGCCAACAGCAGAAAACTAAAACGGCGCACGGTGGACATCATCATCATCCACCCCACCCCGTCTGTTATCCACCGTCGGTTTTCGTTTTTCTCGTATTGGTTTTTGTTTTTTTTTTTTTTTTTTTTGAGCGCGGTGGTGGTACTCGATCCGTGCATCCATGATTCCACAGTCCTTCCCCTTTTCCCCTTCCCTTTGTCCTTCTCCTTCCGGTTTCCCCTTCATAGAATAGGATAGAAAATCCGACGGACCCGGCGTTCAGCCGGCTTCTTGCCAACCATGCGCCCCTGCCGGGCTCCCGAGACTCCCGCGGTGGCGCGGAGAAAGGGCGTTCAGGATTCGGTATTCAACCGTGACAGGCTTCGTAGGCACCAGGCGGGCCCTCGATGCCCAAGGTCCAAGGCCCAAAACAGCTCAAGGTCCAAGATCCAAGGTCCAACTGGAGCTGAGGGCTGAGGGCCGAGGTACCGGCGTGGTGAGACGTGTGTCTTGAAGGAACGGGTTGTGGATGCGGATGCGGACACGGGTACGGGTACGGATACGGGTAGGGGCACGGCTCGTCGGATGCGGACACAGGTACGGGTACGGGTACGGGTAGGGGCACGGCTCGTACTACGGCAACCCGGCGGCACGAGACATAGACATAGACATAGACGTGGACATGGACATGAGAGATGGGACGTCCGAGTTAACGACTATCGTGCATTCATGAGTGGTCCTCCAGTCCCGTCCCGTCTTCGTCTTCGTCTTTGTCTTCGTCCTGTGGATACGTGCCATGGGACATCCCGAGTCGAGCACATGGCTACATAGTAGGAAGCGGTGAGTCTCACTGGCAGTCAGAAGAACGTGACGTGACGTGACGTGACGTCCATGGCCGCGTCCTTCTCTCCCGAGCCTCGAGTCTCTGTGTACTGCCAGTGTGTTTTGCACCGAGAGCTAGGCCTGGCCCGTGGCTCGTGGCCTCCGGGACGAGCTCGAGTCGAAAGACGGCAGACAAGTCGGAGATGGACCCCGCGTTCTTTGGGGGTGGAGAAGGGCTCCCCACTGCTTCGCTTTCGCTTTCGGATTCGAATCCGCGTTCGCGTTCGCATGTCCATGTCGACACCGTCTAGCCTCTGAGCTCTCCGATCTCAAGCCACACAACGGTCATGTCATGCATATGGAGGTGTGTGAATATCCATCGAGGGTGTCGTGACTGCGCACCCGGCGGTACCGGTCGCTTGTCATGTATATACGTGTCCGGGCCTGCGTATTGTCAAACAGTCGTCCGCAGGCTCCTTCTATCCTGAGATGCTCTTGAAGCGGCAGCGCCTGTGCGTGAGCCTGAGAAGCCTGGATATCCCACCATGCTTGGTCAAAAGCGCCACCGTACAGTATGTTATCGATATATACTATATACTTAACAATACTAGGTATCGACATTCACTCACGCTGGTAAATATCTTTTGAATGGATATTCGTGACGATGGAGTCGACTACGTGTTAGGTAGTGGGTCCGATGTGGACGCACATGGCACACACGCACACTGCGCACACCTCCACTGCAGTCACTGGGTTGACGTCATCGATATCGCAGATAGCAAGTCTATCTGGCACCGCCGCGCCGCAACATATGCTATCCTAGTCTATCTTGTGCATCTCGTGAGATCCGTGTGGTGTCCAGGCTAGCTGTGTGGGCTTGTAATACACTAGTATATCAAGATCAGGCTAGCACTACCAATAGAACTGCGCAAGCCAACCCCCTCCCAAGCCACGCCACAAGTCGACACTGTGAGTACTAGCTATAGGGAAAGTACTAGGGTAAAGTCATTGTCAGAGCCACCACGCATTTTCCATGTGCCAACACCAGTACCAAGCACCACGTCCCTCTCCCTCGAGGACAACCTCGTACGATTCCACAAACGACCACCCTCCGAGTCCCTGTCCGCGGCGCCCAGACAGGATGACACATGTCCACGGCACACGCACGCACACGATCACCCGTCGAGGGCCGACAAAAGCCGACAGAACACATGTACAGAGAAAAAAGAAAGACCAAACGTTAACGGCTTCGTCATGACGGTGATATCGATATGTACCAGTAATGCGTATACGCGCTCGTATATTGGGAACAATGTTCGTGCACTTCGTCTTCCACCTGCGCACCGGCTTTGCAACTCGCCCTCAGACCAGCAACAAAGTCCGTCCGTCCACCGCTCCTCGCCCCTCGCCCCTTCCCCCCCCCCCCCTTCCCCCCCCTTTCCCCCCGCGTCCTTCGTGTCTTCATGTCAGACGGAGATACCGCGCACCGCTCCCCCTCCTGCACAAACTGCGCGCCCGCACTCGATCTCTCAGGCTCGGCGCCCCAGCCTTGCAAAAGAGGGCCGGCCGGCGTGCCTTCCTCACGCGACGTCGACGAGCGTCTCCTCCGCAGGCGGCTTCACGTCCTCGGTCGGCTTCCGTGCCTTGCGCGCGTAGAACTCCGAGATGATCTTGGGGCTGATGCGGTTCAGCTGCTCCTTCGGGAAGATACGCAGCAGCGACCAGGCGAGGTCGAGCGAGTCGAAGATCGACCGGCTCTCGTAGGCGCCTGCAGTCGCGCACGCATGCACGCATTGCACGGACACAGAGTCACACGTAGACAGAAGACCCGCACACGACCCGCCCAGCGCAGAGGCGCACGGACGCGCATCCACGTCCGATTACCGACCAGACGCCACGACACGTTCACCGTGCGGGCGCAAAGAGGGAGGGAGGGGGGGAGATAAGGCGAGAAGGAGGTTCGCGAGCGTCAGGCGTGTCAGAACGAGGACGAGGGGAGGAGGCGGAAGGGCACGTACCCTGACCCACGAACTGCTTCTCGAACTTGTCGAGGAACTCGAGTGCGAGCTTGTCCTCTGGCGAGAGCGCCTCTTCGCCGACGACGGCCTTCATGGCCGCGGCGTCACGTCCGATGGCGTACTTCGCATACTGAAAGCAGCGTCCCCATGTCAGTCCTGGCCACACACACACGCACACACTGCCAGTCTTTCCGTGTCACCCCACGCAGGGAGACGCACCAGCTGATTCGAGACGTCACCGTGGTCCTTGCGGGTGAGCTTCTCACCAATGGCGCTCTTCATGAGACGCGACAGCGAGGGCAACACGTTGATCGGAGGGTATATCTGCCTGTTGTACAGCTGACGATCGACGAAGATCTGGCCCTCAGTGATGTACCCGGTGAGATCGGGAATTGGGTGCGTGATGTCTGGCGGAGGTTAAGCCACGAGCAGCGCGGCGCGGCGGAGAAGTCAGTCAGAGGTCCACGGTACGTTAGGCGCAAGCTAAATGAACGGGGCATGCGAGTGTACTGAGATAGAGACGCACCGTCGTTGGGCATCGTCAGAATGGGAATCTGAGTGATCGAGCCGTTACGACCCTCCACGCGACCTGCACGTTCATAGATCGTGGACAAGTCCGTGTACATGTATCCAGGATATCCACGACGACCAGGTACTTCCTCTCGTGCAGCCGAAACCTGCATTCCATGAGCGTAAGCGGTTGTAGATCAGGAGAAGCACCATCAATGTGTAGAGCAAACGGACCTCACGTAATGCATCAGCGTACGAGGACATGTCAGTGAGAATGACCAAGACGTGCTTCTCAAGCTGGTACGCGTAGTACTCAGCCGTAGTGAGTGCCAGACGAGGCGTGATGATACGCTCGATCGTGGGGTCGTTCGCAAGGTTGAAGAAGAGCGTTACACGGTCTAGACTGCCGTTCTCCTCGAAGTCCTGCTTGAAGAAGCGAGCAGTCTCCATGTTGACACCCATGGCTGCGAACACGACCGAGAAGTTGTCTTCGTGGCCGTCGTGTACGTCTTTCGTCGGACCCTTGACCAAGCCGGCTTGCCGCACGATCTGAGCAGCAATCTAGACGCGAGCCTGGTTAGCACGTTTGTGCCTCGATCGTAGCACGAGCTGCTGCGAACCTCGTTGTGTGGCAGACCCGCAGCGGAGAAGATGGGAATCTTCTGTCCTCGTGCGATAGAGTTCATAACGTCGATTGTGGAAATGCCCGTCTGGATCATCTCCTCGGGGTATATACGAGAGTACGGGTTGATGGGGGAGCCTTGAGGAATGCTCGTGGATTTAGGAGAGGGAAGGATTGGGTATAGTACCTTGGGAACGTACCGTTGATATCGAGGTAATCCTCAGCAAAGACCCTCGGACCATTGTCGATAGGTAGACCGGAACCGTTGAAGATACGACCAAGCATGTCCTCCGCCACTGGCAGCTTCATGCTGCTACCAGTGAACTCGACATGAGTGGCCTTCACATCGACGCCGGAGGTGCCCTCGAAGACCTGAACGATCGCCTTCTTGCCCTGCACTTCAAGCACCTGACCGCCCCGTCGTGTTCCATCCGGCAGGGTCAGTTGGACAATCTCGTTGTATGAGGGGAACTACGGCTCGGGATGAGCACTTGAAGAAGAGAACGCGTACAATAGAGATGAGACGCACTTTGACATTGTCCAGAACGACTAGCGGGCTAAAGAACAATCGGACCGTTTCGCAGAACAGTACTTAGCTGTAAGAGCTCACCCGTTCACCGCCGATACCGTCCGGTAATCTGCGCGTTGGAACCTAGCTCAGCACCTCATCCTTGCCTTTCCTGACCATGGTTCCTCACCGAGATGGGGCTTGACATTGTACTCGCGCGTTACCGCGGCAGCGTTTATAGCAGCAAGTTGCTGGTCGCTTAGACGGGGACTCGCAACCATGATGAGGGCCGTATATCGTAGAGGGAGGGGGAAAGACACAAGCCAAGAGCTCTCAAAGTACTAGTGACGTCCGGTCCAGCGGCAATTCCTACTAAACAGGCGTTCATTAGGCGGTACCTACTGATAAGAACTTACATTAATATGGTATTGTCAGTAATATTCCCACGCATCCAGAAGGTAACAGTGCCAATACTAGTACTAGTACCAGTACACACTCCGAGACTAGAGTACCCCGGTCCAGAGTCTCCAGACCACAGTTATACACAGATTCTGACGATGATGGGGCCGTGCAGTAATTGACGTTGTAAATGAGCAAGTCCGACTTGAGTGGGGTTTGGGGCCGGGTCACCGAGGCTATAGTAGGACCGGATAGCCTATAACCATCGTACACCATTTCGCTGCTACGATGAGTAAATGAACAAATAGTCACTTATCAGGACAGCAGCTGTAGGACATGTTGATTTGAATCAGGTATATATGCATTATACAACACATTAGGCTGTCGCTGCAGACGCCAATATTAAGGAATCAATACATCGCTGCGCAGCTACCTTGACGGCGGGATCTCCAGAAGACCTATACACGATGTTCGATTCAAGACATTGGCTAACACTGTTGGCACAGGAACATACCATTCTGTCTCTAGCAATATTTCTTCAACTTCATCCGTCTCCATTCCGGTATCCTTGCTAGATAGCACGAGATATAGATATTCCGCTGTATCCGCCCGCACCTGTTGGGTGGGGTGTGAGCATGAAGTTGATACGGAGCGTGACGAATGAGCTTACTCGCGGGTATTGATGTGTGAGGTAGGTAGATAAGTTCGCGATGCAGTCTTTCTGGAGTTCCGCCATCGACAATAAGTTCACAAGACTGGAGACAATAGCTTCAGTCAATCATCCACATCGCCTTCACGATACTTGGAAACAACCATCGCATGGATACATTGATTCGTTGTGGATTCTTCAGCCGCGAAGCATTTCTGGTGACAAGTGACAGTAGTGACCGTAGTCTGTCCGCGTAGACATCAGTGGATGAGGGCCGAACTATCTAGATGAGCCTCACATCTCACACCCTTCATGGTCTTGCGGCAGATTCTCGAAAACATCTGCTTCGAGCAGTACATTCAGTGTCTGCAACACCGGAACCACCACGTTGTTTGATGTAGCATTCTTCAGTGCTTGCGCTACCAGGTCACGGGCGAGTCCGCGGAGATCATATCGGTCGCGCTCGTCCGTCGCAATGGGCACCTCCAGTGCCCAATCCACCAAAGCGGAGGTTACGGGGCGTTGCTGGATAAACCATGGCACACTCAGCATGATAACACAAAAATTGATCACGTCATTGCAAATTCCTGTCCGCCACAGAAGCAGGAGTGACGTACCGTGCTGTCTGTCTTTGTGCTTGCACTCAGCACAATTCCAGCGAGAAGCCGATTGCGGTACCGCTCAATGTCCAATAGCTGAACCGCCCGGGGGAACAGCCAGTTGCCTTCGTTCCACCCCACAGACTCCCTCTCACTGCGGTCTCCTCGTGAGTAGATAACTGCCATGGACCAAGGTCGCATGACGACCGAGGCCAAGAATGCGACGTCATACCTCAGGAACAACTTCTTCATCTTTTCCTCACCCCGGACCTTCCATGGCGCCGGGTCCGGTACCGCAGGAGGCGGGAGTAGAAGTATAGCCAGGAATTTCTCCCCTGCGATCTGCCTAACGTTGTCCAGCCTCTCCACGCCTTGCTTGAGAATCCCAGCAATTGCGTCGTGGTACTTCTCCGGAGGCAGATAGCTCGCGAAGTCCGGCAACCCATTGGCCCGCGAGAAGAGGGTCTGGATGACAGAAGCCAGGCCCTTCACGCACGAAATGCGCACCCACGAGCCGACGTCTCCCCGCTCGTCATTGGTGTAGTCGGTCAGGCCGTCGAGCAGGGCGTCTGTCATCTGGCCATTAATGTCCGCGGAGAGATCTGCAAGGATGTCAGTGGCGGTGGGACGGGTGATAGATAGTAGATACGGACTCTCTGTCAATCTGTCTGCGACGTTTCGCACTATCTGTGGCATTGAATCGAACGCGTTTCGGCGGGCTTCAATGTTTGCGCTTCCCGTCCCGTTCTGCACGTTCAGGATCAGACCGGCGGAGGACTCGTGTGGAAGGAGAAGCCAACATACTTTCCGATCGACCATTCTCAACAAGCACTTCACCGCATCCGTGACTCCGTGCTTGTGCTGAGCGTAATCCAAAACCCCTAGGACCCTCGCCAGACTCTGCTGCATCGGCGGACTTCCACCTTCGAAGTCCTTGATCAACCGCTGCACCACCGCCGAACAGTCCACCAGCCGACTCACAGCTGCGAGCGCGGCCGCAGCAGCTTCCTGCACTGGGACATGCTTGCTCTTCAACCCAGAGTCCACGACCTGACGCCAGTGCGGCACGGTACTCTGCGAGTGCTGTGTCTCGGCATGTGAGACGCCGGAGGCAATCAGCTCGCAGGAAGCGGCTGCAATAAGCTCTTGCCGTGTGGACTGGATGGTCTTAATCGGGATCGCCGACAGTGCCGCAAAGACCTTGATGAGTGGGTGGTGAGCGTTTGGAATGGAAGCACAAACGTCTTGAACGAACCTTGCGTCGTTCTTGTTCCAGTTGCTCGTGTTGCACAGAATCGCGGAACGTTCTTGCAAGCTCCGTGAGTGCAAGGAGTCCGCCGTGGATATCTCCCGTGTCCGGCA
Organism: Lignosus rhinocerotis TM02; assembly: GCA_000743315.1. Classification (NCBI taxonomy): domain Eukaryota; kingdom Fungi; phylum Basidiomycota; class Agaricomycetes; order Polyporales; family Polyporaceae; genus Lignosus; species Lignosus rhinocerus. The sequence goes on from KN049972.1 coordinate 317,654, forward strand.
ACTCAAGCAACTTCGCCTGTAGTTGCCTAGTGAGAATGAGCGTTACCCTAGAAACGAGTCAACGTACCGCACGTTCGGCTGCATCTGGCCCTAGCCTGACAAGGTCGAGTTCGCAAATAACACTGAGAGACTGTGCAGCGATCTGCCTCATGGCTGGATCCCAGTGCCGCAGAGTGACGGATAGGAGGTGGTCAATGAGGAACGGTCTGTACTCCTCGTGTCTGCATACTCTGGCTTGAATGCCGGAAAGTCATGTAGTAACGCAGTTGAACTCACTCGGCAACCTCAGGGGCAGCGACAGTGAATGAGTTTCTGCGAATGCCGACCGCGTAGAAGTCGGTCTTACGCAACACGTCGATCCCATGAGGAAACAAACTCTGTACATCGATATGAGCACGGGAATGTGAAGGACAGAAATGTTCCTCACCGTTCGACCTACATACTCCTGGTATGCAGCACTGGCCGCACGCCGAATGTGGATCTCACGGTCGAAGAGCGAGACGGTGACCAATCTCCTTGCGAGCTCAAGCGCATGCGGTTGCAGCGCATTGACACTCTGGGCTCGAGCGAGCGACCAGAGGACGTAGGATGCTGCATCACGGACGTTGGATCCAATCGAATGCGTGCCCTTCCGGATGTCAAAGTACAATGCCTGGAGTCACGCGTCAGTGCATGATTGTGAGCAAACTACCGATGGGACGAACCTTGTACAACCATCCGATCAGTTCTGAAAGTCGCGAGTCCGGTATGAGTCCACGCCGGGCCATCTCTGCGCAGGCAAGACACGCTCCATGCCAGGTACCCTCAGCAATGCTCGGCATATCATAAAGGCTGGCGACAGCGATGGAGTGTAGAGAGAACAGATGGAGGACTTGATCGAGAACCTGTTCAGCGAAGTCTGCGGGAAGCCGCTCGGAGACACGCGCTACGCCCTTTGCTGCTGAGTACCGCACGATTGTGTCCTTGTCACGGAGAGCCTTGAAGAGCTCCTCGAGGACATTCTCGACTTCGTCAGGGACATCGAAGTCGTCTTCGTTTGCCACTTCAACCACGGATTGACCATCGGCTGTCAAGACTCTTCCTGTTATGTAATATGGGTTAGAGATATGCAACATTCTGCATCGTGTGGAAGACACACCCTTGGCACGAAGTCTGCGCGTCTTTCCAGGAAGAAGTCGGATGACAATTCTGGTAACCAGTTTGGTCCGCAGTTTTCGAACAATACTATTACCCATCATGCTCTCGTTCCGTCCCAGAGTTTGGGCGATCTGGAGAAGTTGTTCCCTATGAGCTTGCACTTGCTGAGCCGAGCCGAGCTTGGTAACTTCACAAAGTGTTCTCATGATGCCTAGGACCTGCGCAATGTCAGTGTGAACCTGGTATATCGATCTAGTGACCAAATTGACGCACAGGCATTGGATTGACCGTCTTCTCAATCGTCTCCGTGGAGAACGTCAGGAACGCTGTGAATCTAGACGCCATATCTTTCCTGAAGCAAACTACAGCAGCTGAAACATCCGAGAAGAGCAATGTTGTTACCTCATGTAGAACTTCGATAGAAGCAGTGCGGCGCCTTGACGGTCTAAACCAGCTCTGTCAAGGAAGGGAACTTCGATAGAAGTAGTGCGGCGCCTTGACGGTCCAAACCAGCTCTGTCAAGGAAGGTCTTGCCAATAGTCTCTACTCGCGCCGCTGTTTCGCCCGAGTTCCCCATTTCATCAAATTGCTCCAAATCGAATGGAATCATGCAGACCAGAGATAACCACAGCAGAAGCGTATAGCGAAGAGCCCAATGGTCTGCGAGTTGCACAGGACTATTGCGTGCAGTGATGTAGTCGAGGGTAACTGTCAAGTCCGCGATCTCGTGAGGGAAGAATCTAGCTGGTATGGCGTGAGTTGGATGCTGTATGGATCTGCTAAGGGATAGACGCACTGATGGTCTTATATCCACGAAATTTGATGAAGAAATACAGGAGTGAAGCGAGGCGTTGTAGCCTCATGTTCGAAATCTCTGCGGCAACGCTGCTGCTGGAGAATTTCTTTGCGTGAGTCTTCAGTGTCTCGACAACAGGCGCGACGAGTTCTTCAAGGAACGGATCCCATAGGTAGGCTTGTTCTTGATACGAATCAAACTGATAGAAAGCCGCCAAAAATATCAGTAGAGCTGACCTTTCCCGGGTATAGGTTTGAAAACTCACGATGGCGGATAACTTCTGCAACAAGAATGATTCAACACGATTCTGCTCCTGATCAGGTTCCGTGTAGAGATCGAGGGCCAGAAGCTCGTCGCGAAGTGCGGCAAACTCGTCCCTATTCTCGAATCTCGCATAGAGCTTAAAATCATCAGCGACATCAGTGTCAGTATGCATTGTGAGACAAATGTGAAGTTGAGAGGACTGGATCAACGTCAATCGTGTTGGTACATGGACGCCTACTAGTACATACTTGGTCGGCTCCGTGTGCGACTCGGCATTGGACGGAGAGGCGGCGGGATCTGCCTTTTCTGGCAACGCATAATGTCTGACATAATGAGCGCCTACAGCATCTCTCCACAACGTCATAACTACATCTACATACCTGATATTGGAGGGCGCCCACCGCCTCGAGTTCGGCCATCGCGCCCTGGCCCCTCTCCGCTTGACACAATGACTTCGCCTGTTGTGGCATCCAGTCCGCCCATCGCGCTCACTTCATCTAGCGAGACCGTGCAGAAAGATGATGTCCACAAGCATCGTCGGCGGCTCATCGGGCCCTTGCCAGCCACCGCATTCAATCAAACAGAACACAAGCGACCACAGAAGCAGAAGAAGCGCAGGCGCAGGCTACTGGGAGAGCATGCCACAGCCAGCAGCGACTCCGACTCAGACGACTCCAGCAGTCTTTCGGACGTCATCCGCAGACATGCTTTCGATTTCTTCCTCAAGCACGGCGGGAAGCGTGAGGACTGGGGTGAGAGTCAGCAGAAGAGCATTCGGGCAGAAATGCGTAGACGGTGGCGGGCAAGTGAGTGGGGTCGCGTCCGCCAACAACAGAGGCAAGCAGGCACAGCGCCGAAGTGGATTGGCAATTCTTTCGACGTCGGTGTCTTCCTTGGTGTGGACATCCTGGACGACAGTCTCGAGTTACCTATATCTCCCACAAACGCCACAACTACAGATCATTCGACTTCCACAACTCCTGTACGTCCCGCGATTAATGTCCTTCCCCCTTCCGCTGGAGAAGAAACGTTCGTGACGGCACCGTCCCATCTCGATGAATCCACGACAGATGTCCCGCCGACGGTGTCCCCGAACGTCTCTCGTGAGCAAGACATATTTAAGCCAGAGAGCGCAAGCTCTTCTACTGCATTGCTCGTCTCCACAGATTCTCAACAGAGCGAATTGGTTGAGCAACCATCTCTTGACCCTGGCCCATCAATTCAGTCAATTGTACCGCGTGGCGACGTCGAGACCAACGGAGTTTCGGATTCAAGACCTATTGTTGACATATCTAGTCCCAAGAAGGGCAAAGGCAAAGCCGTACATGTGCACTACGAAGATACCCCTGCGTCACCGGGGGAGGTGCTTTCTCGTTCAGGGGACGCGGTGAAGGTGACCAGTGCCGGTGCAGTAGAGCAAACCATCGGTGAGGTCAAGAGGAAGTGGGGTGATGTCATTCTTAGAGGTAAGCTGACATTTTAGTGATCTTTCCGTGTTACGGCTTAGTCTTGAGCAGATCGTATGTTGGTTCGAGTCTCCTACACGGAGGATTCTGTGCCATCCACTTTTGACGAGTGGCAGAACCGTACGACACGCCACCTGGACAATGAGGGCTGGGCAGAGTACATTGTTGCGTGGCGGAAGAAACGGCTAGAGCTCTACAAAGACCATGTAAGTTGTATCCGTCAATATACATATCGACTGGTGTTGTCTAACTCAGTCACAAAGGAAACACCTGGCAAGGAGTGGTTCAAGGGAACAAAGCGACTGGCATTTTTGGTGCCCCTTGACCCGTCTTCTACCCGACTGTCATTATACTCCTTTGTCGACCTCAGTTTCTGTATAACTTGCCCTCCGACGCCGCTGAAGATCGATTCTAAGCGGTATCGACACTTTTTCGGTTCACCCAGGGGCACGAATATATTCGTGTTCAAGCTCAAGTGTCGCACTCGAGCCGTGGATTGGGTGTGGCATATATGGTGGGTAATAACTATTCCCCGGAACAACTGAACTGGGTATCTATTGAGGTATTTCCGTTAGGCGACATCTAGGGGGCGAGTTACCACCGTACATCGAAGTACGGGCACCTGCTCTGGATACGCGGATCAAGGTCGACGTTCCAGGGTTTGATACCGGAGATTTTGATGCTGCGCACAACATCTTCCAGCGAGACAACATCATCCGACTCTGTGAGAAGTACCTCCACGCCGCGCCAGAGTACCGCGCCATTATGGAGCGTGATAAGGCCGAGGGTGCTAAGTTCGACCTCGCGTGGCGTTTCCATACCGACTTGGACTGGGTGTGGCAGGAGGTCGATGTGCAGGGCCAAGTACGCAAGTGGGCGGTCCTCTGCGGGCTTGCGCTCAGGCAAGCGGACAGGCCTGCACATCTCGAGTTCCGTATGGTGCGCCATTTTCCTACCCGGCTGCACACGAAGGACGGGACACGTCTGGATGAACCGCCTGCTGTCGAGGGTTATCTGGATCGCATCCGACCGAACTCGCAGATCAAACAGTCCGTGTATCTCGTCACGCACGATGGATATCTCTTCGCGCTTGCACCCGCCCATGCACACCCCCCACTTCCGCCTGGGACCCCTGCGGATGCCCCAACAACCTTTCAGATGGCTTTCACAGCGGCTGCCCCAACCATGAACAATGATACTCGACGAATGGCCGAGGTGCGTCGTGGGCAGTTGCAAATCATGGAGGCCATGGGTATGTCCGATCTGCGAAGCATCGTCGCTGTGCGGCGAGCGTTCCAGCTACTCCCAGTGCATAGCGAGCAAGTGGACAGGGCCACAACTATTGACTGGGAAGACTCGGAGGAGTTCTGGATGCACGTCGTGAGGGATGAGGTCGACGACGGTGATATTGGCGGAGAGGCCGGTATGGCTAGCGCGAAGGACAAGGGGCATCTTCGCATGCGACGGTCATTCGAGCTCGTATTGACAACAGGAAGGGTTGTCAGGTTTGAGGTAATGTTTCTCCCAGTCGTCCACTTCTGGCCATCACCCCACTGAAGAGCACCATTCTAATTTATAGGCATACTCATGCGCAGCTGCGCTTGAGTGGATCGTGCGCCTGCGACCGTTAATCTCTTACTGGAAGAAGCGGCACCAAGTCGATGCGCATCTCGAGATGGACGTTGCCCACATCAGCACTGGGCGTGAGCGCAATACACCGCCGCGGCCGCGTGAAGCACACTCGCATGCTGGTGCACATGAGATGCCCACCGAGCCTCCACCAGATCGTGACGAGTCCTTGCCTGACCTGACCTTCTTCTACAATTGGTGTGTTCTGGACGGATGCCGCCCAATCCTCAAGTGCGGAAGATTGTACGGCCGAAAGGGGTGGTGGGGGCAGTACAAGTGAGTGTCCTATCCCCATATTTGTCCAAGTCTTTGGTGTTGATTTCGGCCAATCCGCAGACACACTCAGCTCGTGCTCATCTCAGGTCACCTCGTGCAATTCCACATCACCGGCAAGACTTCGCTTCACCACCGCAAGAACAAGGTCATCAACCTGCTCGACGCGTATGTCTGCTCTGGCTATTTCGCCGCTCAATATCTGCCCGGGGGACAGTACGACGCCAACGCTCCGCCTATAGCTCGGCGTTACCAGGACGGGCTCGAGACTGATGACAGTGAGGAAGACACACTGTTCATCATCTGGTATCGCAAGGTACGCGGAGCCGCCGCCGGGGTTAGGAGAAATCACAGTGGAGCGGACATCCCTCCGTTGAAGGCGACGCGCAAAGTGGCAGTGTTCCGGACTAGGAGCAAGCTGGAGAGAAATTCATGGGTATGGGCGATTAACGTGGAGATCGAGAAGACCGTAAGAGCGTCAAAGGAGAGGGAGGAGGCTGTGAGACAGGCGGGGCAGCTACTGAAGACGTAAGGTGGACTTTCCATTTGATTCCGGCATATCTACGAGTGCTTCGTGCATGGACCATCTTGGGGGAGACTGCTTATTTACCTTGTGCTTTCGTTTCGCATACCCATATACCCATGACAAGGAGTTAGATGTGTTATGCCAGTAGTATCTCTGCGTAATGTACGGTAAACCGATAGCAATACGAAATGTATGTGCACGTGCAAGCGCGTCCCAGATGTTACTACTGCTTTGGCCGTTTGGCTAGAAAAGTGGGAGGTAAACCATGCCATTCAGGACAGACCAGAAATGTTTCAAACAGACCTCCGTATTTGCTCCGCGCTGTGACTCTACCCACCACACCGCTGAAGTCCAGTGTTCCACGCACAACCTTGTAACTGCAAGTCGTACACAATGAGTACGTAGTTGGCTTGTCCGCAGAAGTGACGTACCGAACACCAGGAAGATCCTGCGTACGCCCACCCCTAATAAGCACAACACTATGATCTTGCAGGTTATGCCCCTCTCCCGGAACATACGCCTGTACGGTTTTGCCAGTTGACAGCTTCACCCTCGCGACCTTCCGCTTAGCGGAATTGGGCTTCTTTGGCTTCGCGATGAAGATCTGGCTCACGACACCCTTCTTCTGCGTATTCCCCTCCAGGAGCGGGGATTTAGATGCCCGTGTCTTCTTCTTGGGTTTTCGGCGAGTTGCCTGGTTCAAGGTGGCAGCAGCGAGGAGGGTGGGGTGGAACGAGCGTGCGAGGAGTGACGGGGAAAACCTCAGTGTCCTGCTGGTCAGACCAGGGGTCAGGGCCCTGTGTAGGAGAGAGGCAGCCGACCATGGCCTAGAGACTTGGGCCGTCAGTCGGAGGGCAGAGAACATGGCGGCCGTTGCAGTAAAGCTTGCGCTGGTGAGCTTGAAAGAGCGTCAAAGTGCACACAAGTCGCGATGAGGCCGGCCCTAAACATGTCACTCGCGCGCCTCGTCGCGTTCAAACCGCGTCTTGCTTGGACCGCGACAAACGCGTATCGTCTCACTTGCTATCATTGCCAGTTCTATATAAATGCATGCTGCCAGCTCGTCGCGCTTGTCCAAACGCCATCGTCGCGCGCCCTCGTCCGACATAGAGGAGGACGGCCCTAGTCAGGCAAAAGCTCAGCATCAAGAAGAGGACGTTGAGATGGACGATGAGGAGGAGCAGCCGCGCCGCCCTAAGAAAGGAAAGAAGAGCAAGAAGAAGCGAGCGCAGCAAGATGACTCTGAGGGGGAGGTCGGTGAGGAGGAGGATGAGGATATTCCCATCCCAGAGATCGACGACCAACCTTTGGACAGGAACCAGGCGCAGAAAATGCGTGGTTTTGCGAGCGACTGGGCCACCATGCGCGAGAAGCTGCACCTCCCAAGCTACGATTCTATCAGAGAGGTTGCGGCGTCTGTGGCAGAATTCACTGAAGGAGAGAAAGGAGAGAAGGTCTGTTCGTCTTAACAACTGGTCAATAGATGAGAGCTCATGGTGGTTAGCAGGCTCTGGCAACTATTGACGCCCTTATGCGTGACCTGCTGGATACTGAGGAGGAGCTCAAAATACACGAGACGACTCTCGATGACATTTACCAGAAGCTATCGAGAGAGGAGAAGATTGTGAATATGCACTATGACCGAGTTGTATGCTCATTCTCATGCTCCCTCTTCAGGAAGGCATAACTGGAGTGTACAAGCAAAGTGTGCAAAAGAGACTTGCGGCATACAAATCCAAGACCTCACGCCAGAAGTATGCCAAGAGTGACCACTACCAGAAGTTCAAGCAGTCTATCTACGTCAGTATCACCGTGATGGCCTTCTCCCTCGAACTCACGAACCCGTCTCACAGGAAGTGCACAATCCTGATACCGCTATGCCACCGTTAGTTGACTTGATACCTCAAGGTAAGTACTTTGATGACTCACCTCCATCAATTCCTCACTTCCGATGCAGAGGAAGGAGACGTCAGTGATGATGACGACGACATACAAATCGGGGGTGTTACTCAAGATTACAAGTGTCCCCTCTCGCTCACGCATCTCGTCGACCCACTCACCTCGTAAGCTATTCAGTGCCTATTCCGTTGATTGAATAGCTGACGAGACAAAATATTGCAGAAAGCTATGCGGGCACTCCTACTCTGCAGCCGCCATCCGTGAATACCTTGGTACAAATCGGCAACGCACCAAGGACTGTCCTGCTACCGGATGTCGTGCTCAAATCTCCCTGGCCGATCTTCAAGAGGATAAGGACCTCGCCAAGCGTGCAAAGGAGGCGGCGCGGCGCGAACGTGCGAGAGAGCACGACAGCGACGACGAGGAGCTTGTTGAGTAGTGGCTTGTGTGGGCACCCTCGGCTGAACTAACCTCATCCTGATCCCTGGAGTGGTTTCTTCTCATCTGTTCCGCTGTACTGTATCAGCATTATATTATCCTAGATCTCTATGTGCGTATACGTGCTAGCTATTTGGAGCAATCAGCCTTGCTCGACACTCAGTGTCATGAGAAAATACTTTCAGCCAATATAAATCGTGACTACTTTTTCGCCGTGACAACTCGTGACGTGCGCTACTGGACATGTCTCCCCGTAGGCGCGCGTTGTCCAGCACCTTCAAGTCCGAAGTTTCACTGGAGCTCCATAGTCCAGTCATTGATCGGCACCACCGTGGTCTTTCCAACTTCACTGGAGCCCCATAGTCCAGTCATTGATTGGCACCACCGTGGTCTTTCCAAATGCTTTCTACGCTGTCTTCTCGAACAGCACGGTCAGTTAGCACGCTCTCTATTCATTCCCGCCGACTGGCAACCCATGTTGCTGCATCTGGCACCTCTGCTACGACACCAAGTTCCAGTTCAAGCGTAACAGCAGAAAAGGGCGAGGGTCCGTTGCGCCCGCATCTCGGTATAGAAGTCAACCCGAACCACGGCCTGTTTGCTTTCTTTCGGAGGAAGGAGAAGGACGGAAAGGTCATGTATGATACGGTCGAGTCTGCGAACGTTTTATCGGACAAGAGTGGTACGTCTTCTACTCTCTTACGTGACTGAAACTTGTGCTCAAATCTTCAATGTTTCTGCCACCCATATGCGTGACTTAATAAGGTCGAGCATGGACTGCTGCAGAGCTGAGGCGGAAGAGTTTCAAGGATCTCCATACGCTGTGGTATGTAGTCCTCCGGGAGCGGAATCTGTTGGCAACGCAGCAGGCGGAGGCTCGTAGGCTCGGGGCGAATGAGCAGACTCTTGGATTGTGGGCACGATCGTTCAGGGTGCGTCTTCACAATTTTCCCCTCCTCTAGTCGAGGTCTGCTACAATGTGTCCGCTTGATCCACTTCATTTGGTGTCTCAAATTCCCTATGGTTCTCTTTCTTTCTTCTGCAACATTACTCCATATGTTAACATCGCCCTCTCTTGCAGTGCCGGAAAACGATGGCGCGCATCAAGTACGTCATCAACGAGCGGCGACTCGCATACGAGGGTGCTTTGAAAATCCACAACGAGCAGCGTGACAGGTTGCTGCAACTGCAAGATCAAGCGCAGGTTCAAGAAGAAGCCAGAATTGCAGAGGAAGCGCGGAAGAAGGAGAACGCGAGGAGACGTGGACCAAACACTGAAGATGTTGCCGCGCAGTCGCTCTTTGAAACTGTCCCATTGGTCGGGTAAAGAGGGCATGGGTGGGAGTACTTAGGTATTCTACTAGACATGGTAATCGAGTGGAGCATCATCGGCATCAACATATCTCACTTACCACCCCGTCAACGATTGCAAGAACGTGTGTTGATCTGTTCAATGACACTGCTCATAAGAACTGTGGATTGATGATGGGGCCTGTTCGTCCACCCTTTCGCTGACACAGTACATGACTTAGGTCAAGCTGAGCACGCCGGATGGCAACAGGATACCCTGTAGTGCAATGTCTGGACATTGATGCGGTGAACTGTTGATTAAGTAGACGGCGGTCTAGATCATTACTTCGAGACTAGCTTGAGACTGGCCTGTGCCCAACCAGAAAAACTTACCGCTGTCCTCGTCATTATTATGTCGAGGGCCTTGCTACTTCTGTAGGCACATCCGCACCCTTCCTGCCAGCATGCTCCGCTCCCCATTGTAGCGTCTCGCTGCTTAGAAAGCAATCGCGAACATTGGCGTCCTCGTACATCTCTATTTGCCTCCGTCCGCGTCGGAGCATGTGTTCTATTGCCGCAATGTCACGGGGCGAGACGGCAGTCGCTTGGGTCTTGAAGGTATACCGTACCAAGAGACGGAATTTTGGTTGCGTAGATGATGGCTTAGTGCTCACCATACGAAGTGCTCTACCGTATTTGCGTCAGATTCAGCGAAACACCAGGAGAGAGGTGACCAAACGAACCGCCGGTAGAGGGAGAGAACTTCTCTCTGTAGACCCGAACGTCTGATTGACATTGCAGTCACGGGCTTACAGGGATCAAGTGAAAAGAATTGTAACCCAGCAAAAGCGTTAGGAGAGATGACACAGGCAGGACATGGGTGTTCGTGTTCAAGTCGGACTTGTCGGCCCAGTGTTCACTCACCTCCGAGTTTTCCGGGGTCCGCGACATGTCACCTTGTGACTTACACGTGACGTAGCGCGTTTGTGTCACCGTTACGCGTCATCTTGTGCTCATACCTCCACCATCCTTCTGAGCTGGCCCTCCCTATTGTCTTCGTGACTCTTTCTCACTGTCAGTTCGGCAAGAACTAGTAGAGAAATGTTGAGGCTCTGTCAACATTGCTCACGACCCCTTTCTCTTGCGACAGCGCGTCTACATCGTCTCTCTGCATTACCTTTGGCAAGGACGCTAGCGACTGTGACGGGCTCTTCGGAAGGTGGTGTAGCAAGTCCCGCAGTGTACTGCAGAGAACTTGTCCGGAAACGAGATTATGAGAGCTACCTCATCGGTTCATTCTATCCTCGACAGTTGCAGGGTGCATTTTTTGCTCTGCGTGCATTTTATGTGAGTCAACCGCCCTGGATAGTTCCTTGGTACGATCCCCATACCGGTAAATTCAGTCTCGGGAATGTCTGTCTATTCTGTCTGAATGTACATCTTATTCTTGTCTCCGCTTCGTATTTGTCAGTATAAGATGTACGGTTCTGGAGAGTACCCGTGAAACATCCCCTGGGAATGCATGTCATAGGTATATGCTGATCGCACACGCGCAGGTAGAATTGGCATCTATACAGGATACTGTATCGAACTCCATGATTGGGGAGATGCGCTTGCAGTTCTGGCGGGACGCACTCAAGTGCATTGCTGACGTACGCTCCCTCCTCACTCCATCGCGCGGATACTGAACGCCACAGGATCCAGGGCAGACCCCCACAGCATCCCATTGCGCTCGCACTCCATGACGCTTCACAGCGAGCAAACCTGCATACCTATCATTTGCGCAGAATCGTCGATGCCAGAGTACGTCGACTGCGGCGGTTAATGAGCTTCTGAGATTGTGGGCGCGTTGTTCTGACACATTTAGTAGGACGCCGAACTACACGCGCCGACACACCTGACGGTGGACTCGCTGAAGGCGCACGCGGAGTCGACAACATCGACGTACCTCTACTTGTTACTGTCGTTACTTAACCTTTCATCCTCGTCGACTTTCTCCCATGCAGCTTCTCACCTCGGCATCGCGCAATGCATTCACGTTCTACTGCGCGCGTTGCCTTATCACGCGTCCAAGGGAAGAATGGTCATCCCCGGGGAGGTGACTGCCCGGCATGGGGTCAGCCAAGAGGACGTCTTCCGTCGAGGTGGGAACGCAGACGGAATCTCGGATGCGGTTTTCGAGTTCGCGACCGTGGCCAATGACAACTTGCTCACGGCGCGGGAGATGTTCAAGGGAAGCGGCGAAAATGGTGGCACAGTGCCGCGGCAAGTGATACCAGTCTTTTTGTATGGCGTACGTCCCTCAATCTATCTTTCAATATTTGACGTTGGAGCTGGTAAAGGAAGGATGCTGACGGACTGTCTCCGTGATAGCTCCCGACACGAGATTACCTCGGACGCCTCGAGGCAGTCAATTTTGACGCATTCGACCCATCGCTGCAGGCGCGAGACTGGAAGTTACCGTGGAAAGTCTGGCGGGGGTATTATAAGGGCGAGTTTTGACGCTAGGTAGCCAGAGGCTCGGCGAGATGTATGGTGGTGAAGCTCTGCGTAACTTATTAAAACCACGTCGCGAGTTTAATATGATGCATTTTTCCGTGCCTATGCCGGTGTAAGTTCTGTCATGGGTCCTGGCGAAGAGGTGGCCTGAGCACAGGCGTCTGAGCGTGGCCGCCGGATCCGAGGGTTTTGGAGGTCCGCCTGGCTTCGAGTTCAACTGGCAGATCGCACCTTGTCTTTCTGTTCTACCATCTACTCTCATCATCGTCCCCGAGCCTCGGCCATCGTCGCTGCCGCAGTGGCAAGTGCAGCTACATCCCATCTCGTGTTAGGTGTCTACCGCAGACCCCGCAGGACCCCTCGCCGTGCTCCGACAGACCTCCATCACACTCCTCCGAGACACTCCTCTCTATCCTCCTGCCGCTCGTCGCCTGACGCTTGTTTCAATCTCCCCCTAACAACCTCAAGCCACAGAACCATATCAGCGGACTTGATCTTTGCTCATGAATCGTCTTTGCGGTGTGTCATTCTATGTGTTGCAATGAAATCGGAGGCTCAAGGATAGCCGGGCTCGTACAGATGAGATCCTCCAGCTCATCCTCAACGAGCTCAACAACCCCACAGCATTTGCCTTGCTCTCCAAGAGACACTACGAGTTCACACAAGATCCATATGTCCGCGCGACATACTTCCTCACGCGGTATGGCCGCATTCAGGCGTTGTATTGGGCTCTTGGGAGGGGGAAGCTGGTGAGCGAGAGAGTCCTCGATGTACGTGTTCCCTTCCTTCGTCACTGCCTTCCGTTCGAGCACCGTTCCGCTGTCACCCTGAGGAATTTTTATCGTTCCAACTGCTGGAAGAACCCCTTTACCTGTTCAGACATCTTGTTCCCGGATGGAGGGAGAGGGGAAGGAAGGAGAGGGGCCGCACGGCGCACTGTCATGTACGCTTATGTTGCGCGAGGGCGCTGCAGTTGTATAGGCCGATGCCACATGGGCGCATGGTTGCGCCCTTGGTGTATGCTGCGGCTTCTAGTTAGGTGGGGTTGTCAGCAGCCTCCGGGCAAGGCATTCAAACTAAGGACGCTCGAAACTTGCATGTAGGATTTTGGAAACATGATTAACGCTCGCCAATCATTTAGATCCTCCTGGGCAGTGGTGCGCACCTCTCGCGTTACCTGGTACAACTAGCGATGCATCATTTTTTCCGGACACAAGTCACCTTTATCAAGACCCGCTGGGTGCGGACATTATCCTTTCCCGTATTCGCGCATTTCCTTTCAATCGCGGCCCGGATGTACGGGAACATACCGTCGGGGAAAGGGGAGGATGATGGGACAATCTTGACACTATTCATGAAGCAGAATAGATTCCCTACTGAGTACCGCGCGGCCAAGTGGGAACAGGTGAAGGATGTGGTGGACAAGTACAAGGTGTGTGACAATACTTCCAAAGCAGTTCTGCTGGTTAATATCATCTGCGGACGCAGTTCATCCCGTTCTCAGATCGGGTACGCCGCTATGGTTATTGTAGGGCATTGAGCGAAGGTTTGATGGCTTTTCTGGGCATAGGATCCAATGATGGCACAGTTTCCGCTCGTGCTCGCTATTGAGCCCCGGTTACTGCCATATGCGCGGCTAAACGGTTTCCATATGGATCGCAAGGTGAGTGAAGTCATTAAGGCTCATGAAATGTCCCGAGCTGATGACGTCTTATGCTTCCAGTATCGTAACTTCGTGTTCCGCAGAATGTTTGAGAAGCCGGCGATGATGTTCGATGCGCGCACGGACGAGATAGTGCACAATGTACGCGAACTCTCGCGCCTGGATCCTGAGTACGAATCCGTTCTCTCCTGAGCGTTGCTCGTGTGTTCCCTCTCGATGGCTCATGTGTTTTGTGTTTCCGCGGGAGCAGCATGTTTCTCAGTCGAACAGTTGCGGCCGAAATATGTATGGAGGCGAAGACGAACGAACCGGCGTATACTGCGTTAAAGCGCTTAAACAAGGAAGGCATTCTGCGGTTTGAGCTGTCGTACGTCACCGCGCTGTTCCACGTGCGTATCGGCGCGAGTGCTCACCCAATAACGCTGCAGCTCCGTCGTACACGATCTCATTAAGGCGAGTAGATACCCACGCGACGGCGACCTACCTATACTAATCTTCCAAACAGCTCTTCCTCAACACACGGTCGGTCACTACCCCTACAATCGGACTCATCCTCCGGGCGCTCTACAAGGATTTCCCCTCGCAAGACCCAGCCGTCCGTCTGGTGCTCCTGCTCACCGTCTTCCTCTCGAATCCTCATCCCCTTCCAAGTGCTATAACGCTCACCTCCCAGAGATCACCTGTGGTTGCACGGTATGTTGAGGGTTGCAGTGACGAGATTGAGGAGATGAACCTCGGCCCGCTAACGCGGAAAGACATCACGGACGTGCTGCTAAGCAAGTTCGTCCCTGAGCGTTTTGGGGGCATCCTCGATTATGCACGCACGGTGATGGAGCTTGCCGAGGACCAGATGAAGGGGGTCGTGACGGACGTGGCCTTCGGGTGTCTGGAAATAGGGTGTAAAGGCAAGATGCTTGCGAAACTTGTGGACGCATATGGGTTTCTCTCGGACGTCATCGCCGAGCGCATCGTCAAGAAGTACCGCCTCCAGCTGGAGGACCTGCCGCCTGCGGAAGACGAGAAGGCATGCAAGGAGTTCAACGCCCCTCTTTGCGCTGACTTTATGATGAGGCGAGGTGCGCCTCTCACGTTCGAGGAGGCGGCTGTCCCACCTGCTCCCGTTCCGGCCGAGCCGCCTGTGCCGATGGAAGTGGACGAGCCTGTTCCATCGGCGGAGGACGGTGAGAACGCGGAGAACGTAAACGGCGGTGAAAGCGAGGACGAGGAGGGTGCCGAGGAAGCTGAAGCGCCAGGCGATGTGGAGGAGGACCTGGTGCGTACTTGTCTTTTGTGGGCTTGTGTGTCGAGGTACCTAAGTGGGTTTAACATCTTACAGGGTGCTATTGGTCAGGACACACTATCCGCCATGATCCGGAAAGACGAGATGTTGCCCGTCCGCCGGCGACGATATCATGAGTTGTACACGAACTATCACGACAGCATTGGCAAGTTGCCTTATCCGGCGGGTATGTACATGTGTTCCGAGCGCAGCCGATGTTGCTCATGGTCTGCGGCGTTCCAATTTAGACTACACGCAGGTCGGAACATGGCTCCAGAACCACTATGGACACCTGAGCGCCATCGCCGCGGTGGTCAGGCTTCACGCGGTCATCAATCAGAACTACACTGTACGTTACCCCCCGTCCTCTCTCACCCCTAACTGTCGTGCCGGTTTCTTATGCTGTTTGTGCGTTCTAGGTGCTGCACCATCATGCGTACACTACGGACAGCCCGATGATGACTTCGCGGGTGCCGACGACCTTGAAACAGTTCAAAATCCTCGCGCGGCTGGGGCGCAGCCCCAGTATGGGTCTGTACGACGACATCGAGGCGGGCACGGAATTTTACTTCAGCGAGGAAGACTACTTGAGCCCAGAAGAGCTTAACGGGACGGTCCCAGCGCCGACGAAAAAGTCGCGCAAAGCAAGGCAGTCTGTCAAGAGCGAATCTAGTCCGACCCCCGGACCGTCCTCTGCGGGGCCGTCCATATTGGCGTCAGCGTCTGCTTCTAGGCAACCGGGAAGCTCGCAGAATGCTGGCAGGAAGCGACCGCGCCGGAGCGTCGCGAGTTCGGTTAAGTCTTACGTCGTCCCGGACAGCGACGACGAAGACATTGTCGTCGATGGCGAGGACGATTCGCTCCAGCGGTTCGCGAAGCGGAGGAAGGCGGAGTCGAATATGCAGCGGTGGATCAAGCAGCTCACGGTGCTCTTCAAGGAGGAACAGAAGAAGGTGCGTCCGTGTTCTAGGCTGTGCTTGCCGCGGTCACCGCCGATCTATTTGGCGGCGTTCCGTGGCGTCTGAGATATCAAGTATGCTTGAGAGCCCTTCAGGCTTGGTGTGCATGACCGGCACCTTTCTGCAGAGCCTTGGGCAATCTGCCTGTGTCACAACGAAGCGGCGAACCCAGGAACGGATGCGGGTAACACTTGTTTGCTTCTCCGTTGTAGCACCAGAGGCATTCTCGGTAGGCTGTTCTGGTCTGGGCCTTCCAGACTCGGAACGAAGTCCGCCGATTGTAGTTCCAGGACGCGACAGCAGCTTGCATTTTCTTTCCGGTGCGGGTTGTGGCCCGGAATTACCGGGCCACATAAGGCCAATTTTGTTCGCACCTGCAAGTCGCATTGCAACTCATTCATTGACACTTTGTTCACCCACTTCGTGGGGGCATGTGTGCCTCTCAAACACATGCCCCCACCATGTGGGTTGATTTGATAGAAGTGTATCCTTTCATCATCCATGGAACATGTATGACAGAGCAGAAGTATGACTCATTCTTCGTGGTGAGGAGTGATTTAGCAACCGGCTCCAGGACCGTGTGCCGGGTTGCTGTGTGGCTTACTTGCCGAGATAGTCGAACATTGCACACTGCTATTCCTAGCTTGGAAACCGAGCGGGACGACATACCTCATGTTCCTTTCTCATCACCACGATACACGCAATCTGACGCGTGTCTCTGTGTTTTTGCGTAACAGTACAGCGACAGAAAACGCCGGATACACGCCGCAACACCACCAGGGGTGAAGGTGAAGGTGCCGAAGGTGCGTCCGCTCGAAGCGAGCCAGTGGATTGCTGCTGATTGTTTGGGCGTCCTAGACCGAGTTCCACAAGTCGCTCGCGTTCAATCTGCCCCGGCTGCGTCGGATCGATAGGCTCAAGCGCGAAAAGCTGTATGGGGTGGATGTGGGGGACGAAGATTACAGCGAGAGTGACGAGGACGAGTACCAGTGTCGGACCACACGCTCTAAACGGCGCAAGGTAGAGAAGGTGGAGGGCTAGGACAGACTCGATCTCCGTGGACTTTTTTTCACATTGGTGTTTTCACCTGGATTTGTTTGGCGACGGACATTAAGTTGTCGCATAGGACTTTTGTTCTCGTCATCGCACGGCCGGCATGGGCCGTATGTGCAAGGCAATGTTTGCTGGCTGTCGTACTGCATGTCGTGGGATCGGTTCATGAGAAAGTCTAGTCGTATAGTCTAATCTTTGTATGTCGTAAGCTGGCAATAATGGCAGGAGGTCGGAGTGCGCGCCCGGTGACCGTGGTCTTGTGCACAAGTCTGTCGGACCGGCGGCTGCGGGAGGGAGAAAGAGACATCGCCCCGTTGCTCCGTTGCCCCAGTTTAGCGGGCGGGCTGTTCTCCGCGGCAGGTGGCCCCGAGCAAGCGACCCAGGGTGGCCCAGTTTACCGGAGATCCCGAGCGAGCATCACGATTCACCAGGGAAGAAGACGAAAAATTCGTGGATAAATACCGAGAGGGTCCGCCTCCGGCGAGCCACCATGGACGTCGACGCCGACATGCCAGGACCCACTCAGAACCAGAGCCAACCCAGCGCGCCGTACGCCCAGGACTCGTCTAGAGACTATCCTACCCTCGTCATCCGAAACGTCCACCTCCCATTTGAGTCCGACGATCCCACACTTGCCGACCCCCTCTACAACGTCTATTGCGTCGGCAGTCGTGTCGACCGTGTTGAGCTTGCGACAGCCAATGGCAGCGGAAGCGTCAGTGGCAGCAGCGGGCACAACTCACCAGCACGACCTCCAGAATACCATCCCACGGGTGCACCGCATGGAGCGTTAGGACCGGGGGCGGGATGGGAGCGACACAGTGGTAGTAGCAGTCGTGCAGAGCTTGATGCCCAAGGCCGGGGGATCCTTTTGCCAGCGTCCGTCCGCTCTTCCACTCCTTTCCCGCAGTTTCCGGCACTTACGCGTATCTTGCCATTTGCCAACAGACTTTGCCATGCACATATACACCTCGACAAGTGCTTCTTGCTCGACCAGTGCGACGAGCTCGTCACAGGGTATGTCTCTGGAACCTACTGCGCTATCATCATCGCCGCCCATACTCATCCTGCGCTGATCTCAGCAACTTTTCGGAGGCCTTACGCGTCACTGCGAAGGCGAAGAGCGGGTTCTCGACTAATCTTGACGATCTCTACGATCGTGGTCGGAAGCTGATCGCCCAGAGCATTGAATGTGGGGTAACTCTGATGCGCGCCCATGTAGAGGTCGACGAGACCGTTCATTTTGCATGCATTGATGCCGGCCTCCGCCTGCGCAAGCTCTACAGAGATATCTGTCACGTACAGATAGCAGGTGAAGCATCGTATTCCGTCGTCGTCCTTATCCGTGGTTAATGGATTCTGCACGCCAGTCTTCGCCCAAGACCCGCTCTTCGCGTCGGCTAACGACGACCGCCCAGGACTCAACTACGTCCTGCTGCAGAGCGCTATTCGTCGACATGGCGTGGAAGCTATCGGCTCCGCTCCTTACGTGGAGCCCAGCATCCTCCACGCAAAGCGCAACATCGAGCTCATCTTCGACCTTGCCTTCGAGGCTGGCATCCATGTTGACTTCCACCTCGACTACAACCTCGAGCCCTCCGCAGAGCCACTGATCTGGTACGTCGTAGAGCAGCTACGACAGCGCATCCAGTCAGGGCGATGGCGCCATGGCTGTCATGTTTGCATCGGACACGCGACCAGACTCACCCTCTTCTCGCCCGAGGAGTGGGCGGTGTTGCGAGCGGCCATTGTGGACGAGCGGCTACCCCTCACGCTAGTTGGCCTGCCACCGAGCGATTTGTACATGATGGGCCGGAACTTGGACTATGCCCCGCGCGGTACCCTCAACGTGCCGAAGCTCGCGACCGAATACGGGCTGCGCGTGGCCATGGCGGTGAACAACGTCGAGAACGCGTTCACACCCCAAGGCCCCGTGGATCCACTGGGTCTATGCCCGCTAGGCGTCGCTGTCTTTCAAGCAGGGAGGAAGATCGATTGTCGCATGCTTCTCGTGAGTCATTCCGCCAATTACCCTTCTCATGAACGACTTCTTATGACGTGTACACTGTAGGAATCGGTCACGCTCAACGCCCGGCTGGCCATTGGCGGCTTCCACAAAGGCTCACCTGCCCTGTCGCTGACGCCCGCGCCTGGGATGGTGGCCGACTTTGTGCTGCTGCACGACAACGACTCTCTGCATTCCGCCGCCCTGAACCCGTCCTTTTCCCGCACGACCATCCGGCACGGCACAGTTGTCGCCCGCCGCATCCAGCAATGTTGGATCCTTCCACAAAAGACACCCTCTCCCGACCCCATACCCCCGGAGTAAGGCCAATCCAAGCGCCCGTGTTGTCTCTCGTCCTTGTTATCCGCATACAGTCATCGTTCAAGATTGGATTTGCATACTTCTACACTACGCATTCATACATCCTCTCGCCCCTCATCATCATATCTGTCGAGTGACCTCCTACATCTCCAAGCCCCTCCCCCACCTGCATTCTGCTATCCGCTTGCTGTCGAACTCCTTTGCCATGCACATTGCAGGAGAGGTCGTCGTGCGCCCAATCACACACGACCCCATACCGTCTCTGAGCACGAGCTGGCTGACTTATTCTGTATCATATTGTACACCATTGCATAGACCCCTTCGTAGTTGGGACTCCCTGTATCGTCAGATCTCTCCGGCTATCGATCTACTGGTTTTCTTGGCCTTGTTGAGGGTTTGCGTTGGATGGGTGCAGGCGTGCGTATATCATGGCTCTGGACTTGAGAGTAAGAGAGGAGCGATACATAGTGCGCTACAGTTACAACAGACAGCGAACACGTTAGCGAATGCACAGCAAGTGAAGAACGTATGACGAATATAGTGTCGCGGCGCCCCGAGCCACACATTAGAGACCCACATGCAAACCCACATCTCATCGCACTTAGTATATCGCTGCAAGGCGTTCCATGATATACTGCTGAGCCTGCAGAGCGAGGGCTCAATCAGCATACCAAGAGACGAGGGAAGCATGCTGCTGCGTACGGAGATCGGCTTGTACTTGTGCGGGTTCTCGTCCGTATACGTGCCAGGCAAGCAATCCACTACCGCGGTGAGATCCTATCATGGTGTGTTGGTCAGTGCGGCGTTCGTGTCACCTCGTGTATGTCATCTCACGGGTGAACAGAACTGTGAAGGTATAGATAGATGAGTGGTTGCGAGGCGGAGTACATCGGGACGAACACAGACGTACATATGGGATGGAGTAGCGGTCGGGGATCATGCCGTCTACTCCCTTGGCCTGCGGCGGGGCCTGGACTCGATGAATTGTGCTCCGGATCACATCGTTTGACCCTGGACGAGCCAAAGAAACTGGTCAGGAGGACTGAAAGCGGTGTATCGTCTGCTTTGTGCACACTCACAACGCATCATCAAGTCACCTGCGTTGACTATCAGTGCTCCCTCGATGGGAGGGGCAGTCTGCGCGGAAATCAGTTAGGCGTATGCGGACCAGTAATGAGGCTGAGGCAGACCCTGAACTCCCCGGGTTTGCTTGGGTCCTCGATTTCGAGCCCACCGACGTCGTCTTGGAGGAGGAGGGTGATTGAACCGAAATCGGAGTGCGCGTCGATCCTCGTGATCTTCTCTTGCTCGAGCTGGTCCGCGGGCACGCTACATAAACATGAGTTCGGTGTGAACGACGTAGACTCGAGCTGAGTAGCAGACGAGAAACCTTGGGTAGTGCAGCAGCCGAAGTTGGTTGTCGTGCGCGTTGTGATAATTGACGAGGTAATCCTCTGAAATACCAAGCGCAGTGGTGATTGCTTTCAGGATATGTATTTCTGTTTCGTGGCAAGTCTACGCAAGGGGTACATCAGCGAGCCTAAGTAATATACGCCAGCAGCAACCGACGAACCCAGTAGAAGTCAAGGCAAGCCTCCTTGAAACCAGGAAGGACACCGTCTGGCAGCCAAATGTTGGGCATCGAAGCGTCTTCCGAGTCCCAGCCGCACTCAAAACTCTCCTTGACGTCTGGTGCTTTGGCCCGGATGTCCTTCAGTGCCCTATCGTCATAGACATGCTGCGACACTTTTTCAACGCCCGGTGCCGAGTACCCTGATAGGCAATGTGCATTAATGTGAGCAGCGATGCGATGCGACGCAACAGCATCGGAAGTTGGAACCTGCCTCGGTGATGAGTTCCTGTGGGAGGATGAGGTGCCAGCTGCTTGACATGCATCGGCTGCGCGAAGAAGCGTTTCGACTGCATGATAGGATTCTGGATTCTCAGTGTCGTCGCGTTGCGTGAACATGGCGTGGAGACCAACCCAGTCGAACATACTCTTGATCTTCTCTGCTGGTATGCCGTGGTTCACGAGATAGACGAATCCGACCCGTTTGAATGAATCGAGCATGGCGTTCGCGACGTCCTGTCGGGCCTGCGGAGATCCCTCCAGAAAGGGTTCGAAGTCGACGACAGAGATCCCATGGGCCTCTCCGAGCAACGCAGGAGACATCGTGCAAGAGAACTTGAAGAGGGACAGCGGCGTTATTTTACGTCAGCACGCCGTGGAGGTACGGAACGGAAAGCGCAAGGTGTGTATGTACGGACTTGGGCCTTCCTAGCTATCTGAAGAAGCCTATGCGATGGATTATCTATGCCATACCAAATCAGTGACTTAGAGTTTGACGCTGTCTGTTGGCTGCGCTTGATCACGGATATTCAAGTTTTTGATGCAGTGGTAAGCTAGGTGGTAGCATGGGTGCGGCCGTCACTAATACCAGCCTGAGTAAGTACTCCGATACTTCTAGTGATGGTGGGTTCACCTCTACCTTGTTTCCTATGCAGGGGTTGCTAAGTATGGTAATACCGGCACCGGCGCTAAGGCTTCATGCATTGACCTTCACTCGGTATACTCAGTAGTACTCAGTACTCAAGAGTGTAAGGTCAGAAGCTCAATAAACCGCTCTTCCTCTCTATATATATCCATTCACCGAGCCTGTTAATTTGAACTCCAAGTAGAAGGTTGAGCAGGTCAAGCGAGCCAGGACTCGACCCTCAGGCCTCATTTCTGATCGTGAAAGAAGGCACCTGGAAGGCGACATGCAGGACCGTGACAGCAAGAGTAGTGGTGAGCGTTCTGCTCTCAGAAATCACCTTGTTGTTGGTCAAAAGATACTAAAATATAGGATAGACCTAGTCACCGTGGATGCTTGGCATTTGCTGCGCAGGAGAGCGAGCCTCGCAGCGCCGCAACTGTAATGAATCAACTACTTACGGAATTCGTCGGTCGCACGACTCACAGGTTAAGTCATAGAAGGCTTTCCATGGCTCGCGAGCAACATTGATCGACTGAGCAAGCTTAATCAACAAATACGAGTATACTACAACTTCAAACTTCCAGCTTTCAAGCCTTGTTAGCAACATTTATACTAGCGAGAGTCTTCACGGCAGCTTCTTTGATAGCGAAAGTCTTTGCGACGGCGGGACGGCGCATCATGTCACTATGCCATCTGCAAGAAGGTCTGTGAGCTAACCATATACCAATTGACATAGGGTCAAGAGCTGACCTGTACACGGCAGGGAAGTCCGCTTCAAGGCCCTTATATCCTTCGTGGTCCTTCAGGAGCAGATCGCATGCTACGAGGTTCCATCTACACGCCTCTCCCCCAAAATCCACTTGTGTGTCGAAGGACGCTGTGACATCCAGAAATGTGAACGTACGATATGAAAATCAAGTCGGCGATGGTGCACTTGTTTCCCACAAGCCATTAACAAGTCACGAGGACACTCTCAAGCACGCTCAGGACACGCAAAGTCTGCAGCCGGTACCGCTCAATCGCGCCACCTTTTCTGGGTCGTAGATGATTAACCAGCCTGCCGCTCCGACACAAGGTCTACCACGATGTGAGTATGCATTCCAGCTCAGTGCCCCCCATTTCCGCAAGGCATTGCAGTACAGGGAGGACTCACCCCTGCCCCGAAGCCTTGGAGAACAACCATTGCAACTTGAACTGGGTGTGCTTATCGTTTCCTTCCGCCACGGAAAGTTATGTTCCGCGTCGTACTTGTCGACCTGGCACTGCATGATCGCTGCCGACTCCCTACCCATGCATGCACCCATCAGCTTCCCTCATTGAGTGGATGCACGGACAGAGAACGCATCACCATATGATAAAGTCGGCATGCGGGCGTTCGGGTTGACCTTCAGGTGCTCGGGCTTTTGGTTCTCCCCAATACTGAGGTCGAGGTAGATGGTAGCACCATGACCACCTTCCTGTAGACCGTCCGGATTAGCGTCCCGGAGTGCGCGTGATTCCGCGCAATGATGTCACCATCCGTTGGGACCGTTTTGGTTGTTGTAGAGGTTGAAGGGTTCTCCGTGCGACATTGTGATTGTCATGGAGAGTCATTTGTCGACCTGCTGGAAGTATAACACTTGAGTGCAAACCAGTGGTGTGCCGGATGGTGATAATCGATGACCCTTTGGCGAACTGTCGGCTAAGTACCAGACTTTAAGTCAGATGGGGACGGGCAGCGCCCGCCTTAGCAAGCTTGCCAGCGTCCTGCGGGACACGCTGATAATAACTGATCTTCAGTGCCAAGACCTCCGCCTTGTTTGTCCCGTTTTCTGAAACATGATCATACAAATTCTACTTCTCACTTTCTTGAGCACTGATGATTTATCGTGCATCGGCTACGCACATTGTGTGAGCAGCCGGGGCTTATGCGATTTAAGATCCGGGAGACTTGACGCATGGGCACACTAGGCGGATGCGCCGACTCGAACAGAGGGTGTGAAGTCGTTGAAAACGTGAGGTCGTTGAAAACGTGAGGTCGTTGAAAACGTTGAGGACGACTCCGGGCAAGTCCCGACGTGTGCGCTGCCAGTGCCTGTCGGCGGTTGGACGTCATGATAGTAACCGCTCAACAAGCTCAAACCGCTGCCAGTGAATGGCAGTGAAGTGCAAGATTTTAGAGGTCTCGTTATGAACGTGTTTGAGAGTACTCACTAGCATACTGAGGGGCCGAGGGTGGTCCGGTGGCCTAAGAGTTAGGAGGGATCACATGAAAAGGACCGGTTGCCACTGCTGGTGGTGAGTGTATATTCAGGAGTAGAGGGACAACCGAAGCCATTGATATACCAAGATGCTCAATGTGTGGACATACACAGATAGTGGTCGCATTACTGTACTAGAGCGCGTGGCAGATGGACTAGTTGCACGACTGGCACACCACTGCACAGTGCAAACTCCGGGTTCCGTACGGTCACTAGGCGCGCTACGAGATATGATGCATGATGAGTCCAAGTTCAAGTTACTAAGAGTCCGTCACATATGGTGGCAGTTTCGGACCATTCGCGTCAGTTCCTGTCTCGGCAAGAGTGTGCCCCGTGGTAAGCATTCTCATGATGATCCCGCCCACCTTCGTAGAATACGATCCCGTGTCACCGGGCAAGAACTGTCGTGTGTAATCTGGAGGTCCAAGCCGACTTTCGCGCGGTTACAATGTATGGGACATACCCCGCCGACTCGCATTCTCTCATGTTCTTCAATCGGATACTATCCCAATGAAGAGCGTTCCATCAGCTCAAGACCGCTTCATGGAACTGAATGACTCCGTGGCCGCCAGATTTGGAACCCCTTCAAGTTGTTTGCAAGCTCTAGAGCAGTGACAGTGCGACCTCGCATGGGGGCGACGTTATAGAGAGACAGCCAGTTGTGAGCTCATGGCTCTGATCATGATTCATCCCATCTAAGTTGAACTGTAGTAAGTACAATGTATTGGTCGTGTGATAACGTAAGTCCTATTACGTAGATGCATTCAGCGGAGTGGGGAGTAATGGTAAATATCAATGCTACAGTCCTGAGGATTGCACACTTGTACAAACAACGCACGGTCCGACTTACTAGCCGTGTTTAGCATAGCTGGGGATGAGTGAATGAGATGGATCGGAGATGAATGACGTATAGCCAGCGGATAGAAACGGGATGGAGGTGGGAATCGCACCGGTGGAATTGGAAATGAAGAGATGCAGAAGTGAAGCACGATCACTCGGACTTGCTGGCCCTCTCCATCATCTTGTGCGACTGCTCGACGAACTTGGCCGACTGTTCCCGCTCGAAGCTACGGGCCGTCACGATTAGCACACCAAGAGTGAGAGAGGATGCCTGATGCTCACCATATATGCGACCCCTTCGTGGTCATGTCAGGCTCGCGCAGTGCGAACGGGTTGATGTCGGACTCGTACTTCAAGCTCGCGAGGCTGTGGTTCACGAACCTGTGCGTGCTTTCGTCGCTCCGAACGGCATAGATGACATCAAGGAACTTCGCGTCGGCGCCGAGGCGCCAGTAGTCCTTGGCAATTTCCGGGGCCGGGAGATCGGTCCTAGCAGAGCATTGCCGTGTCAGGGTGCCAGAAGATCGATGTTAGCACTGGGAAGAGATACGCACCATGCCGGTAGACGGCCGGCTTCAATCTCTTTGATAATCCGAGTGCTAGATAATGAGGTTAGCGTTGCACTCGGCTCGGAGGGACTCTAGGAACAATGCGACTACTTACTAAGTGAGGACAGCTTCTTCTTCCAGATGGCCCACGAAGCGATGACAGGTGCTCGGCGAGATAACGTAACTGAGGACTGACTCTAGCCATCAGCGGAGCTGAAACGATGTCTCTTTCGTAACGTACTCACAAAATGCGTTGTAAAACACGCCTTGTGCGGCTAGCACCATTGCCCGGAAGAAAGAAGACGGGTTCTTGAGTGTCATGAACGTCCTGCATGACGCCATGTTAATGAGAGACGTCGTATTTGAACAGAACCGACAGGGACGTACATTAAGTGCATACGCTCATTCTCGGCTTCTTCAAGCAGCGTGTGAATCCATCCATGGTCACGTCTCTACGAAGCGTCAGACAAAACTTGCATGGATATCCCCTGATCAAAAACACAGATCTAACCCACCATCAGGCGTAGACTGCGGAGATGGCGCAAGGCAGCTGCTACCATCCCTGGTACGGCAGCTATGCTTTCAAGGAAAAGGATGCGCTGTGAATTAGGGAGTCATGTCAAACTATCTGCCAAAGTGACGCGTCGGATGCATTAGAAGCAATACGCACTCTCAGCCATTGTGATTCATTCATGAGATAGCCGCCTTTCCGCAGCTCTTCAAGGGACATGGAGTCCGCGTTAGGCGGAAGGGCTTTGTGCTTGTAACCGGAGGCAAGGTCAAACACCCGTCTATCATGAGATATCACCGTGAGCCAAGGATGCGGCGGTAATGCAGAGAAACGTTGCTTACCTCGTAATCCTGACAAATAAATGGGCGACTTTGTCCGAGAACGTCTTGGATTCTCTGAACAGCACCTGCACGTGACAGCGCATGGACGTTGAGCATAACGAAGGTGGATGAGAAATACTCCAGCGGTGGCGCACCTCTACCGAACGCAATTCTTCAGAAGTGTAGACCGGATGAAAGAGAACCCAGTCCCCATGGATTGCCTGGTCTTCCGCAGTTACGGCAGGTGCTGACTTTGGGGGTAGATCCTCTGTCAACCGCGTTAGCCGTTGTATAGCGGACTGCAGCGAGCTGACACACTAATGTGCGGGCCCTCCGCGCCGGGACCTAATCGAGATTTCTCGTCCGTCTTCTTCGCAGTCATGATGTTCGGCCGTATGCCAGACGTTGTGAGAGAGCGCTTCGCTCCTGCTGCCATGCATGGTGCCAAAAAGGCGCGATGCATGGGTAGCGCCCTCGCTGTGGCAGACAACATACGACCGGTAGCAACGGAAGAGGGTAAGGCGTGCATGTCGAAGTGAAATTGAAAAGAGAGCGCAAGTCTTTGAGAGATGAGGCGCTGCTCCACGAACGTATATAAGTCTCTTACCTAGAGAGCCCGTAACATTCCGAGGGGCGTCCCGAGGGTCACCGTGTTGAGTGGGCAGAGGCTCTTTTGGCCATGGGCGGCTATATGATGATCACGCCGGTTCAAACGGGTTTCTTGGAAGTCTAGAGCAAAAGTTAGGAGCTTTGCGGGCGCGTGCATGACTCGGACGGGGCGGTGGCTGAGGTCACCGACTTTGGCCTGCAATGCAGTGCAAACCATACTACAACACTTTCTGTATTTGGTAAGTTGATCACCCAATCACGCCGCGGCTGTTACCAGCCAGCCAATCACAATCCTGCAAGTGTTACCACGGACGGACTGAGGGCTGGCGATACTACATAAGTATTCGACCCAATCTTGTCTATACTCCATAGTGCACGATAGCAAGGAAGAGTTGTGGCTGATCACGAGTCCGATGTCGATCCCATGCATGCCGGAAATGCCGGGAATCGAGACGCAGGGAGGGTTCACCTGCAGAGGGCCTGCATTCGGAATTCACAACCTTCATTCGGAATTCACATAGCCTGGACTCGCAAAACTCGTGTGTCTTTAGAAATGTAGGTCACATTACCGCAGTCATAAACACAACTTCCTAGATCCCGGCCGCTCCCTCGATGTCTGTTGGCGGGTGGTGGACCATCGTATTCAGACCGACGTCTCCTTTGACCTCTGATAGAAATGTCGCCACCTGTTGACAAACTTTATCTTTGCGATGTGGTGGCGCGGGGCTATGTCTATGGATGTACTCCGTTATGGTCGGAATGAGAACTCAGCGAGTCATACAACTCGCGGAGAGACATGTCACATATTCCCGGGCAGGACCTGGGTTCATGGCGGGATCCCAATACAATGAACGTTGTCGTTGTATGATAATTACCGGTGGTTCAATACACCACATCGCAACGATGACTAGGACCCCGCAATGCGTCGTTACGACGGGCGAAAGCGTGGAATCCTTCCGAGAAGCTTCAAGGATAAAGATATCATATCAGGCTTCCATCAATGATACGAGCATCCTACGTACCGGAGGGACCCGTTACCCAGAGGCACACAGGGAATTTGTAGACCCGACGGGTCCGAGAGGCTCGGGTGTATCACACGAAGTTGTATGGGTACGTCTATAGCGAAGAGTGATATGTGCGTGACGAACCTTGCACGCTGCATTCATATCCGTCCATTAAGCATAAAGATAGAGAGTACTTGATTGAGATGAAAGCAACTCATTGACTTTGTGTACCATTGAGAAGCGGAGGAAGATGATGTGGTGTTGCCAAAGGACCAACCTCCGCCTCGATGAATGTTCGATGCTCGGTCTCTGTCTACCACACTGATCGGGGTACATCCAGTCCACCGTACTCCGTGTCAGGACAACACAGATCCAGACGTTCTTCTAACCGGGGGGTGAGGGATCCTCAGCTGACAAGTCACTATGCATGGTTTTCTAGGACCCAACGGACGATCTTCCCACGTTATCCGCACCGGCATGCTACAGTACATCGGACCGAAGTTCGAACACAGTCGGAAGCCAGCATGGTCTTCAGTTGGTGGGGTTATTGCCAATTCGCATGCATCATGGATGCGCGCCGAAAGGAGTTCAGAATCTGATTCGAGAATCAATGTTCTCTGAGTTACAAGTCAGCTGCTGTGAGGGAGGTAGTGCGTACCCCCGGTGCGTTCCTGAACCTTGCTTGGGCGTTTCGGACGTAGCCGTATCTACGCCGGTGAGTTTCTGTTCCTCGGGAGTTAAGGAGAAGAAGGCAGCCTTTTGGGCCGCCAGCCAGCGTCTCGGCTTAGCGGAAGTTACAATTTGTGGGGGATGAGAAGAGTGGACGGAGATGGAGACACACCGGCATGAAGACATGTTCGTGATCGCCAAAGTCAGCGTAAAAGACAGCGTAAAGGATAGCAGCTGGGGCATCACAAGTCAGACGACGTCAAGCTGTGGCGAGTAAAAGGAGGACACTCGCTGGGCACGATGAGAAAGTTGGCTATGCGCGACACGGGATAGACCCATGTCCTGACGCTGGGTGTTTCAGCTGGGCCCCGGGGTTCTGGCCATGGACTCGACTTTCTGCTCGCACTCCTGCTCGCACTCTTTCTCGACAGCTGCGGTCTGGGCAAGAGAGACGGACGAAAGAGAAGGCGAGTTGGATGAGAGAACATGGAGGAGACCAAGGCGAGGTCACGGCCGGAGCGCTCGGCTCGGGCAAGTGTTCGCGTCGGCTCCGCGATCGGACTAAAAGGAGACTTAACGAGCGTAAATAAGGGAAAATAAATCGGCGGTGTCAGCCTCGAGAGACTCTCATGCATGTCCGCTCTTTTCGGTGAAGGACTGCAGGAGACGCCCGCGCAGTGTCTCCCTGTCTGCGCTCGACTCTGGCCCACCCTTCTCTCCCGTCCCCGAGCATGAGCACCATCCACGACCCTTCCCTCGGCGACTTCGCCCCACGTCCAAAGCGTCTTAGATTCGACGATTCTCTTCCCCCGCCTCCCGCCTACATCCCAGGCTCCTCTGGCCCAAGTACATCCACCATCCCCGACCAAGACGGAGCGGCGGACGCCGCCTCCAAGAAGAATAGAAAGCGGCCTCTTTCGTGCGGTGAATGCAGAAGGTTTGTCTGTGTCTCCTGTCAGGCGTCCTGCAACTCAGTCGCGCCGTCCGTGCGTTCAGGTTGAAGCTCAAGGTACGGTTGAACGCGTTATGCAGCATTGACGCCATTCCCATCTTGCCGAAAACAGTGCGATCGCGTATTCCCTTGTCAATCATGTTGCAAGAGAGGGTGTGCAGAAATATGTCCCGACGGCGCGTTGACCGGTGGCAAGGGCAGCAGGTGCGTTCAACCATGTTCAGGAGTAGGAGTGACACTATTCCGTGAATTCACCATCACTCGTGCAGGTTCATCCTGGCAAATACCGAACAGCTCCATGACAAAATAAAGTCCATGAGTGTTCGTATACGTGAGCTCGAGGATGCCCTCGGAGAACTACAGTTGGGTCACCCTCTACTACGAGAGGACCTCTTGGCAATCAAAAAGTCTGCCGACTTGTTCGGTGTCGATCCCAACCAAATGCAGGTTTCCGCAGTGGAAGGTAGCAAGCGAAGTGACTCTGTGCAACAAGGCTTGGTTACTCCTGCATCCCCACCTATGTTGAGCGATGTAGGTTCTAGACCTCTGAAGACCAGAAGTGAGGTCTCACTAAGCATTCACAGCGGCAAAGCCAGTCCCCTCCCGCGAATGGCAACCTCGATGACTACGGGATCCCAATCGATATCCTCCGAGTCAGCGACCGATTTCCCGGCCCAAGCGCCCTTACGGTCGACCTCAACCCAACCCTCCGCAAGCGCATCAAAGACTTACTCCCTCCTCAAGCTGAAGCCCGGTACCTCTGCGAACAGGCCGCAGAACATGCAGCGTGGCAGTGCGTCAAAGTTCACTTCCATTCTTCTTACCCTATTCTGGTTACCTCTTTTTTGCCCTTGCTTCGCGGCAAATTACTTGATGAAGCTGACTAACGCTTGGCATGCAGTCAAAATTCGGACGGCAGCGATGGTGTGCCCAACATGATGCACAGTATCTACAACGCCTCGGTCGAATCGCTCAATCCACACAGGCTTTCCTATTTTCTCATCATCCTCGCCATTGGTGTTTGTGTGGACCAGCGGCGCAGTCATCGCTCTTGGCCACAAGACGCGGAAAGATTTCATCAGCTGTCCAGGGCGGCGTTGTGTGAGACCTCGGTCATTAACGAGCCGAGTATTGACGCGATTAACGCGTTGGTACGTACATCCTTCATGCTGCGGACTGCACGGCGGTTGACTGTTGACAGTTCTATATGTCGCGATACCTGACCATGTTTTCTGCGGACAAAGATGCGCATGAGTATGCTTGGGCTGTACTGGTTTGTCACATGCACACGTCGATTGTGATAAACGACTAATTCTTTCTTCTAGGGCATTGCAGCCAAACTAGCTATAGGAGTACGTCATGATTCGTTCCGGATCGCGCCTACATGGTTCCTGACCATGCCTTGTTGACAGATTGGTCTTAGTGAGTAACTATTGCCGGTACGGTTCATGCCGGATTTTCTGAACGACCGGCGCCAGATCGCTGTACTAGCCGCTCGAAAGTCATACCAGAAGAGCTAGACAAGAGGAAAACGCTTCTATGGTGCATGCTCAACGTTGACCACCGCCTGGTATGTGGTTTGACTCCATGACTCCATGAGTATAGGGCTCGTTTTTGACTGGAGCGTAATGATATAGGGTTTGATGCTGCGGCGGCCACCATCCCTATCGCTGCGGTATGTTGACGTAGATCCACCTACGACGAGCGAGTTCCCTCCGCAGGGACCTCGGGAAGTTTGTGCGTGTATCTCATCTCCTTTGACACCTCCGCATGTCCACCGACCGTCCTCTTCGTTTCGCAGACCAACGGTGGCATTACACGTTCACCGCGCAATGTTTCTCGCCGGTGCTAGAAGCGATCGCATCCCCGAACCCTCCGCCCTACTCGGAGATTCTCAAGCTGGATACTCAGATACGCAACTTTGAAGTTCCTGCATTCATGCAGGTCACACCCGGAACGTCGTCTGGGAACGGGCTTTGTCTCGTGCAGACGTGGACACATATGACACGCGAAGTCGGTGCGTTGGACAGCAAGTATGAGCCCATTTTGGGGTTGCTCATTTCCCATGGACAGCAATCCTGAACCTCCACCGGCAATATTTCACACAGGCGCTTTGTGAAGGTTTCTGGGCGAATCACAAATATGCGTCCTCTGTCGTTGCAGTTTACCAATCGTCGCTCAGCTTGCTCTGGAGTCTCGAGACGTATTACCGACAACAGCCTGAGTACTCGGTCCGGTCCCAGATATTGTGGGCTAATGGGTTGTCTTCTGCCGTGAGTTCCGATCTTTCCGGAGACAGGTGAAACTGCCCTTGTACTAACCACATATCTCCCTCCTAGGTCGCCTTGTCATTACTAGTCACCCGAGTGCCACCCTCCGTGATGGCCTCAAATGCCCTTTTGGAATTGGCAAAGGTCCTCCGACTGTTCACGGACGTGAGTGACCGATGCCCGATCGCTGCGAAAGCATGCGTGAGTACCTATCATAAACACTGTTCATCATCTCATCCGACTTACGTCCCAATGAAAGCCCGTACTTGAGTCGTTGTTCGAACGCGCTCGCGGAAGCTACCTGCACAGTAGGTACGGGACGCATCAGGAAAGCAACGTTGAAGACGACATCTGCAAATTTGGCATCCGTGTGGGCCTCGTTTCGCCTTCCCGCTCAGGTCCAGTTTTGGGAGACGGGGACGCCATCACTTACCCAGTGGAGGGCGCACATAACACCCTTGTTCGTGCGTACGAGGAAGCAATTGCAACAGTACCTCCGCCCAACGACCCTATCCTGATGCCCGGGCAGCTGCATCTTGTCGCCGCATCGCCGAACCTGAACGCTGCACGGAACGGCACGTCGCCGTCGACAGGGTTTGGCGTGTCTGCGGAGCGTTCGGGCTGTCAGAACGACACTTATGCCGCGATGGGTGTGGGCCTGAACGCGCCAATCACGTTCGCTGCGCCCGCGAACTCGGGCGTCCCGCCGAACTTCAAGCTGGTCGCGGCGGAGTACAGCGACAACGGGTGGATGACGTGGTTCTAGTGTCCTTCTCCACTTCTTGTTCTTTGTCTAACGATAGACTCTATCCGATCTTGTGTATGTATACCGCGATGATCCGTGTCGTGTGTATTCGGTGTTGCTGACCCGGGCTAGGGGAGAGCTTGGGGTGTTGTGTTGTGGGTGCTGGTAAGCTGGCAGGAGGTTGCTGGACATCTGTAGCTTAGATGCATGTATGACTTTTTATGTGCTGGCTAGTTTATGATGCTATTGGATGCTACACTATTAGATACATTGCCTTTTGCCTTTAACCGACCTTCACTTGCTGCACGGGTTTAGCATCTTGCACAGCTTTGTATTGAGCTACATCTCCAAATGCCGATCCCAAAGATCCTCAGTTGTCCATCTGAGAGTTTGTCCGAGTCGCCATATATTGGTATCTCTACGGAGCGAGTCGCTCAATCGTCCACTGGGGAGCATCGTCGGAGGAACCTTCCACGCGGATATAACGTACCCGGTCATGGAGACGGGAAGGCTTTCCCAGCCAAAACTCGACTTCACTGTGCGCGTCGTTACCGGTGAGCAACGAATACAAGGGTAACAGAACAGACTTACTCGGGAACGACCCTCCACCCTCCCCAAAACTCAGGCAAAGGCACATCCTCCCCGAATCGCTCCTTAAGCTTCTCCACACGCTCCTGGACCTCCCCCTCGCCCACGACCGTGCTCTGCCTGCTCGCCCACGCCCCGATCTGCGAGCCGAGGGGGCGGGAGTGGAAGTACTCGTCGCTTTCCTCACGGGCGACGCGCTCAACGCGGCCGACGACACGGACCTGCTTGTGGACCTCGCGCCAGTAGAAGGCGAGCGAGGCGCGCGGGTTCTCGGCGAGCTCGCGGGACTTACGCGAAGTATAGTTGGTGTAGAAGACGAAGCCGCGCGCGTCGACCTGCTTGAGGAGCACGACGCGGGCGGAGGGCACCCCCGCGGCGGTAGACGTGCAGAGCGTCATCGCCTCGGGCTCGTGCACGGTGCTCTGGATCGAGGTGAACCAGGTGCGGAACTGGGTGAGCGGGCTGGGGTCGACGGAGGAGGGGGAGAGGGACTCGGGGGCGTGGTATTGCTCGTGTGCGAGGATCTTGAGCTTGTCGGCGGAGGGTTGGGCGATGGCGGTTCCGGTGGACATCGTCAGCGGTCGTCTGGAGGCAGATGCGAGGTGTGGAGGCGAGAGACGGGGGATTGAGGGTGGTGGGAAGGCCCGAAGGAGTGAGGTGAGTCGAGTCAAAGCCGGCATGCTCACTGATCGCCCGACATCCAGAGCGGATGACTATAGTATACATAAAATCCGCGCGCCTGGCTAGATATGACGATAAACGACGAGCCTCCGCAACACTGTGCACTACCGGCGTGCTCGCATGTGGACTGCGTAGTGTATAGCTCGATGCTGAACAGAGGTAGAGTTCTCGTCTACATGAGTTGGAGCTGCAGGCTTCTAACAGGCTCTGTTCACCGACTTTGAATCAGGAGATAAGATTAATGAAGTCAATCTTATCCACCTTTCATGTTGGGGGTTCGGCAACAACAGCTTACAGTGACTATATGTGAGTACTGGTGAGTATTAGCTTGCGCATGCTTGGGACCTGTGCCTGGTTCAAATTACTACAAACTACAGTCGACACCCTTATAACCCATACCTCTGGTAACCCATACCGTTTTGGTGTTCCCATTTGGGCGCTTATGGGCGAAATGCCCCTCTGGTAACCCATAACCTGCGATAACCCATACTTTTAGACCCATCCCGACAGGTATGGGTTACAAGGGTGTCGACTGTACTTAGGATTGCATCCGCCACGAGCACCGCAAAGTGGGGCCTTTTCATAGCTCAAGACAGTGGAATTTGTTTGTCGTTAAGTATCAAGTACATAGATGCTTACTACCTTCTGCGCCTGACCACTGGCAGCGACAACGGATGAGAGCTAACCTTAGCCAGAACGCGGTGGCTCAAACCGTCAGAATTCCATGCGCGACGTCCGCGTGCACCGATCCCAGCCGATCCCGTCAACGCCGCCGCCAGAAAGTATCTCCCGCCAGGAAGAACGGATAGCACCGCGCCGCAGGGCGCGCAGCTCGACAACGAGAGAGTTGTAGCAATTCGATCGACGTCGCTCGCAACGCTCGATCAGACTTGTGGGCCCGGGACAGCGTACACCGGGGACACCGTGCGGGATATTCCATTTTACTGTTGGGGGTGGCTCTACTACTAGAGATGGAGGAGGCGTCGTGTGTCGGGGTCCAGGTCCGCTTGCGCCGACCTTGCAGGAGTCTCAGCCTGTGTGTTTGCGACAAGATGGCGAGGTACCGGGGCATCCAGAGTGATCGTGCGCACGTGAGGTCCAGTTCCTGGGTTCGGCCCTGGAAGGAAATACGTGCTTGGAGTCATAGCGATATCGTCCGACTGCCGCCGGAAGGGTCGAGGCCAGGTACCTACGGGCGTTGTGATGGCCAGACTGGAACAGTGGGACCCATGTTTTGTTCGCTACGTAGGACAGAGTATTCACAATATTAATGAGAAGGCCATCAGGATCCAGGGCTTGTTGTCGTACTTAACTGGAGGTGGCCGGCGCGGACTTACTGATAGAACATCGTAGGAATAGGGCTGCTCAATTCTTGTGGACGCTGGACGCTGGACGCGTTGGAAGGCAATTGATGTGAGTGATGGATATAAGCGAGAATAGCCGAGTGAGGTTTATCTCCCATAACCCGAGTGTAACCCTAGCATACCTACTGAGTAGTACTATCGGTTTACAGTGGTTTATCATCTCGGGCTCAGACTCGGAGTCCGCAAGATCGTCGTCGTCTATTATGAAATCTGTATTCCCATATTCTTCTACATGCCTCGTACTAGGTACTGGCCCTGGTCTGCATAGGCATGGGCGTTAGAGTAGTGGTAGAGGAGGACGTCCGCATTGTCCCTCCAAGCTCACTAGTAGCTCGAAGCCCACTCACGAGTCAATCATGAGGAGATCTATTAGAGACATAAGTTTCGGACTTCGAATAGATACTCGTTAATGCCCTAGAATATGTGTTTCCTCTCATTTTCGGCTACTCTCGCTTGTACCCATCACTCCCATCAATCGCCTTCCAACGCGTCCAGCGTCCACGAGGATTGAGCAGCCCTAATCAGAGAGAAGGTTTGAGAAACCCATGGAGGAATACGTTTTCAGACTCAAAACTTGTGTTCAGCGTGCGTGTTGGGATGCGTTGAGAGTCCAGAACATCTGACGCCATAGAAAGTGCACAAGGTGCACATGCCGACCACATCGGTAAGTAAGCCAAGACTGGGCACGCCAAGTCGGTCAGAAATGTCAGAAAAAGCCAAGCGTAGATGTTGAATACATTCGCAGTGGCGCCCAATCATGTTTCCACCTCGCAGACCCTAGCCAAAGCGTGCCTGAGAGATTCGCAGAGACAATCCCGAAGCAACACAGGTACCCGCGATTCGGGTCTGCGTGAAAGCAAGTAGGGAGGATGAGCTACTACTCGTTCAGTCAAAGGTCCAACAAAACAGATAGATTATATATAGCTATATTGGCTGCGAAGGGACGCATACCATCATCCATGGCCCTGGAGCTCGACTCGAAGACCCACAAACGCAAGCGTGTCTGATCAATATGGCATGTATAGCTGAGCCACTACTTACCACGAAGCAGCCACCTACGCAGTGGCTGTTGTACTGACACCCGGGGATATTTAGGTCTCAGCGAGTGCAGCCCCCGGTTGATTTGCGTACACATGCGGAGATGTAGTGGATGACATTTTGGATAACGCAGCAATGAATGGAGGATAGGGGACCTCTCCAGGCAAGAATGGCAAGCGGTGACTATGACGTGCGGTCCGTAAAAAAAGCATGAACACACTGTACGGTGGATTGCAACGAATGTGTTGTATTCACATCAGCAAGACAGGTGCCATTCAAACCTACCGAGCGTTTGAGGGTGCAAAGGCTATTGTATCTCGAGAGGCGAGACGATGTCGCTACAAAGGTCTCATGATAGGAAACATCCGAGTTTAGACGATCTCAAACCCGAATTTTGTTCGTCCTAGCCGGCACGTACTTCTGACGTGCAGTGCTCGAGGCAAACAGAAAAACCATATGCATTGGAATTTGGTGGAGGATGTGATGAGAAGTGCGGCTATTTCACACCCTCGCGCCCTGCACGCACGAGAAAACACCGGTAGACACGGTTAACGGTCGTGGGATATGATAGAAAAAGGATCTTAGAAGCTGATTCGTGTGATCTATACTGTTCAGAACATTTCATGCGCGCACTGGGAACGCCACCAACTCATTCCAGAACACATTTGTTATTAGTAACTGAAACGGCTGGAGGGGAGATATGTTTGCAGCAGAGTGAGAACAGTCCGGAGCTGCTTTGACTGCGGAGACGTACTGGTTGAATTTACCAACATACCAACGTGAACATCGGTGGACATAACAACCGTTGAGAGGACTGAGATGGTAAGCTGAGAGAGGCACAGGAGGAGGCAAGGAATATTAATGGGCCGAAAGAGGGCGTGATGCTTCTCAGATCAGGACCTTGCGATCAGTCGTCCTAATATGGATGGAAATTGGAACCCCGCCTGCCATGCCCATATTGCCAGAAGCTGTAGTACTTACTTTCCTCCCGCCCGAGTTCCCTCCCCCCTGCTTTTCTCTCGTCAGCCCCGTCGTGGGTCTCTGTCCCGCGTCCGCCTGGGCAAGCCATGTACCCCATTTCAGATCTCACGGCGTTCTGCCGCAAGACTACCGGAGATGTTCCCCCCAAGCTTGTGGTGAGCACTTACTTCTCTATTCGCCAGGCTTCCCAGGAGGTAACGCGTGTGCACGTGCAGGGCGCGTCCACTACCGTCGTTGAATCCAAGATGTATCTTTATGTGAGTACCATTCTCCTGACATGCCGGAGACTCCTCATTACGCGCGCATAGGGCGGACGCCTCGTCTCTGAGCGCAAAATGGTCTCGGACATATATGTTTTCGACCTAGAGACGTTCAAGTGGGAACGGGTTGCACAGTTCCCAGAAGATGACATTCCACAGGCTCGATATTTCCATAGTGCAGACACCTGTACGTATGCCAATAGCACGCCGTTTCTGTTGGTGCTTATAGCGCATATAGGGCGGAATCACCTGATTATCTTCGGTGGTATGGCTATCAAGCCACAGTCAGATAACCCCGAGGATCTCTGCGTTCTCAATGACGTTCGTCTCTTTGATCTCACTACCAGGCACTGGTTGCCCGTCGCCCCCATCTCTGCCGATTCGTCCCTCATCCCTAACGCTCGCTACGCTCATC
This sequence comes from Lignosus rhinocerotis TM02, assembly GCA_000743315.1. Lineage (NCBI taxonomy): Eukaryota > Fungi > Basidiomycota > Agaricomycetes > Polyporales > Polyporaceae > Lignosus > Lignosus rhinocerus. The sequence continues at coordinate 355,663 of KN049972.1, forward strand.
TTTCCTCCGTCACCGCCGATCGTCTCTTCATCATCGGCGGACAGGACCTTGCTAACGTCTGGTTGGATGATGTCTATATCTTTGATTTGGTCGCAAAGACGTGGATCCTGCGCCGCGACTATCCCAGACATTGCGGTACGTACCGGAGTGTTGCGGTCACTGCGGAGCAGCGTGTCCGTCTTCCCCAAGACGAATTGCGTGGAACACAACCCTCGGCGCGACTCGGTCAGCCAGGGACGCGGTTTAACATTGACAAGAAAGCTGCCCCGGCCCCGAACGCGACCCAGAGCGATGCTTTGATCCACTTACCCTATTCCGCGGCGCCGACAGATGACTATCCTTGTGATATCTTTCTCTTCAGCAATTACAACGTGAGTTCAATCGTTCTGTAGCCTTATCTTAAGGTCTGAAATCATGATGCATTGTGTTCCAGTTCACTGATGTTCAGCGCGAACTTGAAGTATTCACCCCTCTGTCAGAGGGTGACTTCACCGTGTCTGATCGCTCCTCGTCGATGACCGGTACCTCTTTTCCTCCTGGACTGCGGTTCCCCACAGGAGCAATTCTTGGCACCTTCTTCATCGTAGCAGGCACCTATCTCTCGCAGACGTATCAGTCTTTTTCTATCTGGGCCCTCGACCTTATCAACATGACCTGGTCGCGTATCGACCCGGGTAGCGCATTGGCTTCTGGTTCATGGTTCCGCAGCTGTCTATGGGCGAGCGCCAACAAGTTTATCGTCTTTGGCAACAGGGACGGTAATCTGGTTGAAGACTATAATCGCCGCTTGCTCAGCTGGGACCATGTCACTTGCATCGATCTGGAGGCGTTCGGCATCTATCAGCCACCTCCCCTGGTCCTCGACATTCCCATGCAGGAACTTGGTCTAGGAGCTTTGGAGGAGGGCCTTATGGCTGACTTCGAGATTATCTGTGACGATGGCAGGAGAATTAAAGTCTCGCGGAAGCTCCTCGAGGACCGTTGGCCGTGGTTCAAGAACCAACGAAAGCTTTTCCTGCAGGCCGCATCTCGTGCACTTGAGGCAATGCCTGCCATATCATCGCACATTCCCGCCCCCGAATTGCCGACAGTGAATCGTCAGGAACCGCGCCCGGATCCTCGCCTTATGGCGCGTTCGTTCAATCTTTCAGAGCCTTATCCCATCAGCCTGGCGTTCATGCAATACTTCTACGCGATGTCTCTGATTACACCCCTGCAGCACGCGCCCGCCGTCCTGAGCCAGCTCTTGTTGCTTTCTAGCACCTATCAGCTGACCCACTTGCAATCGTTGGTGAAGCATGCCATGCACCGCGCCCTGAGCTACGCGACATCGGTGGGTATCTATGGTGTGTCCACGCTCTGCAGCTGCAGAAGTCTGCAAATTCGGTGAGTCGTGATCTAGCCTCCCTGCATTCAGCACGCTCACTTCGATCACCTTCCTAATTCTGCAGGGCCTTGCGGGTAGTTATGGTACGCCACTTGTCCTCTGTTCCTGAGATCTTCGCAGATTTGCTTACTACGTCGTCTGGCTCGTCTGCCCCGTCGTTAGGCTTACTCCCAGAAACGTCCCGCTGGTGTCAGATCCAAGACCGATAAAGATGCAGGCGCCGGTGGTGGAAGGAATTCAGATGCGGGTGGTGGGTCCGGCGGGCCAGGCGGGCGCTTAGAACCAGCTGCTGCGCGTCCCCGTGGCATGTCAGACGCATCGTACATGCGTGGAGCGACTGACAACGGCACATCCCGTGGGTTCGCGCGAGGATTGACATGTACGTCCTTCTTGTGGCCCATTATTCATACAGCATGAGAGTACTAATATCAAAATACTATGCAGCTTCGGAACCGCTATCCATCTTAGCAGACCTTCAAGAGTTTGGGATCCCCGGTCAGGAACTTCCTATCCCAATCCTACCCGGCCCTAGCTCTAAGAGGTTCTCGGACGCGTCGATGGTTCTTCCTTCATTAAACGAGGACAAGGCATATATGGACTTTACGAACATGGTGCCAGCATCGACCATGTCATCCCCTATCGTCCCTCCTGGTATGTGTGAATGTGTCTTCGTAATCAGAGCGGACACTGATGCTTTATTACAGTCCGACCACCACCGTCAGTTCCTCCTCCCTTCCCGCCGAGTCAGCAACAATCCCAACGCCCTAAGCGGACAGGCTCATTAGACACCCTTGCTCTTGACGTTCTTGGAGATCGAGACGTTGTCCCGCTCAAAAGCTTGCCCGTTCCCCGTCCACGGCGTATGGCCTCAGTGGACACCATCTCGTCGTCTTCATCGCGCGATGGTCGTTCAGACCGGGGGCAGATGTCACCACTGCGGGGCCATACGCCCTCTCCCTCGCCTACTCCACCTCTCCCGGTTGTTAGAACGACACAGCGTCCGTTCAGCATCATGTCGCAATCTACTGAACAGGATCTACTCGCAATTGCGGAGATGCTCTCGCCGTCTGTCGATGCGACGGAGGAGGAACCCATACCTGAGGCACCACCTCTCGCAGAGCTACAGAGCTTCTCGGACATATTCATTGATGATCCGCTGGGCCCTCCGAACATGGGCAGGGACTCGCTTGGTTCATCTATGTCCTCGCTTTACTCATTCTATCAGCGCGAGTCGCCCGCCGCCCTGTCAATGCGCGGTTCGATGTATACCGACTCTGATGGCGCGTCGTACTTTGGCGACGACCTTCCTGACCCTAGCCTCCTTTCTCCTTATCACGGCTATCGCGGCCTCCACCTCCCACGGGGCTTCCTGCCAATGCCACCTCTGGACGACAGTCGTTCGTTGTCCTCCGCTACGTCGTACAGCTCATTGCGCACGCCCAGTCTCAGTCGCACGCCATCCCTTGCGTACCTCGCTTCTCCACCTCTTAGCCCGGGGTCGTCGCATTCGCCAATTGACCCGCCCAGCACGTCCCCCCACACGTCGCTTCCAAATTCGAACTCCAAGATGCTCGGTATCATTGAGGAGACCCTCCACCCGGAAGATGACCACTATTATCATCCCTCCTCTCAGCAGCCACAAACGGTCAACTCACATGGTGGCGTCGAGGGGACGGCCCCACCGCGCTCGTTCCCGCCGTCGTCCTACTTCGACTCTAGGTCAGCGTCGAGGAGTGAGTCACGCAGCGAGTCACGCAGCGAGATGCGCAGCCGCGCCGAGATGCGGAGCCCGGTCAACTCGCTATATAACAGCGACTCTCAGAGCGACTTGCGCAGCGTTGCTCGCTCCTTGCACAAGAGCGACTCCCGGAGCGAGCTCCGGAGTCCTCAGCGGGGTGAAGCGAGAACGGAGGCCAGGAACGAGGGCCGCAGACCGCCAGAGCTGCATAGGTTGCAAATATCGAACACGGCTCCTTCTCATGCGTCTGCCCCGGCACAGGACGTGTCCTCGCTGTTTGGACACTCCCGTCCCACTTACGTGGAGCAACAGACGCGCTCGGCACATTCCTCTACTCAACGCATACTGCCCTTCGCGCCCGTCCCGGACTCGCAGCGCTCTTCGTACGCGGAGAAGCGCGCCGGATTCGTCACACCCAAACGGTCGCCTTACAGCGATGAAGAGCAGTCGCCGTACACGCGTGAGATGCAGTCGCCCTTCGGGAAACTCCGCCCTCAGTACTCGATGGATCACATATCTTCTGCATACGCTTCTTCCGCTCCTCAGGGGCCTGAACCGCCCTCCTCGTCCTCCTCCCAGGGCCCCGCGAGATACACGCCGGACGACCAGCATGCGGCGACCAAACCGCAGAAGGAGAGGATGCCCTCCCTGCCGCCCGTACCGCTCTCGCCCGTTCAGTCTGTGGACTCAGGAAGCTCCGGGCACAAGAGCGTCACGAAGAAGGGCTTTGGAAAGCTCTTCGGACGGAGCGGCAGCGACAAGTCATCCAAGAAGAGCTCCGACGGCTCACTCCACTTTTCCAACCAAAGTGTGTCCTCGTTCGACGTTGGCCTCACCAAGGCCGAGGAGAAGCGTCTCAAGAAGGAGGCGGCCAAGGCGCGAACCGAGCGCCTCGCACAGGACCTCGCGGAGAAGGCGAAGAAACGCGCACAGGAGGCCAAGGCGGCCAAAGAGTCGCACATCAAGGAGAAGTCGAAGCGTCCTTGGGAAGAGGGCGGAGGGATGTACGAGGGTATCACGTATTTCTAATCCTGGCCAGGGTCCTTGGTGTTCGTGCTAGACGGCTTGCTCTTCGTCGGCCTCGGTATCGTTTCATGTCTCCCCTCGAACTCGTTCTATTCTATCCAACAAGACATATACACATACACACATACATCCATACGCCAGGATCATCTTACCTTTCTAATTGTCTATATTGGTTGCTTCTTCGCGTGTCGTGGTGATATACTTAGTAATTTTGTGGGCTAGTGCGCTACCTTCCTCCCCTTGTCTGTTCCATCACCCCGTGTATACCTGTCGTGCTTGGTCAATGCCAACTGTCTCACAATAAGATGGCTACGCCCCTCCTTTTGTGCCAACCTGTCTTTGTGCTCTCCGCAAGGACCTATCTATGCGCACGTGCCGCAATCACAAGAATTGAAGTGGGTGCATTGAATGTTATTGCGTCATGATTGTGGGCATTGTCATAGGTACACAGCACTAGATTGAGGGAATCCCCGGCAACAGCAATCTTATGGATAGCAAAGAACGAGAAACAGAGCAGGGAGGATAGGAATGAATGACTGGGCAAAGAAGAGGGCTGGCTGTGTTCGCCTTGCTCCAAACCCGGACCCATTGCCCAGGGAGCAGCCAAGCAATTGTGATGACGTGCTCGGGAAAGATCTAAAGCAACGCGTCAACCTCGTCACGGAAATCCTGAGAAGACGGAGCGGAGGAATAACCGGTCAATTCGGGCGCGTAGACAGGGAGCTCGACCAAGGGAATGAACGACGGTGGAGGGATTGCCGGTACATCTGCTGCAGTTGCAGCCGACCGCGTCCCATCTCGAGCAGCGGGGGCTGATGCACGTTCGATCAGCGCGGAAGCGGCTGGCTCGAGAGAGGGAAAATCGGCATGGGAGTTCATATTGGGATCTCGGGGATGTGCTGGTACTGGGAAAGGTGCCAGTTGGAGAACGGGTTGAGGCTCTGGCAGTGATATGATATGGTTGACTGGACAGATTTAGGTTAGCCTGATGGAGCAATCATGGCTGGTCGTTTATTTGCTCACATTCTCTTGCATGCACTGCGTACGTTCACAAGTCAATACCATCAGATTCAAGTCAGCTTGGGGGTTACATACCGTGATCCTTCTGCCTGATGCACTGGCTACCATCAGGACAATCAGGTCTTGCCATCACCTGCTCCTCGAGGAAGCCCTTCTTCCTCTCCCTCACCCACCAATCACGCAAGCCGTATAGTAGCACTTCGGTGGCACACAGCCTACAGATACGACTTCGAGGAGCGATGGGGTCCGGGTCTACGCCTCCTGGTACGGGATGGATATCCATGAAGAGTTCCAGTTCTATCAGAGGGGCGAATTGGCGAGGCAAACTTTGAAGATGCGTAACGATCTGGCAGGGTCCAGGATGGGCGACTTCGAAGAGGGATACAGATGATGATACATACCTCGCGATATATGTGCCGCGGTGTCAGACTCTGAGCAGCCAAGTAATCCAACATAATGTCCACTTCAACGGTGTTACCCTCGAAACACTCGTACACTTCACCACACTGGATCAGATCGCTCAAGTCGGACAGGCCGTGGGGGTGCTGGACGTGCAGTGGTGCGGCGATGCATCGCTGAGGTATGTTGATACCACAAAATGATACTTGGCAGAAGTCGCAGCGCGTCGTCGTCGGTGCCGCCAGTGCTAAGATGTTCTCGCTGACAAGCTCTCTCAGAGGATGGACCGCATACAGGGATGCCCACACGCACCAGTTCCCACACACCCCATGTCCTGGAGGATTACCATCTTCGACAAGCCATGCGTTAGCCTGGTCAACGTCAGGATCCACCACCGGACGCGGACAGCGCCATCCCCACTGGTTCCCTGGAAGACAATGGGGGCAAGGCCGGACGTATATGCTATTGGTTGTTGGCACGGAGGGCTCCGGAGAGGCTTGCCTGGGGCTAGGTATCTGTGTAATCTTCGATGAGGTCATGCATCGCAACCAGGAGGACGAGACATACACGTAGGTGGACGCCTGGGTGATAGATAGCGTCGGCCTGCATACGCTCAGACACTGTCCGAGCTTTGCCTGGTGCATGCCGTAGAAGAATATCAACGACTTTCTCGATCGGTCGCGAGAACGATACGCTGGTCGATACTGTCCTGCATGCCGGGCAGCTGGTACCGCCGTTCTGTGAGATTCCATTCATCAGTACACTGTTGACCTGATGAGACGTTCGTCGTGAGAGAGGGAAACAAGCGCGTGCAACGAGCAGGGTTCATATCCACACAATGCACCGAACATCCGCACTACGAGAAAACATACTGCACACAAACGTAAGAGAAGAGACTCACCCGGATCCAAAGGGTCACACAACTACGCGTCCACGCATCCCCAAGATTCAGCCCATCGTACATATACCCAGATAACACAAGAATCTACAAATCCACACACACCTTCCACAAAAGAAATGCTGGCAGGGCGCAACGACCACCGGCCGGTACACGATGGCCGAGCAGCACCCGCACTGGAGCTCCTCTTCCAGGTTGTCCGCAAGCGCAGCGCCGCCGTCTACACCCGTCTCGCCGTCCTCTCCGCCGCTCTTGCCAGCATGGGTGTCGTGTTCCCGGGCCTTCTTGTAATTCGTTTCCTCGTTGGGTGTGTCCTCCTCGAACGCTTCCGACGCACTGCGCTTTAGGGATACAGTGGCGCTGGTGGACACCTCCGAAGGCATTGGGTCAATCGGACCGGACCTGTTGCTGCCCGTAAGTCCTGCGGCCACGTCCATCAGATTTAGTCGTGTATTCGCAAAAGTATGTGCGGGTCAAACGAGATGGTGGTATGTGGTCAAGAGAGGCTGATTATTGTGTCCGCCTAATGAGGAGACTCAAGGATCAGAGACGCTCTTCACACGATGTGATGGGGTACTTTGACGCCTGCTACTTGGATTATCCAACTTCTGTACTGAGCAATATCCTCTCCTCGCCTGGGTTCTGAACATAAGGCGACTTGCCGTTGACAATGTAGTACATATTCGACAAATCCGCAAGTGGGAATAACCGACTTTCTTTGTTCTCTGAATCGGCGGTGGACTTCACGTATATCCGAGTCGTATATCCGAGATGATCAACGAGTTGGGAAAAAGGGATGGCAGTCCTGACGCAAGACAAGACCCGAGAAGGGATGGAAAGACTCGAACAAGGTATCCAGAAGCAGGAGACGCGACATCCAAACTGATCAATACAAGCGACAGCCTACAATACGAGCCAGAGGAGTCTGCTGATACACACACACTATCCTACTAAAATTCCCGGGATACAGTTAGCGATATATAGAAAACAAAGATATCCATCTTTTCGCAGGCCCGGCAATCCATGGGGTCTCGTAACTATCCAGACACGGAGAGAGCGAGAACGTCCAACCGGGAGCACATCATGTCCGTGTGCTATACACTATAAGGAAGAAAACAATGACGACGTGAGGGTATGTGTGTGTGGGTGTGGGTGTGCAGGGGAATACGACATGGTATATTGTATCAACAACGAAAGCAGGAGCCAAACGCACTGGAGAGCGATAGGAAAAGAAGAAGAAAACGCAGGACAGCACAGCAAGACGGAAAATCACGGTAAGAGGGGGCAAGGAAAAAGCATGTTTGATCAGCCTTCGGCCGGGACTGGAGGAGGGACCTCCTGGATAGAGGTGGTGGCAGGCGGGACCGAGGCGGCGAAGCAAGACTTGTCGAGTTTGTTCCGCAGCCTTTCCCATCGCTGGCGTTGCTCTGCACATGTACCACACAAGCCGACGGACACAGTGAGTGAGTGATCAGCGCCGCTGCCTTTACATACTGTCCAGAACCCAACCGAAAGCGCACCTGGACAAGGCCAGAGAGTCATCAGATATTCCACCGGCTTGGAGAGCGCCTTGGCGACGTCGAGCGCGAGCGCGAGCGAGCGGTCATGCGACCATAGAGTCAACGCCCTATATATGTAGGTATAGATGCAACGCCCGCCACGCGTGGGAAGGAGACAGGGCATGTCAAGGCCCCGGGAAATATAAAATAAGGCACGGCGCCAGGATCAGCACGAACGCGACAGGGCAGGGCAGAAGAAGGGGGGTCAGGGAGGTCAGGCACGCGAACACCAGCGGCGGAACCACTGACCCATGCACACGCACCTTTCAATCTGGGACATGAACCAGAACAACAGCAACGGTCTTTTCGCAAGGTCGGCAGCCGGGAGCCCCGTCACGGAGGGGAGGCCCGCGTTGACCACGCGCTTCGCCAGGGACGCCTGGTGTGACACTGCGGGTACGATTGCGAGTACGAGGGAAAAAAGGAAAGGGGGCAGAAGGAGATGGAAGGGTAAGTGGGGGAGTACGGTACCATGATCATCATCAGCACAACGTTGAGGCACGCCCGGGGGGTAGAACGGGCTGGACACGTACGCCATTCCTCCGCCTTCCGCCGGTAGAACAGCAGATTGGCGTGCCTACCCACCGCAGTCAATCAGTACACCATGACCACCCACAACTCATATATCGACCGTCGCGGGGTCAGGAGAAGAATTACGTACGCAGTCGGCTGTGGCAAACACCGCTGAAACTCGTACGCGATGCACATTCGAGAGCTGGGTGGGGACCCCGGGGTTCCAGCGTTGGCGACGTCGCGGCGCACACGTCAGATACGCATGGCGCATCAGATCGTACAAGCGATGTGGGGGTAAATATTGCATCAGCTTTAACCTCTGTACACAAGATCAAACAGGCAGCGCGAGTGACCCACTTGAACAGAAGCTCCCTACCCTGGAACAAGAACGATCGCTCGATCCCGCAGGTATGTCGGTTCAACGCTTCCTCGATCGCGTCGATCTCCGTCCACGCTGTCAACGCAAACTGCATCTTCTCGCTGTCTGGCAAGTTCGCGTCGGCGCGCATGCAAACGCAGCTGTTCCACAAGAGCATCGCGCGCATGTAGAGCGCCCAGACGGAGTCTTTAGTCGGCGGCGGTACGGTGGGCGAATCGTCCACAGAAGTGAGCGATTCTCCAGGAAACAGCAACGCGTACTATAAAGAACCACAATGCGTCAACAATCTCATCAGCGAAAAATGGAGCCGACACACTTCGGACGATCTGCACACTCACGTTTCTTGGATCCATCAAGAACAACTGCTGCGTCTGGATCTCCGAGCTTGCTGCCGTGTACGAGCTGTGCCCGGCGCTGAGCATGACGCTGCTCCAGACTAGGCGCCGGCATTCTTCCTTCCGGATATCACTCTCCGTCCATTCGCTCTGCCAGGTAGGTGTCAGATCCCATAGCGGCGCGAATTCTTTCACCATTGGCCAGGTGTGACCGAGGGTGAACGTCATGCAGTTGCATCTCGACTGCAGAGCAGTTGGCGAATTTTGTGGATGGGAATGCAGAAACGCCTGCATGGGCGACTGTGTTTGCCGAGCGAGGTGTGCATTGGATTGAAAATCAGGAGCCTGGCGCATCGGAGGTAAAGAGTCCGACTGCGGCCATGATGCAGTCATCGGACCAGATTTTGCAGGTGAGCGGGTGGTCTGGTGGTCTGGGAGGTTCTCGATTGATGGTGTGGATGAGATGTGTGAAGAATCGGGGGGAACGACGGGGACAGCTGAAGAGAACACGGACGCACGAGGGTCTGCCTTGTCCAAGGAGAGAAGTTTCATCGTCTGGAGCAACGAGTCGAGCAGACCCATGGAAGAACGGACGCGGGCCGTCGAATGCAGCGGATGAGCGCATATCTCGAAGAATGCAAGAAGCTGCTCGATCGACCGTGAAGATGGACGCCGCGGTTAATTTCCGATACCTTAAGCAGCAGGATAACCACGCACCCATGCGCCTTGGACGAGACTGTGGTCTATCCATCGCGAGCTGAGGCTCGCCTCCAACGCGCTCTGGGCTTGGTCCCTCAGCCTCAACGCTCTCTCTCGCCCTCGCACACCCAGTTCGTTCTCGTGGCTCCTGAAGAAGGTAGCAAGCGCAAGCGCCGCCAGTATGAGGCTAGGTTGGATGCTGTGGCGTGCGCGCGGATCCAGCAGCGAACCGAAGAAACGCGGCAGGTTGATGAAGTTGAGCCAATGCGGGGACGCACGGAAGATCGAGCGGAGATCGGCGGTGATGCTCTGCGTCGTGTGCTCGCGCACGCCAGGCGGGATCGTCATGGCCATGTCGAAGGACGCACCACCGTCCGCGCTGTCGTCTCTGGCGTAGAGCACAAGAAGGGCGTCCCACCAGGTTTCCCGTGTGAGTTGCAGCCCTGGATCAGCAGCGATAACGGCCCCTTCGCCGTCCTCATCGTCCTGTTCTCCCTCGTCAAAGCCATATCTCTTCTCCGAGAGCCTGAGGAGTGGGAGCGGGAGGCTTTGCGCACTCGGCGCGCCGACAGCATAACCGATGGGAACAGACGTGTCGGACAGAGGGGACCCGAGCGGATGCGCTTCATAAGCGGCCGCTGGGGTCTATGTGGGGCGGGTGAGCGGCAGCATTGATGTCGGCTAACGAAGCTGATGGACCTACGTGCGAGATAGTGAGGTCATGGGGCGGCGCGTAGTGCGCTCCGTGGCCGCCAGAGGCACGTCCGGGTTCAACTAGGCCCTGCCGATGCCTAGTGTACTGCCCAGGGCCCACCTCCTGAATAACGGTGAGATTTTCTGCGTGTGGGACGGCAGTGTCTGTCATGAAGGAATGTGCAGTAGGGCTAAATGAGGCCGTCTTTGGCTCGACAGGACTCTGACTGGCGCTCTGGGGAGAGAGAAATGGTGGATCGTTGAGGTCCATCGGGGGAGGACGTCTCCGCCTGCGTGGTGGCTTTTCTCCGCTGCCAGTCGCGGAGCGTTGTCGCGCACCTGGGATCCTGTCCGGCCCACGACGTTTCGGGGCAGCGTCGTAGGTGCAGACATGTGGACTGTCCGACCTGCGACTGCAGTTGTGGCATCTGGGTTTCGCGCCGTCGCAGCGAATTTTCCTGTTGCGGCTGGGACATCCGATGGTTCGCATTCAATTTCTTGGGCAGCGTTCAGAGGGTTTATGGACTCACCACTGGACACAAGCGACATACACGCGCGAACGTGGCTTGCCTTGAGTGGTGAGTGGTTGGTCGGGAGCCAACTCTAGCCGTGGCTTCTCTCTCCGAGAGCGGCCCGCGGGAGGACCCGACGGCGCGGACCGTGAGGAAGGAGTAGGTGCGCTGGTCAAGATATTGTGTCCGTGGGACGGACTCGGAAGAGACGATGGATGTGGCACAGTAGTAGACTGGTAATCGCGAGGTAGCCCGACATCAAGTGCAGGATGATCGAAACGCGCCCTCGGAACATCCGGTACGTGCTGCCCATACTGCCAGACTTGATCTCTAGGTTGAGGGTGAGCATGGTGTTGTGAAAACGCATCGGGGGGATGGGTTGGGCGAGAGTAGTGCTGAGGCTGATCGTGCTCTGCGTGGTGGAACATACCAGAGAGGGACGAAGAAGCGACGGTGGGGTCTGGTCTCGCATGGTTAATGTCAAAGCTGGCGCTTCGGGTGGAAAATGATGGATATGAAAAAGTGTGATTGGTGGGAGAGGATGGATATGGGGGAGGATGGGAGTCATGGGCGGGATATGGAGCACGATTGTTGGAGAGAGGGTATGGGAGGCCACCAGACATGGGGTAATATAGAAGATAGAATCAAAGGAGAATCTGGAAGAGGTTTAGTGTTTTGCACAGCACCCGGGAGAGACGTATGATGTCGGGAGTGGTATGAGGAAGATGTTGGGCGGGAGCTGTAGGAAGATGTTAGTGCGACATATAGCGAATGGCGAGAGGAGGTCGGAAGGGATGAGGAGAGGATAGGACAGGAAAAGAAGGGAGTTGAGAGAACGACTGGGAGAGAGAGAAGGCGGAGGAGGCGGGCGATTGGATAAATAACATCTGGCCGGGGCAGAATTCAGAAGCGATGTCCATATTTGAATACAGAGAGTGGACGAATCACCTCCATTCGGCTTAGTTTCTGTATTTCCTCATTCGATTATGTAACGCGTAATTAACCCTCGGAAGCGGCAGGGAAGGCGTCCCGTTTTGAAAACGGCTCAGCCAGTGTTCTCGTTCTCCTCCTCCCTCCTGCCGCCTCCGTTAACTTCTCCTGGGCCTCCTTTAGACTTCGCTCAATCTGCCTCCCCGCTGTCTCCACCATCCCCTTCCTTCGTTCTCCGACTCGCAACTCTCGTGTTCTGGTCTCAGCCTGGTCTGCAGTCGACGGAACACTCCCCTCCGACCCTCCCACACTGCGAGATGGATGGAGTAGGTTCAACGCACGACGATGATGTCGGGCCGAACCGAGATCCGCTGGGCTGTATTGCCTTCGTGGAACTTGAGCTTGAAGGGGGGGACGGGCGGTAGAGTAAACTCTGAGTACTTCTCAGAACCGTCCCCAGCTGCAGATAACTTTTCCCAACCTTGTTACAATCGATACGCTCTCGCCGGTTCGTCTTTTTCCTGCCGGTTTGCCTCAGGAGCTCCTCCCGATGCTCACGATGGCGATGGACCTCAAGGCTCTTGACGTCTCGACCCTGGTCCATGTGTTCTCCATCGCTTCTGCGCTCCCGTCATCTGGACCTCCAATCTGCGTCTCCTTCTGGCACAGCATACCATCCCACGCTCCCCGCAGATACCATCGTCCAGAGCCTGATATATCTCCATCGCTGCTCGCTCTCAATGTCCTCACTTTCTTCCTCTAATGCCTCCGTGCGCCCCTCGCTTTCGACCTCCCCTCTTGTCTCTTGGTTCGAACGTTCCACGGCAGTCATACTCGCTCCACCATTGTATACGCCCCATGCCCGTGCGATAGTAGTACAGCTTGTGATTCGCTCGCTCGCTTGCCTGTCTGACCTTGGAAGATGATGCCGTCAGTCCCGATTCGCTTGTATTGCGCAATTACTTACCAGGCGGGCGCTGGCTGTCTGTTCCGTTCCTTCTCAATGTCCTCATTCGCTACCGGAGAAACATCGCTATTCTCGTCCGGCAAGGTAACCGTCTATCATATACTGGTGGGAGCGCGCGGCTCAACTTTGACCCTTCTCCTTCCACTGGGACGGACTAGCGAGATTCCACAGCGGATTCCACCCACTCCAGGCTGTCATTTGTCCTTTCCTTCCCTGCTCTCTCTCCACTATGAGTTTACCTTCTACCGGAGAACACACTCCCCCATCATTCATAAACCGCTGTGTCATTTCTCCACACCTTAGGATCTTCCCCTTCCCCGTCAGGATTTCACGTCAGACCAGGTCTCCACCGGACGGTATGTCCGTCTTTATCTACACCATATGCACATACTCCCCTCCTTTTTCTCACCGGTCAACTCACAATCTCCTCTTGCCTCAACCTTCCCCATTGAACCTTATCTTGTCTAGATGGCTCTAGCATAACTCGCTCCTCTCGTCTCGTGTGCGAGCTAGCCTCCAACGAGGCCGTTCGAGTGCTAACTATCCTAAGCAATCTTCATTCATTCAGTCTGTCACTCGACAAACGAACCAGACCGTTTGCCGGACGCACTTCCCATCCTGGCGTCCTCTACGGATGCAATGCGGCCATTGTCCGAACGCTATCTTCGGTGATCAAGATTCCTAGTCCGTAAATTGGTGAGTACCACAATCCCGGTCGGCGTGTGAGAGCGGATGCGCGCAGAAAACATTTGAGACGTAATTCATTACTTGCCCGGCTCTCCTGGGGCCAGGCTGGTCGTCACCAGGCTCTTATTGTGGAGAACACGCTGTGCAGAACATGGCGACATGAATTGCCGTGCGAAGCCACACGGGCAAAGTCTGGCTGACGGCTCAGACATGACATGTATGTCCTTATTGCGCTCCCGGCAAACAGCGCAACAAAGGTCGGGGGATGTATCGCGGGAAGTAAATGTCGACAAGATGAGCCCAGAACGCTTACGCCCGCCGTCTAACTCCGGCCACAGTGGGCCCCGTGTGCGAGCAGCGAACTCACCGGTGGACTCGATGCCCACTGCACACATCGTCATCGCCGCACCCAATACCGCGCCCAAAGCTTGACGTCAGAAGCTTGATATGCCAGCTCACCACTCCATGGCACGCTCGCCTACCGACGCCCCCTAAGTGTTGCAGTATCCGCCTCCTCCGATCGCGAGTTGTGGGCGTTGGTGTTGCCAGTCGGTAGTAGCACCCACAAGGTCTTAAGATCTCGCGCCCAGGACGGGTGCAGTGCTTTGCCTCTCGCCCCCCTGTCTTAATTAATAGGAGCCGCCACAGTACTAGTGGGCTCTCCCCCCGCCGTGATATCGCCGAACATCCTCGGGTCGATCACGACTGCACCCGACATCGACTGTACTCAACGCCCGCCACTGCGCTGTCAACACGGTTTCAACCTTAGCGGCCAGCATCAATGTTGCAACTGCCAAGATGCCAGTCGCGCTTCCCACCTAATTAGCGCCTACACCCCCTCAGAATGCGAATTACTCCCTTCCACTGCCTTCCGCTCTTCCAGCCTGAGCACATGTCCTGGGTTTATGAGAGTTCTCAGTGTTATGTCCACAAAAACCAACCCTAGACGTGAGTAGAGAGGAACGGATTGCGGGAGCTGAACTAGACCTTGTCAGTAAAGCCACCGCTCAGTCAGAGGTCGCTTGTTGAACGCGTTCTGAACTGACCTACAAGAATTCATCATCCTTCGATGAACGTTGCGGTACCGCCGGCGCAGAAATGTTTCAGCCTGGGGTCATCGGAACATGCATCAATGAAGTCGTCAGCGCGTCAGCTTCAGTAGTACTTCCGCAATGTTCCATGCGCAATATGCATCACGCCGGCCAGTGAGCGGATTCCGGAATATCGTTCACCTGAGGTCTTCCATATGGTGTGAGTTGAGTTCTGCTCTGTTCTTCGCTTCTAGCTCTGCTCAAATCAGACGAATCTGTCCACAGAACGCACTATCGCACGGCCCGACTGGTTGGAAGTCCTGAGAGAGAATCATCGCGTGGAGCTATGGCTGGCTTCCGAGCACCTCTCCGCACTGACGAGCTTTCCGAATCTCCACCCTTCTAGGCAGCATGTATACAGCAATATCTAGGAATCCACGAATTCGAACTTACCCTTCTACGCAGCATGTATACAGCAATATTTAGGAATCCACGAATTCGAACTGCACGCCGCTGCAAATGACGCACTGCAGGCAGGCAGCATCTCACACCCTCGTTGGCCCCGCCAGCCCACCCCAGCTGCCCTCGACTGCGGCATCCTGTCAATGTCATGATCAATGCGGGGTTCGATCACTTGATCGCAAGCGTGGGCGACAACGACCCATTTCCGGCGCTTCAAGTCGGCATACATACTGACAGTGTATAACACAACAGCACGAAGCGATCGACGACGATCAACCAGTGACAATCAACTGCCTCTTGCTGCATCATGGGGTCGTGGTACCCCACCTGGCACTCCGGACAAAGTGGGCGACGTGATCGGTGACCACTCAAGACCGTGTGGTGAGCACTGAGCAGCGCGGTTCCTTTCTCTATGCCTGTTCTGTTGCCCTTTTGGTACGGTCACGGTGTACTGACAGGCGCAGGAACAGCTCTCTCAATAGGCACCGGACGTGATACGCGGTGCATCTCATGCATTGCGAAGGAGAACTCTCGACGGCACCGTAGGGATTGCTGCCCCTGCCTCTTCTGTCATTGCAGCAGTGTCTGTTAGGCATTCAAGACATGGCTTCCAACATATCTCCAAACGATACCTTGTACATTGACTACAATTTGTCGTTCTCCCAGAACACAAGACACAGGCCCCGCGAGCTGTGCACGGTCGCATAGCAGGCAGCAGTTGAATGATCTCAGCTCTTCGAGCACTTTGCGCATGCAGCGTTGTAAGAAGGTCGCAGACGGCCACATCCCACCCCGCGAATCCTCTCCGGCTCTCGACGTTCGTCCTTCGACTCGGAAGAGGCTCTCGCACGGCAGCACCTCCCCTGTGCTCACGATCTCCCGACCCCCCGCTCACGAGATTACGATGCGTTTCTTCGCCGCTGCATCCCTTGCCGCCTCGGTCGCGACCGCCGCGCTCGCGGCGCCGCTGACCGAGCGTGCAGTCACAGCTCTCTCGTCTACGGAGCTCGCAGCGTTCGTCCCGTTCACGCATTTCGCGCGCGCGGCGTACTGCCCCTCGAACAAGATCCAAACACGGGGCTGCGGGGAGGCTTGCAGGGCCCTCCCTGGCTTCCAACCGACCTTGGCGGGTGGTGACGGAAGTGACGTTCAGCTGTGAGTGGTTTTCCGCGGCTCACGGCTCATGGCTTCAAGTTGAACTTGCGGACGACGGACGGGGATACTGACGGCCTCTCTCTGTTCTGTGTGCTTGAAGTCTTCGTTGGTTACTGGTCTTCGCAAAACTCGGTCGTGGTCGCACACCAGGGCACTGATCCTCTCGAGCTGTGCGTTCGTCCTCATTCGCGAAGCCGTCTGTCGTCTGTTGATCCTGACACACTCCCCCGCTTTTTCTCCCCACTCCTCCCGGGCTCAGCGAGTCCGACTTGACGGACGTCAACTTCTTCCTGAACTATCTGGACCCGAAGCTCTTCCCCGGTATTTCCAGCGCACCCCAGGTCCACAACGGGTTCGCAATCGTGCACGCGAAGACCGCGCAGACGATTCTCGCGGAGACGAAGAGGATCATCGCAGAGAAGAAGGTGACCCAGGTCTTGCTCGTCAGTCGCTTTTTCCTTGTTTCCACCCTGCTCTGGCCGGTTCCCTCGCGTTGACCCAGACTTTGGACTTTCTGGCGATGTGTTGGGTTTTATTTACACACCATGTCGGGCACTCGCTCGGGGGCGCGCTCGCAGAGCTGGACGCGGTCTTTATGTCCCTCAACTTGCCTTCCAACATCCGCATCAAGGCCGTGACCTACGGGAAGCCGCGCGTTGGGAACCCGGAGTGGGCTGCCCTCGTCGATTCCAAGGTGCGTGTCACAATCCCCCCCCCACATCCGCGTCTCCCCAAGTTGAGAAATATGACAACCATGCGAACTCTCTTTCGCTATCTCGTTCTCTCGTTCTCTCGTTCTCTCTCTCTCTTCGACAGGTCCCGGACTTCGTGCGCATCAACAACGAGCAAGACCTGATCCCCATCATCCCGGGACGCGGCCTTGGCTACGCGCACCCACACGGCGAGATCCACATCACCGCCCCCGGGAAGGCCGTCGCGTGCTCGGGAAACGACAACGCCAAGGACGGCCAGTGCACCATCCGCAGTGTCCCAACCATCTTCCAGGGGAATGCCCTGGACCACCTCGGGCCATACGAGGGTATCCATATTGGCACGCTGTTCTGCACGTGAACTAGTACTTACGCCCATATGTGTGCGTGTACTTATATTGATGATTTGGGGGCTTGGGATGATGGCCGGGACCGAATTATGGCGGTTCGCGGCTTTGTATTACTTTGTGTACGACTATATCGCGTATACCCAGCATACGGTGTACTTACGAGCTACACGCAACTCTTCAACGACTGTACATGGCATACTCAATGATATGATTTCTGTCTTTTGAAACCTTGTGCCAACGACTGTACATGACATACTCAATGATATGATCCCTGTCTTTTGAAACCTTGTGCCAGTTGTCTGAGAGCGTACACTTGAACTTGAAGAAGAAGCGGCCAATGGCGGGTTCGAACTCGCGACCGCTTGTCGTAGCGGAGTCATGGACCGTGGGCGCTTTCGTTTCCTGACCAGTTCCAGTGAATCCGTGCAACAACCGTTGGCACGTCTCTCGCCCTCTGCTAATACCTGGAAGATCTTCAAAATTTGCTTCCTACACACGCCCTCCAGAAACTGAATGCCACGAGAGTCGCCGCGGGCTACGTACAGGGGTGACGGTGAAGGACCTTCGCGCTACGGAGACGACCGACGACACCGCTCCTCCCGCCAGGAGGACGACGATCGCCGTGGGCCCCGACGCGATAGAGACGACGGCCAAGGGCGGGACGGAGGGGATTCCTCGAGGAAGTACGGCGAGGAGGGTGTGCGCGATAGATATGGGGGGAGGAGAGAGGATCGCGCGGGCATGGACCGAGCGCGCGATCGGTACCGTGACGGAGACAGAGACAGAGACATGAACAGGGACAGGGACAGGGACAAGGACGGGGATAGGGATAGGGATAGAGGGTACGGGCGTGGACGGGGCCGGGAGGACGACAGGCGACGCGTCCGCGTCCGTGACGACAGGGAGAGGGATAGAGACTCGAGACGCGGAGGACCATCCCGTCGGTCGGCCTCTCCTCGCCCGCGATTGTCCCAACCAGGCTCTCGGTCACGCTCGCGCTCTGCTGCCGCGGAAGACAAGGCGAAGCCGAACTTTGCTCCCTCTGGTCTGCTCGCGGCCGCGACGAAGACGGTCGAGCACGGGGATGGGACGAAGACGGTGCTGAAGTACCACGAGCCCCCGGAGGCGCGGAAGCCGACGGTGGGATGGAGGCTGTACGTGTTCAAGGGGAAGGAGCAAGTTGGTGAGTCTTTCGGCTCGTTGATGGTGTCCTTTGTTTTTTGGTGTATGAACTCTTGCGGGGATATCGTAGACCTGCTGCATATACAGCGGCAGAGCGCGTACCTCGTTGGGAGGGATAGGGCTATCGTTGACATAGCAGTCGACCATCCGTCGTGTTCCAAGCAACACGCGGTGATCCAGTGTACGTGCTTCTGTACATGTCAGTCATGCATCTACTCATGCTTCACTTGGCGCAGACCGTCAGGTACAAGAAAAGAATGAGTTTGGGGACGTCAAGACCACGGTGAAGTAAGTCGTCGGGTCGTGAGCCATACTGATATAGCACGTCCTCATCTTCTCCGCCTATGTCCCAGACCCTTCATTATCGACTTGGAGTCTACGAACGGGACTATTGTCAACGATGCGCCGATACCAACATCTCGATACTTCGAGCTCATGCCCGGTGATGGTAAGCTCAACTTGCCTGCTATCATAACTTGACCTGACACGGCATCTCAGTGATCAAATTCGGAGAGTCAGCTCGTGAATACGTGCTACTGAGCGAGGACGCAGCTTAGCCCGCCGCAATATTTGTATCTTCGGATTGAATGCCACATCAATGGTGACTGCGATGCGACCGTAGTGCCGTCTCGCGGAATTACTTTGTCAAATATGTCATGGATACGTTACGAGATGCGCTGATGATCTAGAGACAGAACGGAATGCAGTGATACAGAGTCCTATGTGCCCTGCTCGCCAAGCGCGTACATCGACGCCTGGTCGTGTACTACAGGGTATATGGTGATGATGCATGGTGTATGGTGGGGGTGGGTGCCTAACTATGTCGTGCACTGGTCAGTGGCGTAGAGTAGATGCAGACATTGCGTCGACTCAGTGCTCATTACAGGACCTCGATCTCCGGCTCCCCTCCCCTCTCGCGACTTCCTACTCGTAGTCGGGGCGCGCGTACCTGATATCGCCAACACAAGTGATGTTGTTGTTCTTCCAATGACGCTTCAGCGCGTCCATCCGGCTGAAGTGCTTGTGGCAGCCGCCGACCAGCGTGCGCCCGTTGAAGACCCACGGGTTCGCCTCCCGACTGACCGCGTACACCTCCGCGTCCTCGATCGGCACCCCGCAGCAGGTCCACTTCTCCTTGCTCGAGCACTGGAAGTGCGACCGGATGTGCCGCTCCATGTCGGGCGAACGCTTGTTCGTCTGGTAGTGGTCGCAGTGCGGGCACCTGTACGCGTCCGGACCGGTCTTGCTCCAGCTCCCGCGGGGGGGAGGTGGCTGGTCGAAGATTTGCCTGTTTCGCGGGCCCGGTTGACGGCCGCTCGCTGACGAGGGCTCTAGAGCAGAGCTCTGGGTCGAGGCAGAGGAGGACGGATACGGGTACGGAGAGAAAGGGTGAGAGCGGGCGTGCCGGCGAGACGAAGTGCTTCTGCGTAGAGAGGGAAGCTTGCGGGAGCGGCCTTTGGGAGAGGGAACGTACTCGTCTTCGGACGCATCGTCGCCGCTCGCTTCGGACTCTTCGTCTGTGTCCATTGCGGCGTCATGACGATCCTTCCTGGATGAGGCGCGACGAGACGAGCTCACATGGGGCTGTGGTGGATGTGTCGCAGGCAGTGATTGAGTGAGTTCTAGCGGCGAGACGGCCTGTTGCTCTGGCGGTGAAACGCTCCGGAAGACGTAGAAAGGGCTGGACGAGGGAGCGAGGTCGTTGGGGTGGAGGAACGCGCTCATGGCTTTGTGCGCTCCGGGAGGCAAATACGGCGCGTCGTGGACAACGTGTTCGTTTGTGGCAGCAAGGCTACGCGTTGGGTGGCACTAGGTAAGTCATGGGCAACAAAGGAAGACTGACAAAGACGTACTAGGTATTCTGCAGGTCTTCCGCGGCGTACACAAAGTCTCCGTCCCGGATCCATTGTTTGCTATCCGGGACGTTGTACGGGTGGTAAGGATCCTCCTCCTCCGAATCAGACTCGTCCGAGCCGACGTCACTTGGGCAGGAAGAGGAGACGTAGCCATCCTCGTTCCCCACCGTAGGCGAGAATGAGATCTGTTGAGGCTCGATTTGCTGGTTGTGAAACTGTGGCGCCTCGAGTCTCAGCCAGTTCATCTCCTGGTCGTCTTCGATGCGGGTACGATGAGCTACAGCCATGATAGTGATGAAGATCCGTGTTCGGTTGGCGACGGGAGGTTGGGAGTCTTGTGAGGAAGACAGAGGTTCTATGCGCGACACTCATCGTAGGAGCGGACTTTTATACGACGAGGACAAAGAGGCCAATGCGCAACATGCACAACACGGCCAGTGGTCCAAGCGAGGACGGGGAGACCAAGATTATTGTCAGGACAGTAAAAGCCGGCCCAAGAACAAGGGTGCATATCTCCAGATCTACGGCTTCTTCATCGCTTTCCTTTTTGTCGTATGGTCGTACTGCATCACTGGACCTCGGTTCCGTCGCGGCAGCTTTGTTGTAGCTTTGTCCTGCAATTCCTTGAACTGTAAACCTTGGGCCATGCTGAGAATGTTGGCCCATCACAACTGAAGATAACATGGTTATCTCAGAGTACGATGGTGTACCTATTCGTATTGCAGGCGAAGTACTGGATCGAAGTGAAATTGTTGAAATCTGATGAGCCGAGAACGTTTGTCCCTATACGTCGAGAGAGATTCTCAGGACCAGCGCTTGACCTGTTCGGCGATGCATTATTATAGTATGATACTTTTATAGCCGTTTGCGTCCGATATGGTGTAATGGTTAACATTACCGCCTTTCACGCGGTAGCTCGGGGTTCGATTCCCCGTATCGGAGGTTTGTTTTACTATATGAACGTAACTATCAAGCGCTGGAGGCCAACGGGGTCATCGATGCGTGGGACAGCCTGTTACATTCTAAATCCAATAGTTTTCTTTGGTCAATTTCAACTACCATGAAACACAATGTTATGTACTTTGTCACATAACTGTTTCACTTTAAAAACTTGTTACACAGCTGTCCCACTTGAAAAGAAGAGTATAACACTTGTTTGTCAAATATATAACATTGCGTTTCATGGTAGTCAAAGCTGACCAAAGAAAACTATTGCATTAGCATGTAAACAGGCTGTCCCACATATTGATGCCCCCGGTGAAAGGTACGCATCAAATAATCAATGGTTTTGCACACGCTTCAAGGCCATGCACATTAGGGTGCGATACACAGATCCGAAGATGATGCAGTGGGTCTCAAACGCATACATGCGTTGACTCCATGTCTCTACCGATGTCTTCTCGAACGTAGACGCTTTCCATTCTGTACAGCTGGTCCTCGTCTGGAAAGAGCCCAATGCAGGTCATATTCGCATGATAATTATCGAGGCGGTGGCCACATACCCGCGGATCTTCTTCGCTGGTGTCGCAGCATGAGCAAAATTTGTTGGGTCCTCGCCTTGACGGAATCTTTCCAAACTCCGCAGAATATATCTGCGAACACAGCAGCACACACAGTGCCGCGCGCGCAACAATTCGGTTCAGACGGGTTTAGATAGAACGCTAGTGGGTCGTACATACCTGCGGTCCCTGACCCCTAATCCCGCCTTCTTCAGAGCACAGCCGTCAGTTTGCCATAGCCCCTCCCACGACTCAGGGGACAGCTTCGTATCTGAGGAACGTCCTATTGCCTTGAGGAACTGCTCTGGCGTTGTGATATTGCCTGGAATCACAGCATTGGCCAAGTGAGTTCTCTGCATGATGAGAAGCTTTGCCATATACAGGTGCTGGCGTACCACGAGGCGGAGGAACCGGACGCTGCGCAGCCCGATTGACAACAGAGCGGGTCAGAGAAGGTAAGACATATTGCAGCCGAGTAGCCAGAGGGATAGACATCGTGTGTTCCGCAAGGACCCGGTGCCAGTGGTGACGGACAAAGACACAGGAGGTCCGGGCGTCTGCGCCCGCTCCCTACCGATGGACATTATTATTGCTGTTTTCAATGAAGATGTCGCGGGCGTCTACTGCCCCAATTTTTTTCTTTCGCCGCTGGCACTAGTCAAGCACAGTCCCGCTTCTCACCTGCACTCGACAGTGTAGATGGGAGATAACCATAACCAGACGCTACATAATCGTGCAAGAAAGGAGAGGAACGGCTGAGAATTGACGGAACTCAGCGGTTGCGAGTCGAGTGCAGGTGAGAGGCGGGACTGTGCTCAACTAGTGGCGGGGCAGTAGACGCCCGCGACATCTTCATTGAAAACAGCAATACGCTACATGTATTATAACGTTGACAATGATCATCACACTTAGAGAGTCGATATCCGCTCAGAAAGTACATTCGCTGGTGTTTAACACGGGTAAGGAATGGATACATATTGGACTACAACATAAATTATGAGCGATCAACAAGAGACGTTAAGCCCCGCGTGCTGTGTAGCGCAGTTTCTCTAGCTCCTCCAAATCCCTCTCTTCATCTCTCATCCATTTTCTGACCAATGCAATAAGACCAGTTAGAAGTCCAGGCACGGCCCACCATAGAACATCTGCTGGTCCTCGGGCAAGGGCCAGGGCGTATGTGGGTGCGACAGCGGGCAAAATCATTGCAACAGGATGCGAAAGCGGCAGTGGGAGTGCAAGAAAACGCGATGGTGCGCACTTATGTATCATCCGTCGATATAAATTATCATGTGGTAGGGAATGGAGACTGAGATTGAGGTGAGTGAGAAGTTGGAGTATCGTGAGTCCCGTAGCAAACGGCACGGGATGAGTCGAAGCGCCACGTAGAAGATTCGCCAGAGGAGATACTTTTGTTGTACTGAACATGAACACTGCATGGCTGAGAACACATGAGGTTTGAGAATTTGATTCACAACAGCTGTACGGGAGCACCACTTACATGATGAATGAGAGTCCAATCACAATCTGAAGACCCGTGAAATAGACGACATTGGAGTGTTCGCTCTCTGTACGAAGGCGATTAATCACCTCCTCTTGTTCTGTCAGACAGGTTATTGTGTGATCTTCAACAACAAACAAACACCAGCCAGCACACCTTGCTCATCTAGTATATGTCCCTTATCCTCGCCGTCCTCGGAGAACTTGAACGGAACTCTCTGTCTTACCGCAGTAGCCATGTAAGAAGAAAGAGTGCCAGAAAAGGTGCAAGAGTATAGACCGATGCTCGTGCAAAGCTTCGGTGGTCAGATGGCTCGAGTGACCAGATGGGTGAGGAAGAGAGCCAGCCAGCCTCAGGGCAGCATTAATGGACGCACGCCCGTATGTAGTTGGGTGGCTTTTGGGTAGATAAGATTAGATCTCCCGCAAACTTGAAGACGATTAGTTTTCCTCTGAACTCCCATCTGTTCTTCACCGTCAGAAGTGTTTCCCCCAGTGACTGCCGACGCTTCTGAATATACGTATCTATGTCTGCAGTCAACCTAGCGCAGAATCTGGCGGAAGATGGGCAGTTTGATAGTGCTCCTAATGACCACTCGGAACCCCGACCAGCCGATCCCAGGCAAGGACACAGCTTCATCGACGATGATGGATTACTCGAATGGTCTTCAGAGGGCTCAATGGAAGAAGAGAACGACCCAGACGAATTTAGGCAGGAGGAGGATGCTCTCGAGGCTGAGGCTTTCCAGATGCTTCGTGCCGAGGATGAGGACTGGGAGATCGCGGAACGAGGTACGCTCGAAGCTATCCCCGTGGTGTTCAGCAGAACGAACAGCCCACCCAGATTTTACCAAACAATATAATAGGCTTAGGCAGCACGTAGCTGTGCGCACTGGTATTGCTCAAGGAGTAGCTTCTGCCATAGACTCTAAGGCGGCCGTAGCCTCTCTTCCTGTCGTCAACCGTCCCCGCCAACCAAAGGCTACGACCACGTCGGAATCACAGCAGCAGCAGCATGCGAAGGACAAAAGAGAAAACCAGCTACAAGCGCTGTCGAAATACTCATCCCGCCTGCGGAACCTTGACTTGCCGTACGACCTTGGTGTTGGTGTAAATCGGAAAGGTCCTTCCGCCACTGCCAATATGAAAGACAAGTCCGATCGAGCAACTAGCGAGCAGGTCTTGGATCCGCGGACCAGAATTATCCTGTTCAAGATGATTGGACGAGGATTACTCTATGAAGTGAATGGTTGTGTCAGCACAGGGAAGGAAGTCAGTCGTCTAGTGCATGTATCACGGGATTGGGTATCTCATCGTTCCCTGCAGGCAAATGTGTACCATGCACTTACGGCCGAACGTAAACATCTCGCACTTAAGATTTACAAAACATCTATCCTTGTGTTCAAGGACCGTGATCGTTATGTCACTGGAGAATTCCGATTCCGAAGAGGCTATAGGTGAGTCTCGAAACAGCAACTTGTGTCAACAGCTCCAGCTTATGAAGTACATCAAAGCCGTCACAATCCTCGGAAGATGGTACGGGTTTGGGCTGAGAAGGAGATGCGTAATCTTAAGCGCTTGCGGACGGCAGGCATCAATTGTCCTGAACCGGTGGAGGTGCGCGAGAACGTCCTCGTCATGACTTTCATCGGCGATAAGGACGGCTGGTCAGTGTTTGTGCTTATGGTACTGTCTCAATTGCTCAATTGGTTCATAGGGCCTCCCCTCGACTGAAGGACGCAAACATCCCCGAAACCGCCTTTCCCGACCTGTACGTCGAGCTTATGCTCATGACACGCAAGATGTATACGGAGTGCAAACTTGTACACGCCGATCTCTCGGAGTACAACATCCTCTACCACGGCTACGAGACTGTCTCTCAGCTGCCGTCACATGAGCTCGCACCAGAGTCTTCCAGCGACCCAGCAACATCTACTTCTCATGCCCCACCACCCCGCGGTCGTTTATGCATCATCGATGTCTCGCAGTCAGTGGAGCATGACCATCCACACGCCTTCGACTTCCTCCGTGCCGATCTGCGCAATATCGAAGACTTCTTCTCGAAACGTGGTGTGCAGACAGTCGGTGTACGGCGCTCGTTCGAGTTCGTCACGCGCGATCAACTTTCCCCAGACGACAGCAAGGGTGCCGAGGTGATGCTACGCGAATGGATGGACAGCCCTGAGGCTGACGGGCCGTTCTCTGACAAGAAGGAGCACGAAGACGCCGTGTTCATGGGTTCTTATATCCCACGGACACTGAATGAGGTGTATGACCCCGAACGAGACGTTGGTGTGCTGAGCCGCGGCGAAGGCGAGAAGCTCATCTACAAGGACGCAATCGGGATCATCAGCCCAAGCCAAAACAGAAAGGACGAAGATGTCGCGGCGTTGAAGGTGAACATGCGGATGGGCGAAACGCAAAGGATGAGCGCCGATTTTCCGCCTGTAGAGGCTTCTACTATCGAAGAGGCCGGAGAAGAGGAGGCCGAGGAAGAAGAAGGGTGCGGCGTTGATAGCGAGGAAGAGAAGAATGAATACAAGGAAAAGCAGCCCAGAGGACATCGACATGAAGATAAGGAGGCGAAGAAGGTGTATTTCGCTCCATGGATATGTTTGACATGATGAGATTTTGACCACGGGGTTATCACAGGAGCGCAAGAAAGCGGCTAAGGAGGAGGCACGCGATAAACGCAAGCACAAAATACCTAAAGCGGAGAAGAAGCGCAAGATAAAAGCAACTGCTCGTGGCGGTTAGGTTGACGACTCCGAGTTCGGGTGCAGACATAGGGAAATTGACCTTACAAGAGAGAGGGATGTAACACATGAGGCTGCGACAATGCACTCAGCATTCTTGAATCATTCGCATCATCAACATTGTACTATGAAGATGAAGAGTGAACATGATCAGCAGTTCAATCGTTGTTCCCTCAAGTTTATGTAAGTATACAAAATATCGGGGTCCACCGTCCAACTTCCATCGTTCGGAGCCTCACACGGTCCAGCAAACAGTGTATACATTGGGTGTGACCAACTCCCCCTATCCAGATGCACAATGTCCTAGTCAAAGGAGGGTCGGATATTGCTTATTTCTATGTTACATCAGCCGTGCGAGTCAACAAGAGAAGGATCGAGTATACCGTGCCCAAGAGCTACATGCTCGGATATGAAACAACAACGGAGGCGGCTCGCGCCCAATGCCGTGCAGGTGGGAAGGTGGGAAGGGTATACATAGGTACAACGATTGCGGCTCGATGGACGACTCCGTTGGCGTGAAGTCATCGTTCAACATGCGAAAGCGACACCGTAAGTAGCGATGCGGATGAACATATGGCAGCAGACTAGAAGGTCGACGCATAAGTCTCGAGATCAATTGTTGCAATTCTTGAGTGCTCGATCCATGGGTGTTTCTGAAACAATCAATGAGGAAGGACGTCGCATACAAGAAAATGTGATGCAACGCACGAGAAGGTCCTTGGGGGTCGAGCGCCCGTCCGGATCCTTCAACAAACAGCTGTTCACAAAGTCTTCCGCCTGTTTGGGGAAGCGGCCTTCGGGCGTCAACCGTGGAGCAGGCTCGTTCACAATGTGTTGTAAGAGCTCGAGGATACTCATAGTCATGCCTCCTCCCTGGAGACTGACACCCTTGCTCTTGCGCTTCTTCTTCTTATCCTTTTGTTCCTTCGTGAGGGCGATAGGTTGGGGTCGGCTTGGGGAAAGAGTGCCCTCGAAGTCCGACAGGTCGGAGTCGTCGGACGACGAGTCTGCGAAGGGGAACCGACCAAGGGCGAGCTCAATCAGTGAGATACCGAGCGACCACACGTCCGATTTTACGGTGTATTGGGCGCCCTGGATGCGCTCCGGCTATGCCGTGGTGGAGATTATCAGCAGCAGCGACACCAGACGGCGTTGACAATGAAGTACTCACGCTCATGTATGTCGATGTTCCAACGAAAGTGTCGGCGATGGAGTTGATGAGCTCCCCGGAGACACCGAAGTCACATATCTTGATTTGTCCCCGAGAGTTGAAAAGAATATTCGAGGGCTTAATGTCTGATGCATGCGTTCAGAACTCGCCAACAAAGAGTCGCGCAGACAACATACCACGGTGAATAATCCGGTGAACATCGTAGAGATATGTGAGACCCTCCAGTACAGCGAGCGCTACCTTGCCAACAACATCGATATCAATGGGGCCAATCTTTTTGTAGATGCCGTCAAGGGACCCCTTGTCCATATACTCCATGCAGATGCAGATGTTCGGGTCGGATATGAATGCGCCATAAAAGGAGATGATGTATTCAGAGTGACAATCATGCATGATTTGAAGCTCTCGGAGGATTTGTTTCCTCACCGACGGCTTCGCGTCAATCAACACGATCTAATTGTACATCCTTCAATCACTATGCGACCCCCTCGTAGCTCTTATGCACGCACCTTCTTTGCCATAATGGTTCCCGTAGGCAGGTGTTCAACTTTCTTCACGCTGCCTCCGTTGCCCTGTCCCAGCTCCTGCAAGTCCTTGAGATCCTCATTCCTCAAGTCGTGATACTTGTGCTCCGAGTTGAGTTCCAAGTTAGCAAGTGTGGTGGACAAAGTCGTGTGGTATGTGGTTCGATGCGCCGAAGCAGAACCACTTGGTGGCGCTGAATTTGACCCGTTTACAGTCAAGAGGTTACTGTCTGGATCGACGTTGGTTGTACTGGCGGGAACCTTGGAAGGGTTCAAGTTCATGGGCGGCGGCCTTTTCCTAGTCGTGCCCGTGCCTGTGGGTGCTGGCGCGACACGGATGGGTTCTGGCTGAGGCTCCGAGGGTGGTTGGGAGACTTCGACTGCAAGGGTTTTGAAGTTACGCTTCCTGCGCACAGGAGCGCCAGACGCCATCTCGGGGCCACTGGTGCAGTTCAAGTAGATCAGGCGGAGGACAGAGTTTGGCGGAACGAGGATGATGGTGAGGACAGCAACGACGACGACGACGACAACAGCAATGAGGGAGAACTGTTGAGTCCGGGAGATGGACCACCCAAAGTTAGCCCACAGATCGCTCTGCCACGATCTTGCTTATATCAGCAACGGCAAAGGCCGAGAGAGAGAACCGCACTTTTGTGACACTAGGTATGGTTGCTCGAGGGTACTTAAGGAAGGCGACTCTGGTCCGATAAGGACGGCGTTGGTACAAAACCATGCATGTGTACTGTCAGAACACACAAAACTGAAGACGGTGTTGTTCAGGTGGAGAATGTGCTCCGATCTTGAGAGAACAAGGTGTGAAGATGCTTTGGTTGACAAGTGACTTTCACCCCTTGCTCACATATTGAATATTCCGACAGCTGCACCATAATATGTGTACATAATACTAAGCTACTAACAACTACTACTACCAGTCTCCGTCAGGCCGGGTTGCTCGCTACGGCAGTGCAAGCATGTTTGATCTCAGTACGTCAGTCCTATCCATTTGAGGGATATCTACCTGCCATGTCTTCCAGTCACATCACAGAAATGTCGCTGATCTTAGAATGGATTGCAAGGTGCTGGCAATCAATTGCAATGTGATTCTAAGGTAGATAATGAGGACAACTCTGAGATCCATAACAGTGTGACTATGATGGAGTGGGGCTCCTTACAAGGCAGGCGCAATTTGGTTGCAAGGTCAGCAAGAGTTATAATACCTGTTAGCTTGCATAGGATAATGTCGCATATAACGTAACAGGCATGTCCCACCAGTGTGTCATGGTAGGAAACAACTTGACGCGACATGCTTTGGGCGCTAATGCTGTGGTTGGTGCCAGTGGCATCAGTGTTACCGTATGTTGTCACATAATAGCAAGTACCGCCATACCTGGACTATTACTGTTTGCCGCAGAACTCACCTCATCGGTAAACATACTGCTTACAAATGTATATGAAAAGATTGATTGCTGTTCAAGGAACACTGTTACAGCTGTTTTCAGAAG
>KN049973.1:2965-27554 GCA_000743315.1 Lignosus rhinocerotis TM02
CCGCTCCTTCATGCCCCGCATGCCCCCCCGCCCGGCCAGCGCGGACGGTGCCGGGGCTGGGGCGGCAGCTTGAGTCCTCCCCAAGCTCAAGCTCAAGCTCAAGGTCTCCGGCTTCGTTCTCATGCTTCCATGCGATAAGCTCTCTGGAGCGTGCGCGTGAGGGGTTCCCTCGCCTCGCCTCGCCTCGCCTCCCTCTGCCTTGCATGTAAGGACCGGTATACATACATGTACGTCTCGCTCGCGTCCTGCCGAGCGGCCCGCGGTCGTAAACTATATATACATAGTCAGTTTAGCTTCCAGCACTAGTACTAGTAGTAGCGACGCTCGTCGCTCTCTCGGCTTGCTCTCCGAGCTGCAGTCCCAGGGCCCAAGGCCTGGCAAACCCGTATGTGTACGTATACGTACGCGCGTGAACCGGATATTCGCATCCATGGGCACCACGGCGAGCAAAAGCGACATCCAAAACGTTCCCTTCACAGCCTCGCCGGCTTCTCGCGAGTTCCCAACGTTCGAAGCTTTCAAGCGGTGGCAGGGGCCAGGGACAGGGCCAGGGATCGAGAGACATGTTCCGACGATCACACATGGCCACTCGCATAAGTTCGCACAGACAAGGCACGCGGGCGAACATCAACATTACATAAGACTCTTATACGTACCCACCACCCACTCTCCTCACGACCAATCGCACCAGCCTCGTCCCTCAGAGGTAGCAAACATCCCCTGATACTGTGAGTATGACGATCCTTCCGAGCCTAATCGATGACGTCTATATATATGAGCCCATGAAGGTGATGCTGGTATACAGGACAACAACATGACGAAGTACGAAGCAATAGAAATAGCGAACACGCACACGCACACGCACAGGTAGTATGCAGGACGAATGACGGCCTTAACGCGTTAACGTTTAACTTCGGTACGATGTAGCGCAACATGCCCGGCCCAGCCCCTCTGCTGCGGCTCGCACCGTCCTGCTACATACGGCGGCCCGTGTCAGCATCGAAGCATCGAAGCTCGACGTCCAGGTAGTCGTCAGGGCAACAGAGCAGGCACCTTCCGACTCGAGGCCCACGCGACGTCAGTTTCACGCGTAAAGCGTAACGAGTAACAACACCAAGCAGGCACCTTCCGACTCGAAGCCCACGCGACGTCAGTCTCACGCGTCAAGCGTAACGAGTAACAACACCCGACCCGCGCGGCGCGAGGGCATGCATGAATGCGCAAACGCGTGACGCAGCCCAGTCACGGTGACCGGTCGGCTCGGTGGTCGCCAGCGTCCTCGGACCTCCTCCAGCTGCAGCCCCTCCCGAGTGAGTCAGGCCTCAGGCCGCAGGCCGCAGGCCCGGATTAACGTGTGCCACGCGATGCGTACAGTATACGTAGGTAGCACTATACCGAGGCGAAAAAGCGAGGGGGAGAGGAGGGGGAGGGAGACTCTACAGACACGTGCACAGCACCGTCCGAGTCCCAAGTCCAAGTCCAATTCCCAATCCAAGTCCGAGCCCGAGCCTGAGCCCGAGTCCGGGCTCGAGCTGCGTGCGAAGTGCGAAGTCCAGTGTCCAGTAGGGTAGAGGAATATACTGGTATATATGCGAAATGCGAAATGCGAAATGCGAAATGGAAAGAGCGAGATCAACCGTCCACCGCCAAACAGTCCACTGTCACCCGATGTCCGACCGCGGATACGGGACACGGGACACGGAACACACCATATGCATGACGAGTTGCATGATGAGTGCATGATGAGAGGGAACGTGAGATGAAAGGGGGGGAGCCTGCACGGCTGCCATCTCGGGCCACGGACCACGGACCACGGGCCTCGGGTCTCGGGCCCGAGAGAGAACGGAGGGAAGATGCCGGATCGCCATCGCCATGAAAACAACGACTCGGGACGCCGAGGGAGGGGAAGGGGGGAGGGGCAAAGGGGGGAGACTCGGACTCCTGAGGGCGGGATGTGTGCGGCGTTGGGAGGTAAGGTAATGAAAGGTGAGACGATTGCGCGCGTGTATGTGTGTATGTGTGTGTGTATGTGTGTGATGCCGAATGTGAGATGCGAACGATGCGAGGATGTGCCAGGGTGCAGGGGTGGTGGTGTGGTATATAGCAAGACGCGTGGCCGGAGTAGAGGGGAAGGGGGAGAGGGCAGCGCGGAGATGAAGCGGGGAAGCGAGGGGCGTGCAGAGCCTGAGCGTATACCGAGACGACGGTGGTGGGCAGAGCAAGTGTGCAAGGAAGAAGCGAGCGATGCTGGACTTTGACTCGGACATGGGCGTGGACGTAGACGTGGACGTGGGGTGCGACGGAGGCGCGTACTGGGCGTGTCTGAGGAAACAGTCGAGGGTCGAGGGTCGAGGGCGTGGCACGAGGTCGGCAGAACCTGCCCCCCATCCATTCCGGGTCAGCACTGGCCCAAGAAGCGATTCCTCGGCCACGGCTGCTGGTAGTCGTCCACCCACGTCGTGAGGTTCGGGTTCGCGTACGCCTCCGGGTACCGCGCGATGTACGCCGCGGTCGGGTAGTCCGGGGGGTCGCAGCCGATGTTGATCGCGTTCGACGGCTGGTACACGCGGACGTAGTCCACCCGCATGTGCACAGGGAACGGAAGGTGGTCCAGGTCGACCGGCCCAAAGTTGAAGGACATGCCCAGATTCATGATGATGTACTGTGTCCAGGAAGCCGATCAGCTTCACCAATGAGGAGCTCGAGCGCGCTGTGGGCAACGTACCAACGGTTCTCCAGGCACAGGCCTCTCCTGTATCTGCACCTGCGGGTCGGGCCCCATCCCTGGGCCGTTCAACGTCCACGAGACCTTGTTGTTGGATATCCAGGTGATGTACTGCGCACAGTTACGTCAGTGCCGTATCATCCTTCTGGGAACGAGAGCGCACTCACGCCTTCTTCGAAGCCGGGCTTGTATTCAAAGCCGTACACCGAATAGCACCCTCCGTCATCCTCGTAGCAGTTCGGATCGGTCGAGGTCACCACCGACGTCGCCTGCTGCGTCACGCTACCTTTGAATGTGTTCTGGAAGGAGATTGAAGGGTCCGCGATAATCTCGTTCGCGCTCGTGTTCAACCAGGTGTACCCGTGGTTGAACGGCTGTATGCGTCGCATGCGACACACGCGTGAGCTGTTCCGTCATGGCAAGTAGGCACAGTTGAACGTCTACTCACAGCCCATTGTGCGCTCTGAGAAACCTGGGCAACCAACGTATTCTGGTCGATCTGCGCCTCGAACACATCAATTTCCGGAGCGGCCCGTCCCACAAAGGTTCCGTCCGAATGCTTGGGCCCCGGATGGCTTTCGCCGTCGCACGTGCACCGAGAAAGCCGCTGTCCTGGAAGATACGACAGAATGCCACCCTTACCCCGGTCACCTCCCACAGTAGCGGCCTGAGGCTCCCCGCCCATGGTCTGGTTCGCGACTGTGCCGATGTCGCAGGAATCATACGTGTACGGCCACTGTTTACGTCCACGGCCGTCAGGCAGGAACGAGCCGGAGCGGACGCCAAAGTGACAACGTTATCGGGGAATGGTAAGTGCCACAACGATCAAGAAAGCTAGATATGGAAGACGCACCATTCCTTCCAACGAGGCACCGTACCCAGCACGGCCCAAGTTTCCCATTGTCCATATCGCAGGCCAAAGGCCGAGAATGTTGTTCGCACCCGGTAGGGATACATTCGCTTCGATGTACCCACCGGTGAAGCAAAACTTGTTCCATGTTGACATCATCCCTGGATCAATTTGAGTCGACGGACGAAGATAGAACGCGTCAAGGACGTATCTGACCTCCTTGATAATGTAGATTGTGCGTCTCCTTTTGCGACAGAGTGATCACCAAGTCCCCGCCTTGTGTGGTGATCGCTGCCGGGTCATACCACTCGAGATTGTTAGTCGCCCAATAGTGCAAGTCTACAGCCTCCCAATACGGGTCGTCTCCGGGATAGAATGTGCGCCCATCGACGTTGAACTCGTCAGAGAACACAAGTTCAAGTTGTTCACCTGTACGCCAAGAGGTCTTTTGACGTGCTGAGGTGGGAGTGTGGATGTCGATCAAGCCACGGTGGCCAGGAATATCCGGAACCTGTGTCGAGTTCGTATGCATAGGATCAGTTGAGCTAAAAATAGAGACAGATGTTGAAGTGACTGGGGTCCCGTACCTGGCCAGAAGCGTTGATGCCCCCAAGGTTGAATGCGCCTAAGGTACTGAGCGGTGTGCGCATAAGAGCGGTAATGATAGGGTATGCGATGCTGGATAGGCTTACGTCAGTACGGACTTTTTGGAGGGAGGGTCGCACAGAAAGGTGATTTCGACAAACTCTTCGCATAGAAGAAGATTGAATGCATAGCAAGAATCACAGATGTCGGCACGGCATTCTGAGGCTGTCCGCTTCATTCAGCCACTTGTGCCGCAGTAGGATGTCCGACGGGGCGGAATCATGATCACTATCTGTGAAAGATGACGGTTGGCGGATGGAAGGAGTGCTGCGCGGTTACTGCAGGAGGGTCTGACCGCAGTGGGCTGATGGGAAAGTATGCTGCGCGGTTACTGCGGGAGGGTCTGAGCGCAGTGGGCTGATGGGAAAGTTGGAGGTGAATGCGGGAGGCGCACGGACTTCATAGTCGGGGGACGAAGCGGAAATAAGGTAAGTTTTGGAAGAGAGATGAGGACTCACAATAGAGTGAGGATAGAAGCAATGAGGACGACTAGGGAACCTAGATTGGAGATACCGCGCCATGAAAACATGGGCCGGCTGTTATGTGACCAGGTGGCATTTGTGGGGTGAGGTGGATCTGGCTTGTGGAGATCGTCGTCTTCCTCCTTGAATTCGGGGGATATATGGGTTCCCCATTTCTGTGGGTCAGGAGAGAGGGTGTACTAGAGGCGGGATGTGAGGATAGGTGGAGGCGAGTGAGAGGAGAATGAAGTTGAAGATACCTGATCGCCGAGAGACAAGGGACGACTGGGGCCGAGATAGGGAGAGTCAGAAGCGGCGGATAGTGAGGGACTGCTGATTGATGAAGCGAAGCGGTAGGATATGGGGGGAAAGGACTGAGATTGGAGTAGGCGGGTGGTGGAGGAGTATCCTGAGGCGGGGAATGAGGAGGAATAATCGATGGAGGCCTTTGAGTTACGACTGGAATAGGTGGAGGCGATGGGACGAGGGGAGGTGGCATCGGAGGGGGAGGGCGAGGGCGAGGGCGGGTCAGGCATGGTGGGGAAGGGGTCGAAGGAGAGAGGACGGGTAAGGAGAAGGAGGGTCAGGATATGGCGTCCGTCGGTCGTGGCGGGAGAAGCGAGCGAGTGAAATGGAAAGAAAAGGAAGAGCGAGAACCCCGCGCGCGCGGTGGAGATTCGGTCCAGCCCGTAAGTAATCACAAGAATAATAACAAGAACAAGAACACAGCGCGTCATCCCTTCCAGTCCTTCAAACACACCTTCTTCTCCCACTCCAGATTAGGCCCTTGCTGCCAATGATGATGACAGCAGGACCCCGTAACCTCCGCTCCGCTGTCCTCATGCAACGCAACCCGTCCTGATCAGATCCTCACCGCTGCTAGTCGCACATGGACCCGAGCCGCAGAAGCCGGTCGACTGTCCGTCGTGTGGCGGCAAGTTTGTGCCAGTGTGCTTGCAGTGCCGTCGACGTTTGCGGCAACAACCTTCGATCGCCCACTTCGATCGCGTACAAATCAAATTCGGCCTGACGCCTACTGCAATAGGCAGCCACTCAACACAATCTCGATCTGCGGCTGTGATCGGAAACCGCCACGCTACTCTTACGCCTTTGAACCCGCACCTCCTCTTCAGCCCTGCTTCAGCCCATCCATGACACCTCTCCCAACAGTCTTGCAAGCGCTACTTAAGCCCTCGTAGCCTTTTCGTCATGTTCGATACTTACTTATCGGCGTCTTACGCCTGTGTACGGCTGCCATCCGTTCGAATTCTGACGACCCCCTGGCAGTGCTGATTCCACACTCCCATACCCACTCTTTCTCCGTTGCCCTGCTGCGCCACTCTATAAACGCCCACGTTGCCAATTCTACCCTCTCCGCTGTAAGCCGTAACTTACGCCATCTACTCACCTTCCGCGTCTCTTTCTTTCTCATTCGCAACACCCCTCCTAGCGCTCACCAATCAAGCTCCCTTGTCTTTCAAGTTGTCTGTCTTTCATCCAACTGCTGAGTTATTCATCCATGAAGCAGGTCATTCCCTGGGCCAGCACTAACGACTTCCACCCAAGCTCGTGTTCTCCGAATTGTACACCCAGCATGCTCCGAGTCCTGTACACTACTACTCCTTTCCCAGCATCCCCGAACTCCCCCTGGTCGCTCCCCGATCTGCCATCGTCTCCCACTCTCTCGCTGATGGCCCCCTCCAGGTGCTCTCGCTAGGGGTTAGAGGCTCTCAACTATTTCATATCTTGACTACACACGGACGACAAACCACAGGAACAAATGCCCATCTAACCGCGTTCTGACCCTACCGATCAAACCCTCGAAGCGTCTCGCCCAAACCGCTTCCGAACCCTTTCCTTCCACATCCTGGGACTTAAAGTACTACCTCTTCCTCCCGTTCTGTTCCTGCGAAGCGTAGTACACCCTGACAACCCTGAATCACACAACCCTGAGCGCCAACGAGGGCTCTCCTGGCTAAACGTTCCCACTTCCGAACAGCCAAAGGCCTGTTTGTTGTGAGACCTGCCTATCCCACCTCGACACACCCGGGTGGATCCTCCACACGGAGCGCCTCGACGCTAACCCCGACGCCGCTATACTTGCTCCCGACTCCCCCGTCCGTAACGCCCGCCATGTGGCTCCGCGCAGCACCCGCTCTCTCAACGACACAATCAGCCACCGTCACCCACATGCCTCCTCAACGCGCCAATGGTGCCCCCCCATCAAGTCTCAAACTGCCAATCGCCCCCGCCATGAGCTCTGACAAGGTAGCTAAGTCGCTGCAGCACGTCACTGGCCGGGTGCCTCCGCGCGGGCCCTTCTCCCCACCCCACAGACACCAACGACTCGCGGGCTCGTGCGGGTATATCTGCACACTCATAGCGCACCCTCTCTCCCAAACACACTCACAAACACACACTCACACACAGACGCACATACGGAGGCGTCCGTCCGCAGGCTGATCTGCATCTGCGACCAGCGACCAGCGACAAAGCCACCCGACCGGAACCGCACCAACATAACCCACGGGCAGGTGAGCGGGCCCAGGCCTCACACGTCCCTGACGCACGCACACGCACACGCACACGCACACGCACACGCACACGCACACGCACACGCACAGCGCACAGGCGACCCGCCCGAGAGTCTCACAAGTCCACGCGCGCTGGCTGCACCGGGAGCAGTTGGCGGGAATCTCTCTTTGCGCGCGGGCCCGCCGGGCGTCCAGTGTCCAGCGTCCAGCGTCCAGCGTCCAGTGTCCGAGTCCGAGTCCGAGTCCGAGTCCGAGTCCGAGTCCGAGTCCGAGTCCGAGTCCGAGTCCGAGTCCGAGTCCGAGTCCGAGTCCGAGTCCGAGTCCGAGTCCGAGTCCGAGTCCGAGTCCGAGTCCGAGTCCGAGTCCGAGTCCGAGTCCGAGTCCGAGTCCGAGTCCGAGTCCGAGTCCGAGTCCGAGTCCGAGTCCGAGTCCGAGTCCGAGTCCATATTGTCCATTGTCCATCATATCTGCGACCATCATAGCAGCGCATGGCCCGAAACTCCGAACTTCGAACTCTGCACTCTACATTCCGAACCGAGTCTTTCCTCCACGGCCGTTTCTCGATCTGGACAGAGAGGCTCCCAACCATGTGCGTTGCGGAACACACAGACGGCTGGACGTCCGCGCGTCCGTCCGTCCTTCGCCCATGCTAGTGGTGCTGGTACCGGTGCTGGTGCTGGTGCTGCCGTTGTTCTTGCCCAGTATCCACGCGCCGCGTGTCCCTTCAGCCTCCTCCGCCTCAAAACACAATCATTCAATTCAAAAGCGAGGCCCTCAGGCCTCAGGCTCAATCCGGCGACAGGAAGTGGCCCCTGGCAACGCTCCCCCGCAGATGGCCGCGTTCGTGCCTGCCCTGCCCTGCCCGCCCGAACTCTGCACTCCGAACCAAGTCTCTCCTCAACGGCTGCTGCTCCAGCTGGACAGATCCGAACTTCGAACTCTGCACTCTACATTCCGAACCGAGTCTTTCCTCCACGGCCGTTTCTCGATCTGGACAGAGAGGCTCCCAACCATGTGCGTTGCGGAACACACAGACGGCTGGACGTCCGCGCGTCCGTCCGTCCTTCGCCCATGCTAGTGGTGTTGGTGCTGGTGCTGGTACCGGTGCTGGTGCTGGTGCTGCCGTTGTTCTTGCCCAGTATCCACGCGCCGCGTGTCCCTTCAGCCTCCTCCGCCTCAAAACACAATCATTCAATTCAACAGGTATGCCCTCAGGCCTCAGGCCTCGGGCTCAATCCGGCGACAGGAAGTGGCCCCTGGCAACGCTCCCCCGCAGATGGCCGCGTTCGTGCCTGCCCTGCCCTGCCCTGCCCGCCTGCCTGCCTGCCTGCCTGCTATTGTACGCCGGGGCACACCACCGAAGGTCTGAGAGCTGAAGCCAACGTTCATGAATTTACTCTTACAGACTGAAGCCGAAGCCGAAGCCGAAGCTTCAGTTCTGGAGGGGTGCTCACTAGTCCTGGCGATATCATCGGACGCTTGCAAGAGACCAACTATCATATGCAGCATACCTATATGCCCATGCTGACAACCTGCAGTGCACGATCCGGATCGGCCCAATGCTGTAAGGCTCGATATGATCAGGCTCCTCCAAGCACAGATGGACGCTTTCGGGCAGTTTCGACTCGGCGAGAGCAAGGTCGAAGCATACAAGGTAAAGTACATATATATACAGCCGTGCGAGAGATATTCCATGGCGAGCATCTCACCGAGGACGGTGTGTCTCTGGTGAGAAGCGAACAACCTTTCTCGCGTCACACACACAGACACAGACACACACCATCCAGAGCCACGCCCACATAACGTCAACGCACAACACACACACACACATATACACGCGTGCGCACGTATACGGACAACATTCGCCCACGACACGCACCATTCCTCGTTCAAGTTGCGAGAGCGAGACCCAAGAACCCAATGCATAACAGTGCGCATGCGGCGGACTCAGGAACCGGGGGGGGAGGGGGGGGTATGCGGATACAGCGGCGCCATTGACAGGCGCCGTAGGGGGGTCAGCACATCAGAATCAGAACCAGAACCAGGACCAGGAGAGAAGAGTACAGAACAGTGCAGTACAGTACATTGATACGTGTCGAATGCAAAGTGAGTAGTAGCGTGAGAGGGGGGTGGATGCTGCAGTATGTACAGTCGATGTGCGTGAGTATGTGGGATGGGGCCAGGACCAATGGGAGTAGAAGGGCAGAACGTGGAAGGCGAGAGTCGCGGTAGTCCGTGGGGTGGGAAGATGGAAAGATTGAGGGCGAATGATGTGCGGGAGGGTTGATTTTTGATGGATGGTGAACATATCGGGCGAGGGGCATGCAAGTAGTACTGTACGGATGACGATGGGGCGTGATGGGACCATGACGTTCATAAACGGTGACCTTGGGGGAAAGACGATCGAGCGCTGATGTACATATACTGCGAACGTACCACATACTGGTGTACGACGCAGACCGGTCTCCGAGTGCGGGTAGTCGGATGCCTTGTACCCGAGAGCCAAGAGAGATGCAGATGCAGAGTGTACCAACGTAGTTGCGGGGAATATCGTTGCATGTAAGGGATGGCAAAGGATGCGTGCGGCACGTCGAGTTCAACACGAGCGCAGGAGCGCCTGTGCACGGCTTGCGTGCGCCTTGTCAATGAGCAAGTTCGCGGTCTTGTAAGTAGCACTGTACATGTGGTTGATACCGTTCTCCTCGAGCGTCCGTGAGAAGCGGTTGACCAAACCGTGTTTTTCTGCGGAATGGTCGGTCAGTGTGCCCTCTCTCAGGCGGACAGCGACTCCCAATACATCGGACGGCACACTCACCCAGTCCGAACTTCCGCAAGTCGATTTGCAAGCACTTGAGCGTGCCTTCCGCCTGAGGCAGCTCACCTTCCGTGTTCTCGTCTTCCACGGCGTCTTCGTCCTCCCCCGACCAGCGCTCGGGGGACCCGTTCCGGGAGTCTAAGACGTCCAATTCTTGACTGCACATCACCATGTGCCTCTCGCTCGCAGGAAAGAGTGCAGCGAGGAGTGATACGGGTGCGGCAAGCGACGAGCCCTCTATGGTACGTGTGAACGAGAAGAACGGCACGAGCGGGGAAGGTGATGATACGCTGGATGACGTCGAGTGCGAACGCGATCGAGAGCTCGGCGGCTTCACCGTCTGCATGGTATCGTGGTGCCGGAGCCCAGGCCTGCGCCGATACTCGCCCGAGTCATCGTCAGTCGAGGAGTCCACGTCAGCGTCATCGTCGTATGTTGGTGACTCGGAGCCTGACCGTTCGGCGGGATCCTTTTTCGGAGAGTCGGGGGAAACTCGCGTGGTCGTATCGCTCCCGCTACCAGCGTCGCCTTCGCTAAGAGAAGTAACGTGTATCTGATCTTCGGGCAATGCAGATAGCAGCACCGGAGAAGGGGAACGAGGTCGCGCGCGCCGATCTGATACAGGTACGCCCGAGGGACCCACAATAAGCTCGGGAAAAGCGAGGAGCTTGATAATCTTGAGGCCCCATGTGTCGGCACTGTCGTCGGCGAGCCCTACACACGTAATATCCGGTGATAAGACACGTACGTCGCAAGTGGACGGAGAGTGGGAGATGGATCGAGCTGATGCAGGGCGGGCACCCCCCGCTGGAAGCGCGCTCCCTGTTTCCGCTTTGGGTGACCGTTCTGAGCCGGCGTCTTCTGCAGGAGACGTCAATAGTGAAGGGCCGCGAGAACGAGATCCTGAGCTCGTTGAGCTGCTCATCGTGCCATTCGTGTTGCTTCTCGAACGCGTGAACACAATCTCGCCATCGGTGACGAGACTGGGGCGTCCAGAGCCAGTGAGAGACTGCAATTCAAACGGGTTGGTGGAGAGATCGTCATCACCAGCCGGTGATAGCAGAGGTGAGGTGAAAGCCGACACCTGTGCGGTCAGGTTCATCGGATCTGACAAGTAGAGGTCAAATCCAGCCGAGCCTAGAAGAGACATGACTTCGGCCAAACGGCCTTCGTTGACCTGCAAACACAAGATGTGTCAATATCATCCTGATATCGAGGGGAAGCATGCAGAATTGATACAAAATCCCGCGCGCGTAGGGCAGAATGATGGGAGGCGTAAACAGAGATAAGGAACCTGGATAAGCGGGGACAGGGATAACCGAGGAGTGGTTTACGTATAAGAAGGTGCAGCATACTGGACCACACCCACACCCATAGGAGGTAGATTCTG
Organism: Lignosus rhinocerotis TM02; assembly: GCA_000743315.1. Classification (NCBI taxonomy): domain Eukaryota; kingdom Fungi; phylum Basidiomycota; class Agaricomycetes; order Polyporales; family Polyporaceae; genus Lignosus; species Lignosus rhinocerus. Next base: position 14,386 of record KN049973.1, read on the forward strand.
GCAGCAGGTGAGATGAGACTCACAAATATGAAGTCGCTCATGTACGATGACTGGTACAGGATGGAGATACCAGCAGTGGCGAGAGGAGCAGAGAGCTCGTGCACTCGGGCACCCGAAGTGTCTGGAGGGTTTATATAGTGAGTTCAGAGGACTATATATCGAGTATAGAGTTGACGCACCTAGGCGGTCGGAATGGGAGTCGATTTGAAGGACCTTCCACCGTTCAGAGGTGACTTCGATCGGTTCATAATGTTCCTTCACGCGTCTAGAACGCCGAGGGGACTCTGAGCTGTGTTGGCGAGCGTTGTGTTCCCTGAGTCGTGACCTGCGAGCGTCTTTGCGTGCGGCGTTGTGGAATTCTTGAAGGGTATCGTGCTCGGCAAAGAGGCTAACCTCAATCTCGTTACAGGTGACATTCAAAAAGGTTGGGTTGGGCAGAAGGATTTGGCGGAGAACATGGGAGGTGAAATGCTCTAGGCGGGAACGAGGGAGATGGACGAGAGAGAGAGATACTGGGAGTAGGGAGATTGTAACGGAGTCGGTATCGCTCATACGGATGGTGGGAGGCTGCGGGTAGGTAGAGTGGGAGGGGGGATGAGGGAGATGGGGGTTATAGGGCAAGGAGGGGAGGATGAAGGAGGAGAAGGGCGCAAGGGGTAAGTAGAGTGCCGGGCAGCCGAGCTGGTAGTAGCATGCCGGCCAAGAGCCCAAAATCCCCTTCGCATGTCCTTCTTGAACCCGGCGTCTCTTTTCTCTCTGTTAATTTCGTCTCAATCGATTTCCTTTTCGGGCGTTATCTACCCGACGCCAACACACAAACGATCGAGATTCAACATCAGCGGCGGAATCTGCACTTCTGAATCTGGTTGTCCCCTCCCCTTCGTCTCTGACCTCTCTCTGGATCTGTTTTCCATGCCGTCCCCTGTCCCGCGCCCATCCAAGGTGGGCACTGGTCGGGCCTCCTGCATAGTCACGGATTCATTAGCTCGACTGAACAGACAGCACTGCGGACGTGAACTCAGAAAGTTTCTGATCTTGTCTGATCGACCTGCACGTCAATGCTACCATAGCCTCGATTTATACAGGCAATTTACCGTCCACCGCACATCTAGCGAACTTGGTACTTGCACCCTTCTCCTTCCCGTGACCACCACCACCCTCGGCTTACTGGCAGCCACTCCACGTATCCACCATGAGGGCAGGCCTGCGGTCTTTGCAAGGCAGCAACTGCCAGCATGAATGTTGACGGCATCCACAGATTTGGGAACAGGTCCTGCATGACAAACTGATCACGCTCGATGCCTTCCTCTTCTCGTGCTTCTTTCCTTCGCATCCCATCAAACCGTTAGTTCCCGTACGGCATCTCCTGCTCTCGAGCTGTCTGTCTCACTCTCCCCATGTGCATGACTCCTCGGTCATCCGAGCACCGCGCGGTGGCAACGATGAACGTGCGAGGCCATCTCCTCTCCTTTCTCGAATCGATCTGCAAACGCAGCATCAACGCCAGTCTTGCACCCGGGAACACATTCAAGTCCAGTCCCGTCTGCGCCACTCTGCATCGACATCACTAGAAGCCCCAGTATTCGTGAGTACTTGCGCAGCCGTGCATCTGTCCTCAGCTCGTTTCGTCCGTCCCTGTGGTTTCCATAAATAAGTCGTCAATGCCGACCACCCTTGTCCTCAGCTCGTTTCGTGCGTCCCTGTGGTTTCCATAAAGAAGTCGTCAATGCCGACCACCCAATGTCCAGCATTCACAGGCGTCAATCTTTAGCCATATCATCCTTCTGGCAATTCCATCATCTTGAACCATTACACGCTCACTTACGCTCTACCAACTCGCCAGCAGCTTCAGATACAAACCAAATGAATGCCGGTGCTCCCAAATTATCCGAAACGCATATGCGTCGGTCGGGCGCGATCTGGCTCCATTCCCTTGATCACTTGACCAGCCGTTCTAGGCTAAGAAACCGCAGCTTTTGACGAGTACGGCCCATGGCCCCACAAACACCAGTTAATCAAGGACCTTACCTCCGCCGCTCTGCCCAGTTTTAACTCAAGCGTACGAGCTTCTTCATGACTAAGGCGCAGTCCGGGCTTCTGCAGCTGCGAGCCAGCTTTTACTAGTAGTCAGCGCGTGCGTGAAGGTACGCCCGGGGAAGAGCTTTCACAGACTGCGCAGAGGCGGGGCGTGAAGGCTCCATTCCAAAGTGCTTCCGTGCTCATAGTCCCGCGTGTGATAGCGTTCGTAAGTCTGTTATCAACCGACGTCTGCCCCTCTACAGTCTTGGCTTCCACCGTCTCCCACTGCATCGGCGCTCAGACAGCTTCCCAGAGAATCCTGCCCGCTCCATCTAGGTAACTTACTTTTCTACGTCGGGCAACACAGCTTGACAGTCAGCACCGCTGGGATCGTCGCCCCTCGGATGAGGGAAAAAGACACACGGGTGTCCAAATACACTCTATCTGTGTATACCTGCCGGCGGGTGCCTCGCCCGTCCCAATCAACAGTCGATGGGATGGTATGCACCGTGCGATTGCGGCCTCCCGAGTATGCGCCGTGTGATCGTAATGGTGCGTATGTTCTCATCCCGTATCAGCCATATTTCGACCGTTTGGATGGTGCGTCTGTTCTCATCCCGTCTCAGCCATATTTCGACCGTTTGTAGGCCTTGTGTCTCCCCTATGGCTTCTAATAGTCAGGACACAGTCAGGTGGACAGGAGGCTGTCGTCTAGCACGATCACCCTAGGTCTGGTGACGATGCATGACGGACTGAGGCTGTAACGAGGATTTACAAAGCATCGTGTCTGTTGCAAACATTCGCGGGAGAAGTATCTTGCGCAACCATCAGACGTTCCAGCAAGCTGCACGAGATCCCTCGTTATCTACCCACCAGTCGTGTTCACAACTGTATGGGGGGTTAGGTTAGAGCCATGCAGCTTTGGGAAGTTGCCCCTACTGGAGTCATTGCGCAGCAGCAAGACGATGTTTCTGTTCGCGGCAGGGATCATTCATATGCATAAATGATAGCAAAGCATTGACTCCAGGTCTTCGAGCCCAAGCCTGCGATCACGGCTCCCCCGCTTTCTCAGCCCCGCTGTTTGGCTCTTCCTCGTTCCCGAGCGGGGGTTCCTCGGCGCCCCGCAAGAAGTTGAGCCATACCCACGACATGCCCCGCCCTTCCATATCATACCAGTAGTTTATCGCCACCGTAAAGCCCTCCTGGCGCACGTGGTGCCACCACCCTGCGGGCAGGTACAGAGTCTCCCCTGCACGGACGGTGATGTGGATGGGGTGGGCCTCAGGCGGGAGCGCTCCAGGGAGAGTGGGGTCAGCGACCGAGGACCAGCGGACCAAGGGCGTCGAAGGTGGGGAAGGCACGAGTTCTAGTGCAGAAGTGGCGGAGGAGCGGTTGTATGTTGCATGGGGATACTGACGTTCTGGCCGAGTCGCGATGCAGGCAAATGCGGTGAGATGGACGGGCTCGATCGAACGAGGGATACTGGGAAGTACGGACCTCTTAAACACCAGCCTTCGGTCGGGGGCAATAGCGTGAAGTGTTTCGCACCGCGTATGACCGTGTATATGTTCTCGTACGGGTCTGCGAAGATGGATAGGTGAGAAGCGGGTACTCATGACCATGCAAACGCTGTACCGCTATGAATGCTCGTAACGCTCTTCTCGTCACCGATCCACAGGTTTACCGCGTCAGGGGATCTGTCTGAGCAGGTGAATTTTGAGTGCGAAGTCTCTCTGATGGACGTGGCAACGACCACACACCCAAGGCGTCGCTACACCAAGGAATCTGACTCGGAACGTACTCCCGCAACGGCTCGAATTGGGAAGGGTCTTCTTCTTCGCTCATGTCGAAGTAGCGGTTAGTGAACATGTTGCCGTTCTGCGACTGAAGATAATGCACTTCGTCGCTCGGCGCCGCACTGGTTCCTTCAACATCTATGTGATGCTTTTGTCGTCAACATATATACTGTAGCACGAAAGAGGTTAAATTCACGGCGGAGCATGAATCGCACCTAACCTGAGGAGAGGGTTTGTAGGAAAGAGGCCATGGTCATCGTTTGCGTGAATGGTTCAGCAAAGTATAGCTTCTTGGCAGGACCTGTAGTGACAGCGTCGGCTCGGCTTAAGCGGATAATCTATCAATGAAGAGGTGGGCGATAGGAAGGATGGGAGAACGAACCCATTGGGTGTGACCGCCACAGATATCTGCCTATCGCTCATGACCTGGCTTATCCATTCCTTTGACCAGAGCCCCGATTCCATTGAATCAGCAACCATGGACTCTTGGGGCAACTGAGCTTCACTAGAATTGCATATAACCATCGGGACTTGCCTTTTATGAGCACAGGTCTTGCAATATGAACTAGACGGGAGAACTCGAGGGGACTCGGGGCATCCTCCAAGACGTCATAGTGCGCTCCATTGAGGTCTATAAACAGTCAGATTGTCAATCAATGGCCTCAAGTGCTGTACCCGTAAGCAGCAAGCACCATGATATTCTTCTGACAACCACTTCAATGTTCTTGTGCGAGCAGCGCCCGTTTCCATTGCTGCGATATCTAGCCGAACATTGCGAGTCAGTGTCCTCTCATAGAGGTATTCTATGAGCAGTCATTGCACGTCTATGGTCCTACGCTTCACAGTTGTATGATTCAAATCAGATCGCGGTCAAATCGTAGTGGTACTATAGGTGAGAACAGACGCCTAAGATTATCCGCGGGCGTCTGAGTTTCCATTTACAGGAAGAACATGGCGCAGCACGTATCGCCCTCGGCCTCAGAGGCTCAGCCACAACTGACTCCTTGACTCTCTCTTTCATCATGAGCAATCTCGAAAGTGAGCGCTTCGATATAATGTTATACATTCAACCTTCCTGATAGTCTCCAGAGACACTCTTCCAGCTCAAGGTCTGTCTCACAGCAGTACTAGTCATGATGTCTTAACCCCCGCCCCTTCCCGTAGTTCACCGCGAAGACGCTAAACCGACAAGCCAAGAAGGCACAAAAGGACGAGGGCACGGAGAAGACGAAGCTGAAGAAGGTGCGTGCCTCGCCTACGCTCGCGATGACCGCCTCTGCTCACCCGAGAACGCCCCAAACCCATGCGCGTTGCCGTGTCGGTGTGTGTTGTGTGCAACGTGCGCCGTCGCAACAGGCGCTGCAGCAGGGCAACAACGACGGCGCGCGGATATACGCCGCGAACGCGATCAGGAAGAAGAACGAGTCTCTGAACCTCCTCCGCCTCGCGAGCAGGGTCGACGCCGTCGCGAGCAGAGTCGAGACCGCCGTCACGATGCGCCAGGTTTCCGGCAACATGGCGTCCGTGGTGAAGGGCATGGACAAGGCGATGGAGAGCATGAACCTCGAACGGGTGCGTCCCCCCTCCCCCCGCGTGTCCTGTGTCCCGTGTCCCGAGCCTTATGCCTCACAACCCTCATGTGCTTCTCCCGCGGCACTTCCTCCGCTGTCAGATATCCATAGTCATGGACAAGTTCGAGTCGCAGTTCTCCGACCTCGACGTGCAGACGTCGTACATGGAGGAAACGATGTCGAACACGACCGCGGTCTCCACCCCGCAGGACGAAGTCGACGCGCTCATGAAGCAGACCGCGGAGGAGGCGAACATCGAGCTCCAGCACGACCTCGCCGCCCAGGAGGCCCCCACGATCGAGGTCCCGAAGGAGAAGATCGGCGAGGAGGACACCGCGCTCGCGGCGAGACTGCGTGCGCTGCGCCCTGCGACGTGATCCCACTGGCATCGGACGTGGACCCCCAGGCCCTCGCGTTCACGCGCACGTCCAATCCTCAGATATGCTCGGACGATCGTCGTCGTTGTTCTCGTGACAACTGTGCAGCTTGTAATACCTTGTCATATAGCACGCTCTCGGCATGTATCAACTATCAGAACGCAAATGCGCCACACACACATACACATACACAGGTCACGGCGTCCGAGGGCCGTCTGGGGGTGACAAGAAGTAATATTATAATTACAACCGCGTCAACAACATGGCCGCGAGAAGCACATCTAGAGTAGGAAGTAGGATGAGGGGCCACGAAAAGGTCATATACGTGTGAGAGATGTCAAAAACCTCCGGATGCAGGGGACCTGGAAGAAACGCTAGTACACATGTGCCAGAAGCGGAGAGATCCGGGGGTTTAACGTAGCTATGGAATACAGGCCGGAGGGGCGGCAGAGCGTAACACAGGAAGCAGTCGTAGCCACATCACGAGCAGATCATGAGCAGACATGTCGAGGTGCGTGCGGTGCATAGCAGAGGTCAAGCAGGCAAACAGGCAGACACGGGGGTGGGCAACAGATGAGGCGGAGATGTAGAGGCGTAAGAGGGCAAAAGGGGGATCCTCGCGGTCGGAAGGGGGCATGAAAAGGGAAGAACATGACGCCCGGCGTGAGCCGGATTGAACATCAGTAAATAGGCTATACGTTAAAGCAACGTGGATGGGGTCGTAGCCGTCGTGAACAGGGGGGCGCAGGGCATTGACAGGGACACCAGCATACTGGGAAATGAAAAGCGTCACGTAAAGGGGGAGGAGGGAGGCATTAACACACATGGACCGCGAGACCAGAAGTCCCAGCAACCCGGGTCCCGGGGACGTGCTCATAGGTTGTTGTCCTGCACGACGCGCAGGAACCTGTCCAGGAGCAGACGTTTCCGCCGATGGTCCACGCCCGGGGCGCTGTCGAGCAAGCGTTCGACGTGCACGAGCAGCCCATACGGCCCGTCCAGCGGTATCGCGTTTGCGTCAAACCGGTGCACATCTGCAGCGCAAACGAACGTGAGCAACTCATACTCTGCAATCGCCCAGACACAGAGAAAGGGAGAGGGGGACGAAGAGAGACGGAGAGACAAGGACAGGGACAGAAACAGAAACAAAAACAAAAACGACTGACAATTTTTGAAGATTCCGTACGCCGCATCCCCGAGTGCCTCTTTGAACGCCTCCGCCACGTCCGACGCCGCTCCCACCGTCAACCGCCCCTCCTCATCTGCGCCTCTCCACCTAGAGCGCGCTCGCATCACCGCACTCGTGCTCGAGCTCACGCCGCCGACCCTCAACACGGCCTCCTCCCGCACCCTCGACGGTGCCCAACTGAGTCCCAAGCCGAGGTCGAGCGAGCGGCCCTTGCCCGCGGGACGGGAGTGCCTCGACTTGGACGTCTGTGCGTCCGACGAGGGTACGGGCGTCGGGGAGGTGGGCCTCGAGACGCTCCGAGCTGCGTTCTTGCGTTCCGTATCTGCGGGCGATCCGGGGATCGGGGGCACCGCAGGCTCGAACTTGAAAGGACCATGCGAGCCGCGCACGATGCGCTTCCCGCCGCCGCTCCGCCCCCAGCTCCCTTCCCGTGTGTGCCCCAAGGACTCGCCGGAGGTCGACGACATCGGCGATGCCGGCACGGGCTCGCGACGGTGGCCCTGACTGGAAACTGATGCGTGCATGGCGAGGGTACCGCGGGAGTGAGCCTGTGCAGCGGGGTGGGGGTGCGAGTGCGAATACGCGGGGGTCGACATGGTGTTATCAACATGATGGCGCGAAGGCGGGTTTGCGAAATGGACGTCGAATGCGGGTTTCTTGCCCTTGTCTAGCGGCGGCCGGGTGTTCGGCAGCGATGACGGTGCAAAGCCGTTCTCCAGGGACTCGCCGGTCGGCCTTCTCGCAGGGACCGCTCTGGCGCTGTTGCTTCGCTGCAGAGGATGCCGCTCGAGCTCGCCGATTCCCATACCCCGCAACGCCGTCCTGATGGTAACCCCACCGCCTGCTCCGGTGCCCGCGGAAACCGGTCTCTCAAAGTCGAAGCTACCGTGCTTGATACGCTTCGTGCGTGCGGCGAGGCCCTCGGCGCCTGAGCGAGGGTAGCCTTGATGGTCCTTGCTCGTGCTCCGCCTACTGTTCGCACTCCGGCCGCTCGAAGACTTCTCCAGGGGCACCGCAGCCACGGCGACAGCTGAGGTGGACTCGCGGACACGTTGCATGGGTGAGCCAACACGCCGCGGGTGTGTTATACGCTCCTTTTCTTTCTCGCGCAACCTGTCTCGCTCCTTCTCCTTCTCCTTCTCCTTCTTCTCCCTTCCACGTTCATCCGACCTATCCCTCGCGCCACGCATTCGTTCCTTCTCCTTCGTCGTCTCCCGCGAAGTGTGTGAACCCTTGGACGAGGTTCCGAGGCCACAAAGAGGTGAACACCGACCTTCTACCGATATCAACTCCGCGTCCGAATGTTCTATCGGCTTCACAAACTGATCACGGTTAGCCGATGGCGAGTTGAGGACGTGAACGGGGACACGGCGAGGCTGAGGAGCAACGAGACCAGGGAGTGTGGAGGTCTTACCGCCTTCGGCGGATATACAGGATGTGAGGCACTGCGTGGTGGCGTCCTCTGTATGAGCAGGGATCCCCTTCCGTGTACTCCGCTGCGAACGCTGTGAGCCAGACTTGTCCGCCCACGTATGGTCGTCGCGACCCTGCCAAAGTTGCTCGGGGGCGTTGGGGGCAGCGGGAGACGGTGTGGTAGGTCGTGACCTACCCCGGATGGACTCGCTAAAGGAACCCTTGCGTGGGCCGGGGAGGAGAATGCCGAAGATATTGATCCGTTTGCCCTTCCGTGAGGAAGTGGATTTAGTCTGCTCGATCGGGACTAGTTGCGCCACGAGCTCAGCTGTGGCAGAGGGGACTGGATGAGGTGCTGGGACGGCGATCTGCTCAGGCACCTTGGACCGAGGCTTGAGGAGGGTGACACCGGTTGCCGTCGTCGTGTTGGATAAAGGGCGGGAAGGAAGTCGGGTTGTGGGACGGGATGGACCTGCGGCGTTGATGTCATGTTCGTCTTCGAGGCTAGAATGACGGGCGTGAATGCGCAGCGAGGCGGTATGGACGGTGTTGGGCATAGGATCGACGGGATACGCATCCAGCGAGTGAGAACGGCGCTTCTTTGAACGAGAGCGTGAACGGGAGCGATTCAGAAAATTAACGATCTGCATGGTGGCACCGTCGCGCCGCCAGGAGCCATGTTGAAAAAGCATGGAAATGTGACGGCAATGGCGGTGCGGGTTCTGCTCAGCACGAGGGCTCAGGGGAACATATTGAGGATGGTACATACCCTTGCACCGAAACCTCTACCTGTGCGTTCTTCGGCCGTGTCGTCCATGCTGCGTACTTCGAGGTCTACAATGTGGGAGGGTACCTTGGCATAGTTCGGATATACGAGATGCTCGCTCTCGGGATCTTCCGCCTGGACGGCAACGCGAACAAGGCGAGGCGTTACAAGGAGGCTGGGGGAGAAGAAGGGGGGAGAGACAGACCTGGGTAGATAATACGGTACGGATAGGTTGGGCCTTGCTGTTCGGGCGGAGGAGGGAGTGCAGCTGAAGAGGAGAAACGGGGCATAACACGTGTTAGGCACGACCCTTGCGGTTGTTATGAGTGGGAAAAGGGAGCGCGTTTTGAACTCACGTCCATGGAGAGCCGCATGCGAGCAGCGTCAATCAAACCCAAACTTGCCCTGCGGTCGTTCTTCGCATTGCGGTCCGAAGTGTGAATGACGTTGGAGGCGGAGTCGAGGAGAGAAGTTTGGGTTGTTGCAGAGGTTGTATAGGCGAGAGAAGTTTCAGTGGAAGAGGATTCGGCATCAGCCATTGTGTGGGTAAGTTGGTTAGATATGAGAGGAGAGACATTCAACACGGGAGAGGGACCGCGGAGAGATCGGAAGAGGAGAGCAAAGACGAAGGGCCTGTGTTGATGATGGCTGTTGGACGGCGAGGGCGGGGAGGAGGGAGGTGAAGGTGATGTGCCGAGGGTGGCTTGGTGAATCGTGGGAATGTCCATATTAGTGCGCGGCTAGCGGCGGGTGTTAAGCGACGCGTGCACGGGAGGATTTCTGGAGTCCTACCCCGTCGTCTTTTCAACACTCTGGCTACCGCAGATCCCAGCGGGGTGCGGATGAGAGCGGTCGGGGCGTCAGGAGAGGTGAGATGCTCGCGGTGAAGAGACGTGTTAGGTGTGTTTGCGTGTATTGCGATCGAGGGCTCCGAATGAGACGACGGACGGTAATCCAAGCCATGACGGGGATGTTCGGAGGCAGTAGTATAGGTATAGGTACTGGGGACATGTGCGAGGCTCAGTTGGCATGTTTGAGTTCCATACAGTTTCGAGTTCAGCATTCGCCGCCCGTTTGGGGTTGGATCTTCTGCGCCGCACAACAGGTCCGGTGATGGTGAGGCTGGTGTGCGGTGAGTGGCAAGGCGGAGTTGGGGTGGGTAGAATCGTTGTCGAGACATCGTTGGCAATAATGGAGGGATATATCATGTGGGTCTTTGCAACTGTGGCTGGCGGATGGAGTACCGTATACCAGCCTGAGGCTGTGCAGCGGGTGCGCGACCGACATTGTTGCAGCACCACTGGCAATGCGGCGCGTCTGATGCACATTGATGACTCTGCTGAGACGACTGCACCGAGCTCGAATCAAGTGATGAATGTCATGATACATGGTGAGATATGGAACAAGGCAGGTCTACACAAGAGTACAGGTAAGTAGGCTGAGGCGGGCCACCGACGCGTCCTAACGCGGGGGTAACGCGGTCACGTGCGGGGTGGCGAATTCTGTCGCAATCGCGGGAAACGACTTGGTTGCGATGTTTTCACTCTCAGCCGAGTCTCAGCACTGTCATCTCCACGGCCAGGTACAAGCATGGCACGCCGTCCGAGTCCAAGCTGGCCGCCGACGTCTTCGTTATCGCCCGCCTCACTAAGCAACCATTCTCTTCTCTCTCCCACTTCCTATCCTCCCCCACGCTTATATCCACTCCTCCCTGACCGCCATTCCCCTATAGCCTCCTCACCACCATGACCATCCGCAACGCTACCTCAAAATCTCTCAGGTCACTCACCAAGCCTCCCCCCAGACTCCGGACGCCCCATCCCCTGCGAGCAGCATCCCAATGCCCCACCCCAAGCTCTTCCATCCCATCCCTCTCTTCCTTCCCATCCCTTGATCGCCCCCATTTCCCGTGTGTCGACGCTCACACCGCACGAGAATCCAGGATCATCTCCTCGCGTTCCCTATCTTCCCCTCACCCCCACGCATCGGGTCCGGAGCCTCCTTACGCCCGCCCAAATCCTGCATCATACAACCTCTACCGCCACACTTCCCCACTCCCTCTCGTCTACGCCGATCCTCTGCCCTCCTTTGACATCGCATATGAGACATGGGGTACCCTCTCACATAGTAAAGACAATGTCATCCTCCTCCACACCGGTCTCTCCGCCTCTTCTCACGCCGCCTCTACCCCCCTAAACCCCGCAGACGGCTGGTGGGAGCGCTTCATCGGCCCAGGAAAAGCGCTCGATACCAACCAGTTCTTCATCATCTGCACAAACGTCCTTGGCGGCTGCTATGGCTCCACAGGTCCGTCCTCCACCGATCCAGCCACTGGCGAACCATACGCGACCCGCTTCCCTGTCCTCTCAATCTTTGACATGGTCCGCGCCCAATTCTGTTTGCTCGACCACCTCGGCATCAGCAGTCTCTACGCCAGCGTAGGTTCATCTATGGGCGCCATGCAGAGTCTCGCCGCAGGTTGGCTGTATCCAGAGCGAGTGGGCAAGGTTGTGAGCATCAGTGGGACTGCCAGGAGCAGCCCTAGCGCCATCGCGATGCGATTTGCTCAGAGAAGCGGTGAGGCTGCTTGACATCTATCTATTGCCGACTGCATGAATTGACAAAATATCCGTTAGTCCTCATGGCGGATCCCAACTGGAAGAATGGCTTCTACTACGACGGGCTTCCCCCACATACCGGCATGAAACTCGCGCGCCGTAAGTTGGGCACCTCCATCACACCTTCTCGCTCTGCTTGACCTAGTAATGTCAGAAATCGCCACCATCACATACCGTTCAGGGCCCGAGTGGGACATGCGCTTCGGGCGCAAGTTCCGCTCGCCAACAGAACCACAGCAGCCCGACCGGCCCCGCACACCCGCGCTCTGTCCCGACTTCCTCATCGAGACCTACCTCGACCACCAAGGCGAGGAGTTCTGCCTCAAGTACGACGCCAACTCGCTCATCTACATCTCCAAGGCGATGGACCTCTTCGACCTCACCGCGCCCGCCCTCGCCGAGCTCCGCCTCGAGACCCCGCCCGCCCGCCCGCACACGCGCAGTACCACCACCTGCTGTCGCACTCGAAGAGCCATCCCCCGCCTGCGAACCCCCCTCCGCACCTCCCCGATCTGGCAGCGGGCCTGCGCCCGCTGTCCAACACGCCGACGCTGGTGCTGGGCGTGCAGAGCGACATATTGTTCCCCGTGGAGCAGCAGAGGGAGGTCGCGGATGCGCTCCGGATCGCGGGGAACCAGATGGTGAGCTACTACGAGCTTGGGGGCGTCTGGGGCCATGATACGTTCTTGTGAGTGTACAGTCTTCATCCTGTTGTTTTTTGGAGCTGATGGATCGTCGATGCAGGTTGGATGTGCAGAATGTGGGAGGAGCTATCCGGGGGTTCTTGTCGTGATTCGTCGTCCGGGGCCATCAGTCATTTGGTTGTTGTATCCTAGTTGTATTATAGACTTACGTATACATTGTCTGCACATTGTCATAATCTTGGGCTGTTATCATGACAGAAGTCAAGTAGTATGCAATCTGATGAAAGCCAAAAACAAGTTCGAAACTCCAAAGCGCGCATCATGATCCTACGAGGCAACGCGCGACTCTTGAGCGCTTCCTATCTCTGATCGCGTCTCTCAGGCAGCCAATCCCCCGAGATTTCGAATTTCTCGAACCCCGCCATCTCTTTCACTCTATTAGCACCATCTCTCCGCGCGGAACCACAGCGGAGTTCGGACACTTCAAGTGCATACGCATACGGGATGAGAACGCCGAAGCTGCGCGGAGTACAAGTGCGTGCCCCACTGCCACCCTGTGTTACTGACTGAGCCTTGTCTCCCCATCCCCCCCCCCGTTCCCTCCGAGTCTGGGTCCCCCACACGGCACTGACACGCAGAATGCAGGTACAGGCGAAGCTATTCAGACCGCGGTACGGCCCGTTCTGCGCCCATACGTCCCAGGATGGCCCGCTCCCGGAAGCGAACGGACGCGAAGTGTACGTAGGCCAATCATCCCCTCCCCCCCCCCCCCCCCC
>KN049973.1:27761-121258 GCA_000743315.1 Lignosus rhinocerotis TM02
GCGCGCGGCGGTGCTCTCGAACCTCGCGCGGGACGTGGAGGAGCGCGTGCCGGAGCTGGCGAAGATCGAGTCGATGCAGACCGGGCGGGCGATACGGGAGATGAAGGCGCAGGTGCGTTTGCGTTTGTATCCCCTACGGCTGTCTGGCGGTGCGATCGAGTGTGATGCATGGGGGTTGAACGTTGAACGCTGACGGTCGTGGAGTAGCTTGGACGGCTGCCTGAGTGGTTGTACGTCCGTCTTTCGTTTGTGCAGCGGGGTGCTGAGCGCTGATGATGATTATGGGTCGTTGGTGCGTCGACGCGACGGTGCGCGTGTGCAGAGATTACTATGCGGCATTGCTGCGGACGCATAGCTCCTTCGTTGCGCCGACGCAAGGTCCCCTCCTCAACTACGTGCAAAGGGTGCCCCTCGGGGTAGTCGCCCAACTCACAGTACGCCCTCGATCACATTTTTGTAGCAGTCGCCAGGCCGCTCTATGTGTCATTGCAGCCCTTCAACCACCCCCTCCTCATCGCAGTCAAGAAGATCGCGCCCGCGCTCGCCGCAGGGAACTCCGTGATCGTCAAGCCGAGCGAGCTCGCACCGATCAGCGTGCTCGAGTTCGCGGAGATGGCGGCAGGCGCAGGGGGTACGTCCCACTAGTCTCCTCTCCCCAAGAAAGAGAACTGAATACCCATCCTCATGGCGCAGTACCGCCCGGGGTCCTCCAGGTCCTCCCCGGCTACGGCAGGACGGTGGGCAAGATGCTTGTGTCTGACCCGACGGTCAGGAAGGTCGACATCACGGTGAGCGCCGCGCCATTTCCCCCCACATGGTTGACTCCCCGTGCGAGCTGTGAACTCCTCCCAGGCAGGCACGGACACGGGGAGAGCCATTGGCCACATCGTCGGCGCGAACCTCGCGTCGTACACGGCCGAGCTCGGCGGGAAGGCTCCTGTCGTCGTGTTCGACGACGCGGACGCACAGTCGGCCGCGAACGGCGCGGCCTTCGCGAGCTTCGTCGCCTCGGGCCAGACGTGCGTCTCCGGGACGCGGCTCATCGTGCAGGACAGGATCTACGACGAGTTCATGGCCCTCTTCATGCGCAAGGTCGAGAGCATCACAAACCGGATGGGCAACCGTGCGTGCATTCACCGCTCTCCGTTCACCGTTCACCAATCACTCTTCACCCATTTCATGTTGTTGGTAATGCGCGTTCGTTGCCCCTAATGCCTTGCTCCGGTCCGCCGCCCCCCCACAGCGCTCAACCCGAAATCCACAATGGGCACCGTCATTTCCCTACGCCAGCTCGAACGCATCGAGGCACTCGTGCAGCGGGGCGTAGGGACGATCCTCGCAGGCGGCAAGCGCATGACGGGCACCTCGGCCCTGGACGGCTATGATTTCTCGCAGGGCGCGTTCTTCCCCCCAACGGTGATCACAGACGTCCCCACCGAGGACGACCTCTGGCGAGAAGAGATCTTCGGCCCAGTCGTCGTCGTCACCCGCTTCTCCGTGAGTGTCGTGTGTCTTCTGGTCTCTATACTCTTACTGCTCCTTAGCATGGGAGTCCCCCTGTCTTCCGTCTCCTGTCTTCTGTCTTCTGTGATGCTGACATTGCAACCATTTCACTCGCGAACGACGGGCCCTGTTGTGACGGCGACGGATACCGCCCCGTGTCTGCGTGGCGTGCCCCGCGGCCTTCTGTCCACACAGAACGATCGCGAAGGCGTCGAACTCGCGAACGCGTGCAAGTACGGCCTGGGCGCGGGCATCTGGACGCAGGACCTCTCCAAGGCGCACCGGGTCTCCGCCGCGATCGAGGCTGGCCTCGTGTGGGTCAACACACACCACCGCAATGATCCCAGCTCGCCGTGGTGCGTACCCTCCCTTTGACCCCTCCTGCGTGGATGGCGGTGCTGAATGCTAGGTGATCTCCTCCTTCGCGTGTCCCGCTGGCAGGGGTGGAATGAAAGAGAGTGGGATCGGGAGGGAGAACGGGGTGGAGGCGTTCGAGGCTTGTACGTCACACACCCTCTCCCTTTGGACACCGTGGTTGTGCTGAGAGCCTGGACTGTGGTTTCCAGACACACAGAGCAAGTCGACTATCATCAACATCGCTTCCGTGGAAGACACTCGGACGCAGCAGGATTGGTTCGCGGAAGAAGATGGAAGCGAAAAGCGATATGGCTGAGCGTCGTCGAGCTGCACGTTTGTCTTGTCTATGCCTTATTACAATCTATCTCTTCGCATATGCAGTTCAATGGCTCGAGGGAAACATCCATGCCCATCCGTTCACAGGATATATCAAACCTATATAGTATACATTCGTTCTGTGATGGACGATACATCCGACAATGTGATGAACATGCGCAAAGATGTGTGTACTGTCCAAGGAAGATCTATGCCGAGGTCTTGACCGCTTCTTTCTGCTCTGGGTTCTGCCAGGATGTCAGCGCATGCGGGGTAGCATTTGCACGAACGAGCTTACCTCTGATAACTCCACAGGAGGTTCGTCCACAAAGTCTGGCACTTTGTTCAGGTCGCTCAAGTACGATGGACCCTCCTCCTCAACGTCCAGCTCGAGCGCGTCAAGCTCTGACATGCGAATGAGACCACGGTGTGCGATGTGAGCGGAGACTACGCACCAGCTTGCAGATCCGCCTCGTCGATCTCATCCGGGACAGCGTACGAACGCCCAAGCGCATCCTGGATCTCATTCGCCTGCTCCAGCAGATCCTCCATGTCATAATGGACGCTCTATATCCACACACACCCGGCTCAATATCGCATACACCTGGACACGAAACCCAACAGCGACCACGAGCACCCACCTCGATCTTGTCAATGTCGAGCTTGCCGTACTGCTTCCGGAGCTCTTTGTTCGCCTGCTTCATCGCGTCGACGGTCGCCATCGTGTTCCGGAGGTTCTCCGTCGCGAGCGAGGCGGACTCCATGTTGAACGTCTGCTGGGTGAGCTGTGCGAGCTGCGACTCGTACATCCGCTTCTGCTTCAGCGTCCGCAGTGCGCGTTCTTGAATCGCGTTCTACATAGAGTCATTCGTACGGGCATATGTGGGCACAGAGATGGCAGACGCCGCAGGGGGGGGGGGGGAGGAGGTAACATTGAAGATGCGGCGTCCGCTCACGAGAGAGGCGGAAGGGAGGAGGAACGCACCTTGCCAGGGCCGTTCCGGAGCCTGCTCATCTGCTCTTTGTACCGCGCGAGTTCGCCATCGAGCTTCTTAATCTTCACCTCGATGGACGCCATTCTGTTGTCTGTCTAGGGCGTCGGGATCGACGGGTTAACGCACTGCGATGGACCGCGAGCACTGTGGCTGGGCCGCGGAGGCCACTGACCGACGAGATGGCATCCTGCAGAGTCGGGCGGGGTTTCTTGCTCGAGGATGAGCCAAAAATGCGATTCATGCTGTTGAGTGGCGAGCCAGAGAGGATATGAGTGTAAAGCAGAGAAGTCTGCGCAGTGCAGTAGTAAGTGGAGGATCAGGACAAGTTCTGTTTAAGCGCTCGTGCTCAAAGGCTGCGCGACTCCCAAAGGAGGCAGGGTTAGTGTTCGTGATGAGAACCCAGGACGAGTACTGACCCGACTCGGAGGCAGAGAACACAACGGGATCTTGACAGCTACATAAGTATCTACCACCGCAGGCCATTCAAGCTGCCAGGAACAACACACTTCCAGGGACGCTCGCTCTTTCCCTCCAACGTCCTCCGACTCACAATGCACCCATTCTCAGACGCTGAAAGGAAGGTATCGTGCAGGATGGTTGTGTCCGGGCCATCTGAGGAGAGAGAAGTGTGTGGCGACAGCGCGTCCAAATCATCAAGGGAAGTCGAAGCGAAGGTCAAGCTCTGTTTTTTGCCCATGTTCCTCTGGACCTCGCTGAGGACGTCAGGGTGCACGGAGGAAGGGAGGAGGAACATCTGTGAAATGTATGGGGTAAGGCAAAAGAGTCCATCATAACCATATACGGAGAAGGCGGAAGCGGCGTACCTGTACTATTGATCCTTCTGGAGGTGCCGCGTCGGTGTCAAGAGCGATCGAGCCACGAGAGGGGTCCCCCGATGTAATATAGAACAGCTGGTCCAACTAGCGATGACATTATTTCTATGTCTGAGAATGCACAAATGCACGGTGAAGAATGTCGAAGTACCTTGTGCGTGCCACCTTGTTGCTTAATAGTTCCCAAGTAGAGTCGCAGCTCTTTCGATATGTTCCGGTCGCTAGACTGGGCAACTGAAGGATGATTTTGGATAGCATGCAGCAACAGTCGCGACGGGTTTGCGTTATCCAATGCATTCACCAAGTTGCCTTCCGCGCTGTGCGTATGGATATGTGGATACAAAGCCCAGTCGTCATCCATCTGCGAGCTCACCTCGTAACAATCATCGGGCGGGTGATTGCTTCTAGACCAGGGCAGTCGCTCCAGTGTTCTGAGTGCACTGTCGAAGCTAGGCATATTCCGACAGCACCGTCAGAGTGGATGTTGTCCCCGCAGAACAGGGTGTGAGGTCTCCCAGTTACGAATGGCGTAGATGTTGCAATGAGTCCTAGCTTGGGCATCATGAAAACATTAGTTGTTTTGCTGACCACAGTGTCGTCAACGCTAACAAACCTTCGTTGCAGAGGGGAACCTTGAGAGCGCATTGCTCAGTCCTTCAGGCTCACGGTCACTGAAATATATGATGCTGTCCCTTTCGCGACTGCATAACCCATGAGCACTGCGGCGCATTGCAAGTCACAGTACATACGACAGATCTTGAAGGTCAGGAGGCAGAGAGTCCCTCTCATACGACCGCGATAGCTCCTTTTCCCAATCAATATCTTCACTGTAGTCCTGGGTAACTTCCGGCTGCCTGTCCGGCTGGTGAAGAGCATGCCACCGGCCAACCTGAGCTGCCTTCCTACCAGGAATGGTACTCCGGAACAGCGTCGCATGTCGCTCGTCAAAGGCCGCCAGAGATATTGCAGTGTACTGCTGCCACGCCGAGCGCGCGGAAGGTATGGGCGCCGACAAGCACCCGACGGAATTCTGGGATAACGACTTGACTGAGGACACCAGCCGCGAGAGGTCGGAGCTATCGCTGTGCTGTGAAGCCGAGATAGTGTACATTAATGTATGGTTTAACAGAGTGGCCCGAAGTTGCGAGATGTGTGCTAGGATATCCGGAGTCTTGCGAGAGACGATCGTGCTCATATGCAATGCCATGATCGCCTGGTCTGGTGTCACCCACGAGGTTGGAGCACAACAGCACTAGTCTACTTATTAGTACCACCTATTGGTATCAGGATATCAAACAAGTATTATATGACCACTCACACTGGTAAACTCTGCTTAGTCTTGAACACGTTAAGCCAAACTATGATATGTGACGAGCACTGGTAAATGAGCTGGCCGTGGAAGCTTTGAATGTAGGCTACCTGAGATATTTGCCAACCTTCAAAACGGCACGTGCTTATAACTCAGCTTCAGAAAGTCACAAAGTAGTTATCTTGAGACTTGTAACTTGAGTGCTTGATGGTCAGAAAGAACTCCCAACACACTCTGGAGGAGCTTGTGACATTCCATCACGTGCTATGTTACGACCGTGTTGTGCATGAGGACAATATCTGCAGGACGCGGCTCTACAGTATAATAACTCCTGCTACTTAATTTCAGTTGTGGCCACTTTCATAAAGGCGACAATATATAGTCGATAATTCCTGCTACTTAATTTCAGTCGTGGCCACTTCAATAAAGGCGACAATATATAGTCCCGTAAATACCCAAGAAGCAGAGATAAAACCTTCAGGGAGAAAACCCAGTGTCACAGATAGGTCGCCTTTAGCCTGCCTACGATATAATCCTCAGTCGTCACAGGAGGGTACTTTGGTTTGCCTCCAGGGACTACGCATGTCGGCAGGCATGAGATCTCCGCGCCGCCATTTGGATTACAGAAGAACGCGATCGACTGACGCGCAGGGGTGATGCCCTCAGTGTCGCTGATTGCCTTTGCTGGAGGAGCGACTACTCGGTGGAGAGTCGAGCGAAGAACGTCGTTACTCCACCGCGCGAGGAGATCACCAGCATTGACCACGATTGTACCAGGCTGCAAGAAGGTGGGACTCTGGCGAAGACATGAGCAACACTGGAACTCACCATTGGCGTTGCAGGCTGGAATTGCCCGGTGTGTGGGTTTTGCACCTCTAGTCCGCCAACCTGATGGCCATGTATCAGTGTCTATCAGGAGGTTCAACCGCTCTAAACGCGTCCACTTACTGAGTCCTGGAATAGGAGGGTCAGGGTGCCGTAGTCAGAGTGGGCACCTGCACGGGCCTGACCATCAGCGCGGAGCAGGTGAGTCTTGATGGGAGGATATGACAGCAAACGGAGATTGTGATACTGCTCGTTAATATTGCTGTCGAAAAAGGTTTCCTCCAGATGTAAGCCAAGCGCGATGGAGCGCATGACGACCACGTGCAGATCATGGCATGTCTGGAAAAAGTTGAGCATCGTCCGCTTGAACCCCGGGGCGTCCGCCTCTTGCGGCCAGTAGTTCTTGTACGTCTTGTCCCAGTCCCGACCGATTTCCATAGTTTCCTTATAGTCTGGTGCCTTTTGGCGCAGTTGTTTGATTTCTTCTGCGTCTGCAGACTGTGTTACCCGCTCGCGACCAACCTGTACGAAGCCCCGGTTGGCCCGAGGGTCCCGCCATGCCAGCTCTCTCTTCTTCTCGATAGGAAGCTTGAAGAATTCTGCACTCTGGGGAGGGTTTGTTCAGAGGACTTGGTCCAAACAGCGATGAACGAGACGTACTTTCTGGAAGGTTTGCTGTACGGTCCCGTCGGGAATGCCGTGATTGCTGAGGTAGATAAATCCCACCTCTGTGAAGCCGCGGACGACCTCTTGTGCCGTTTGTTCCTTCTCCGAGGTGGAGGATGCGTTCCGGTACTTGCTGAAGTCAATGATAGGAATCCGGAAGGTATCCTGAAACCATCAAGCATCGGGGTACAGCACTATATCAGTGACTAAGACCACATGTACCTCTGCATGAGTCGCGTAGGTCCTCCTGCTACACCACATTGCGCAAGATGCCAATCGCACGCCTGGGGTGGTACAAACCACGCGACGCATAGTCTGCAGGATGGAGGAGGAAGGTGCAACAGATAGCATTCCCTTAAGAGGAGTACGCCGCAGATGAAATGTGTGATGATGCAGAAGAGAGAGAATCCGAGTGCGCAGCCTGTGCACCAAGGCCTTTGCATTGTCAACTCTTATCTCAATGGGCGCTAGCCGATCGAGCCGGGTAATGCGGGCCGGAGGCTCACCGACAACTCTATTAGTGATAAAAGTAATACTATCAGTATCATTGATCAATGATCAGAGTCACGTGGGAGCCAAAGCTGGAGAACTTTCCTGCGTGCTATCGCCTATCGCAGGGGGACCTCACAAGGCCTCACGTGTGAGTGGCTGTTGGGAGTAACATACTGCGTTGATCAGTTCCCAGGAGAATGTAAGTCAAGCATTACCTTCAAGTTGCTCATGCATCACAGAGTTCATAATAGCATTGAACTATTCAAGTCGCTCCCAACTCGCGCCAGAATCAATGACATATTCACCACCACCCCCTTACCATGCGGGACTACCTTCGTCACAGTCAGGCTGCACCAATGCACGACAGTCAGTTACACGATATGTTTACGATGAGACAACACCTCTCGTGAGGTCTCGATCCGACGACTGTGCATCTCACCGTTTCTACCGTATCCCTCGCAAAGACGCGGCTGTCTTGCTCTGTGCGTTCTTACTCATCCTCATCATCTTTGTGGGCCAGAACACGGGCCATCTCCCCACTATGGTGGACGACCTTCCTGCATCCGAGAAGATGAAAATTCGCTGGCAGTGGCGCATGGAGAAGTACAAGCACCAGAGAGAACTCGAGGAGTGGGAGGCAGATCGCGGCGAGCGAGCGGAGCGCCGCCGCCGGGAGGCAGAGCGATTCGAGGAGGAACGCAGGGGATATCGAAAGGAACGTGAGAGATGGGCGCGTGAGCGGCAAGAGGAAGAAGAGCAGAGAGAGGAGGAACGCAGGGCATTTGAGAGGGAGCGCGAAAGTTGGGCGCGTGAGCGACAAGAGGAGGAACGCCATCGCAAGGAAATCGAGCGAAGACGGCAGGGTGTATGGTGGACCGAGCCTTGGAAGAACAATGGCTGCCATGCTTATGGGACCCAGTCGTACAGCGCTCACCTTTGGGACATTCCTGGAGGTCTCAACTGGTTACGAGGTGTGCATGGATATGCCGATTCACATCAACGGTCGCTGGGTTGATAGGCCGGACAAATGCGAACGCGATGTGAGTGTATATCTTAGTGCTACCGAGAAGACCATATGTTGACCGTGTGCGCTAACGGCCCTTGCACTGAGTAGAAGAACCACATATGGGGAACCTGGTTCATCAATTTCGACGAGCCCCAGTGTGCTACGCGCTGGGAGAGTATGCAAGATCTGGTGCGCGTACAATCTCACAAGCTGTCTTGATAACGCCTCAACTCGTTGACACTGCGCAGGGCTGCAGCGTCGGTCAAAGTGGTATGAGGGTGAGTTACGGTGCACTCTGCAGTAGCAGGAGAAGCGATGCTGACGTTGCAATGTACCTCAGCGATTCGAGGCACGTCTGGTAGGCCTCCGTCATGGTGATGACTGGGATACGATGTGCAAGACCACGCCGGCCACTATTCGCGGTGTGTCCTACGATCATCCCACTATGTGTGAAGACAAGGTAAGTGTTGCATCCTGTTGACTTAATGGCTTTTTGTCAATGTGCTTGTACAGGATGGCAGGACAGGATATTGGGACCATCACGATCCCAATTGCCTACCATCTACTAAGCGCCCATGGCCGTGGTCCTGGTTCCGAGTCTAAGTTCTGACGGGAGGCTCTTTCTTGTACTTGTTCGGTATGTGCCATTTGTACGAATGCAATTCATGGTTGTTTTTTGAACAGTGTGAGCACGCTGAGGTTTATTCAGCTGTACACATGATGGGTTGTTGAGGTCAGGTATACTTTTATGTTTCATCAGCGTTTTAATTATTCACCTACACTGTATACTATCGTGTCAAGTCGCGTCCAGCGATATCCGTACCACACACACTCATAGCATTCACTCACTCAATGGTGTCTACCAGATCTCACAGTACTCAACGTGCTAGTGCATCTCACACAACACGGAATTCGACTAGGAAGCAGGGCCAGAAAGACCGTCGGCCGCAGTCAGGTTGGGACATCTTCCATCGCGTCTTTCTCGCCAAAGTCAAGCAGGACTTCATGCGTATCGATCCCAGCACCTTCGAGCCCCCGCTGCCGCCATCCGCCACAGTACGGGGCATCGACGCGTACATCGGGGCGGCATGGAGAGGTGCCGACCCCGAGACCAAGGAACGCTTCCATGCAATTGCAACGGCGTTGAATACACATGGCGGACGCATCGCCCCTGCATCGCACTCGAACAGGAGGGCAAGCGCACATTCCACGGATGAGGCGGAAGAAGGTGGCGCAAGGCAGACGGGGGACAAGGAAGAGGAAGCTGTGGCGGATCGTCGCCTTACTATCAAGATTCCCGCCACACAACCCGCTGTCGTAGAGGCTCGAGTTCAGGAGACGTGGGCACGCAACGCACAGCCATTTAGCCCAGGCTCCCCACTCTCGAGTGTACCAGGTACCCCCACGACTTACGCATCCCCTCTTCCCGGACACTCCACGCATCCCACCCCCATCATCTCGCTCGGCGTGTATGGGGGAACCGCGGAAGAGTTGCGTCGTCCCCTACCACACGCATCAGAACTTTCCCGGGCGGGCGTGTCGAACGTTGACCCCAGCGCAAACGGTCAGCCAGAGCTGACAGGCTTCGTCATCGGAGCTAGCTCTGGCAGCTCAATGCCGCAGCTTTGTCCGATATCGCCGCCGCCCGAAGGTGGCGAGCGTCATGATCCTATGCTAGCTGAGCTGCCGTTTCTTGGGTATGGGGTCCCCAAACAGTGAATCTTCCAGACACGACAGGTTCGTTCGTGATGCCGGTATCTCTACACTACTGCACATACGTATGGACTCCATCCGATAGTTGCTACCTGCCATGAGCGGTCGATGTACATTGGACTGATGATCACGGACAGATGCATGTTCGAACTTCGGATACCTGTCCCTCAGTGTATGATCTGCCGAAAGATAGCAGGGAAGGCGTATCTAATCCAGTCTGAGAGCTTTCACAAAGCTAGATGTCGAGAACAACTATGCTCGACTAGTCGCTGCTAGTGTCCTTTATCCAAAGAGTCAAGCTGTGATATCAACTAATTTCGTGTATATCCTATAGCGCTCGGCGAACGGAGTCGCCTGAAAAGTGCCATGAGGGTTTGTTATCCAAAGAATCAAGCTGTGATATCAACTAAGTTCGTGTATACCCTATAGCACTCGGCGAACGGAGTCGTCTGAAAAGTGCCATGAGGGTTTTCCCACCTTCTGGACCCCATCTAATTTATAGACTTGTGAAATTGATATTGACTGAAGAGTGCACAAGAACTCACTCTCCGCTCGCCACCTCCTGACAGCACTGCTCGAACTCATCAGAGACAGACACCTCGTCCCACTTCTGAACGACATAGTCCTACCAGAACAAATTCTCAGCGCTCGAGACGAATGTGGTTCAAGGAATCAAACTGACCTCGACGAGAGAGTGCAGCTCGTCCCAAGTTGACGAGGCGAGCAGGACTGCAAAGCTCGACTGTGGGGTGATCGTCGAGACGATATGCTCGAGCGCAAGCGCCCCAAGTCCTGGCATCTCATACCGATGTGCGATCTGGTACATCGACAGCGCAGATGCAGGCTGCGGCGGCGGAGTGGGGTGCGCGTGCGGATCTGCGGTCGAAGTCAACGCACGGGCGCGCTGCTTGTGTGCAGAATGGGGGTACGGTGCGGATGGGGAGAGTGGAACAGGGACAGCCTTCGAGCCTCGAGAAGTGGAGGGTGAGGTGCTGTTCGGCATGGGGATGTTAAGTCCCACGGCGTTTCCAGATGTTGGGCCATGTGATGGACGGCGGGGGGTCGAAGGGTTCCGGCTTGGAGCTGGGGGCTGCGTCTTCGGACCACCAGCAGTGCTACGCATTGCCGAGGAAGTCGAAGGACCAGGCATACCTACTTCCTTCGGCTTCTCCCGTCGTACCTCAGCAGTCGACCCGCTACTCGCACCACTGGTGACACTCCGCGAGTCGCTAACGCCACCGCTGTGGCCGTCGGAAGAGCCGGCCTTGTGGAAGAATTTCCACTCCCACTCATCCGCCACACCCGGCGAGGAGAAGTCGCGCGCACTCCAGCCAGCGCCAATGCCATCCACCGCTTGCCTGGGGTCATCGTCCTTGCGGAAGAGCACCCAGTTCGCATAGACCCATTTCAGAAGCCAGTAGATAGTCACAAAGTCTGCTTCTTCAACGACAATGGTGTAGACCTTGCGCTCGCCCGGAAGGAGCATGCTGCCGTTTTCTACAAAGGAGGAGTTGAGCATAGTCGCGAAATACTCTGATCGTTTGATCAGGATGTCTGAATGTGCATAGATGATCCGTTTTCTCGCAATCGTTCGAGGATGGGCAGAGGTCTGAGAGGAAGTGACCGAACGAGGACTACCAGGGGTGGTGACTGTCAGCGTATTGGAGGAATCACGGTCCTGCTGAGTAGTGCGCTCAAGACAAACAAACTGGACGTCGCCAGTATCTGAAAGCAGTTGATAAGCTTGGCCACATGACAGATACATACAATGCTTGAACTCACTCGGATTATCGAGCGACGCCTCAAGCCCTTCCAAGAGGTCTCGAGGAACGTAGTACGCTGATGGCTGCTGAGGATAAAAGGGTCCCACCGGTGAGTGCATTTGCACACATATGACGAAAGAGTCGGTCTCGTTAATCCTCGGGTTATCAAGAAGCGCAGAAAGGGAAGGGAGTGGGCACTCTGAGGATCGGCGCTCGCTTAGCATCATCATCTGTTTTGGCCAGGCAAGAACGCACTCACCCCAGACCTCGCTTCCCTGACGGAATACCCAATTGTTCTCCCAGTACTCCCAAGCCCAATCCGTGCGGGCACCACGCTCACCTACCCGGTCATCCTGACACTTGATAGCGGCGAACATCGACGCTGATATCTTGTAGTCCATATGTGCGAAATCAATCGTGGGGGAGGTGATGTACAACGATAATGTTGGAGGCTGCGTGCGTATGATGGGTGTAGAAGGGGCTGAAGCGTATTCAGGGTCATTCAGAGTCGTCTTCGCTGTGGCATTCTGATCAGTATGTTTCCTGGGCAATTGTGAAACAACGTACAGATTTCGAGTTTGAACTTGCCATCACCGAGCTCTGGCGACTCTCGGAGCACCTCAAACTCGTCATCATCAATTTCCTCAGCAGAAGCCTCTCCATCTGGGACACTCAAAGGGGCGTTCTCGATGTGATCCCTCAACCTGCTCACATCTCGCACCACCCACTCAAAGGCCTAGTCCGAGAGAGAACACGCCATCCGTCTTAAGCAGCTTGTTTAGTAGGCCAAACCCACAGCCGTCACTCACATGGAAGTTCCACTGCCTCGTCGTAGTATCCTCAACCATAGCGTTGTGGCTGCTCACGCCTGCCATCCGGGTGGAAGTACCGCTCGGGCCAGCGGACAATAGTACTGTGCTTGGGCTAGATGCAGAGGTAGATGCCCTCGAGTCCCAGGTCTGCGCACTATTCACCGAGCTGCTGGAAGAGTGGAAAGATGTGGACGACGAGGACGAACGGTGCGTATATGTTGACCACGGCCAATGCGGGCGCGAAAGCGGAGACGGTCGTCCGGGAGAATTGGAGATAGAACCGGGACGTGGGGATGACATCCTAGATGTCGTAAAGGATGGTGTCCGTTGCAATGTTCTTTGTCTGGAGCTCGGGCTAGGGAAGGATGTGGGAGAAACCAACGCGAGAGGCTCAGAACCGGAAGAAGCCCGAGTCGGAACTGTGCGCGCATCAAACGCGCAACGCGTCCTACATAGTACACGCGTCTGGACACGTGACATTGAGAGGCTCAGACTATAGCCTCGCGTCGATATTGCAGACCGCGTCTAGTGCTACTTATACACGTTGTGAAAGTTCAGTATGTCTCCCAAATGACATGCGGCAATACACTGCGCATGATCTTCCAGTGTCCAACGGCCTCCTTCTGCTGCCAGTCCGACAACGGATTCACCATATCCGTCAAAATGAATCGCTCGCGCTTTTCCTCTGAAAGGTCTTGTCCGACGCTCGAGATATCTCCCTCACGTTCATTGATGCTCGAGAGGAGGTGGCGGCGCAGATACGACCCGAGGAAATCCGAGTTCACGGCCTGGCGGAACCTCAGCGGATCTGTAGATGGAGTGCAGAAGAAGACCTGCACACCACGCACATCAGCGGATAATTTACAATATAGTGACCCGCAAGAACACACCCAATTTACGAACTCGTCATTGAGCTTATCAGGAATCTCCAGTGAATCGTAGAATGCGCGACATTGCGGGAAAACGGAACGTAGAGTGAGAATGACTGCTTTGGCTGAGTTTGAGTTCAAGACCCCTGCAAAGTTCTGGGCAACACAATCAGCTGTGAAACAAACTAGCGAGGAGGTGAAATTACCACTGCGATCACAGCATCTGATGTCACGATGTCCTTTAGCTCTTGCCAGAACTGCTGCGTGTACAGATGTGCAGGGACACTCCCTCCAGAAAAGCAGTCGTGAACTACGATGTCGAATCGTCCATCTGTCATTTTCGATATGCCGTTGAGCGTCTTGTTGGTGTTGTGTACCCATCGCCTCGCGTCCTCGATGAACAGCCTCTCGGGAGGAGGGGCGGGAAGCCCAAAGTAGCGCTTGGCCGCATCGTACACGGTTGGGTCAATCTCTACTATCGAGGTCGGAATGCCATGTCGATGGAACGAAGTCGCTGCGACACCTGTGCCTAGACCGCTGAACCGCGTTGTCAGTTGCTTCTCAGGGACAATAGAAGCCTGTACCCATCAGGAACGTACATGATCAGCGCATTCTGGGGGGCCTTCTTTGCGAGTAGCGCAGCCTCTTGCAGCACGAACGCACTGTATATCGTGTCTCCAAGCTTATCTCCCGCTTCGTCTTCCAGAAGCAGTGTCGGGTCTATTGCCTGCGCCTTTGGACCAACCCAGACGCCACCTAAGAGTGAATGGCCAGCGCGCAGATAACGGAGGTAATCTATACCACCCGGCTCGCCGGGGTTGGCGGCCGTCGTTTCACCGACCACTACCACGCCAGAGTACAGGGATTCAACCGAGGAGAGAACTCGCAGGGGGTACGACGGATGGTTGAATGGTTCTGGAAGTGGATGAGGGAGTGTCGGTGGACGGAGAACCGTGCGAGTCAAGAATGGGAGAACAGGAAGAATGGCGACACGGATTTTGCCCGGTCCTCGAGAGTTGCGTTTGGAAGAGGGCGGAGAAGGAGTAGCTGATGCGGACTTCCCAAGAGTACTTTTTGTACGCTTTCTCTTGGGCTCTGGTGCGGTGCTAGTCGCAGCAGGTGCTCTCCCAACGTGAGACAGTGGTGTGACATCCGGAAAGAATGGGGCAATCGACCAAAAAGCTGCACACGCGGTCCCCGCATAAAGGAACTAAAACAATGAACGAAGGCATGTGCCAAACATAAAGACACTCACAACATCACTGCTGGAGAGGGTAGCGACATAGGGTACTGATGGCCATAGACCTTGAAGCGCATTGATAGCCGTCGCGCATACAGGCAAGGTGATTGTTGACTGGGGAGCTGAGCTCTCTTCCTTAGAGTGCGGGGCTTCCTGCAGTATGGCGCGAGATGAGCATGTAGTCAGCTTAGGATTTGGCATGGGCTGACCTGTAGGGCCTTCACAATGGCAACGCCAAGAGACAGTATCGGGAGCAGCACAATCAAGTGCGTAGCTACCGGGCCCCATACGGGGTCGCCAAGTTTTGCAGTGTAGGCGGCCACGCAGTACGTGGAGTGTGGTAGCGCACAGAGAAGCAATGCTATTGCTAGGATAGCACCAGAGATTGGCACAGTTGGGGCGAAGCTTCCAAGGATAGCGGCCGACCATACGATTTTGGACATATGTAACGAGGTAGGCGCAGAGCCATACTGCGGCTCTAGAGCATGTTTGTATGCCCAAGTAACGAGCGAAAGGCCGAGCAAGGTAACAATTGCGGCAACTCTCGTGAGGGCGACATGGAAGGCATTGGCCTTGGGAGCCGGGGGCGGAAGTCGAGAAGACATGGATGCTGTGCGCGTTTTCAGCTACTGCGTGCGTGTCATATGCAGAGAACAATGAGCACGAATGATGGTGGGAGAGCAGACGAAAGAGAGTCGCGATGAGGGAGGAGACTGTGTTCCGTCCTTGCGAAGATGCGCCGGCGAACCTCCGTCCCCAGCCATCTCACTATCAGATCTGAGAAGGTACGCACACGTGACCGGTTACGTCTTTGTGATCTCAAGTCCAGGACGCGTCGACTCCCGAATTTGGTCCAGATGGGCGCAAAACTCAAACGGAGTCCTCGAGTCTCCCTTCTCCACCCTCTCCCAATCATTTACCATTGCGCCAGCTTATTAGGGACCGTCATCCCTTCTTCCAGACTCCATCGCCACCTCCCAAAACATGCCAACTACCCCCATCGACCAGACGACAGTCCTCGCCGTTGATCCATGGCTTGAGAACAACGCCCCTCATATCATTCATCGACACGATCTCTACCGGAAGTGGAAGGATACTATCGACGAGGTTGAAGGCGGTTTCGACAACTTCTCCAAAGGCTACCTCAAGTTTGGTATCAATAGCTCTCCCGATGGCACAGTCACATACCGTGAATGGGCCCCAAACGCGAAGGAGGCCGTCTTGATCGGTGAATTCAGTGAGTACTATTCGTATCGTCTATGTTCTGTATCGATCTAAGCCCTTTCCTGCAAGACAACTGGAACAGGATATCTCATTCCATGACGAAGAACCAGTATGGCATCTGGGAGATCACTATACCGCCCAAAGGCGGGAAGTGCGCTATACCTCACGACTCGAAAATCAAGGTTGGTCCATTCTGTCTTGGTGACACTCTGCTTGTCTGATCCATTAGGTAGATATCCATGATCCTCCAATCTGGAGAACGCATCGAACGCCTTCCCACCTGGATCAGACGCGTCACCCAAGACCTCTCGGTTTCGCCTGTCTATGACGCGCGGTTCTGGAATCCACCGCCAGAGGAGGTGTACACGTTTAAGAACTCGCGCCCTCCCCAGCCGAAGAGTTTGCGTATCTATGAGGCGCACGTCGGTATATCCACGACCGAACATCGCGTCGGAACCTACAAGGAGTTCACCAAGAACGTGCTTCCTCGTATCAGAGACTTGGGCTATAACACTATACAGTTGATGGCGATCATGGAGCATGCATACTATGCCTGTCAGTATGCTTGTCCCGCTGGCTCATCATTTTGTCCGTGCTGACAGTGCGCCGTGCTAGCTTTTGGATATCAGGTTACAAGTTTCTTCGCTGCTAGTTCTCGGTATGGCACGCCAGAGGAACTGAAGGAACTGGTCGACACTGCTCATGGCATGGGTATCACCGTTCTCCTCGACATGGTTCACTCACATGCTTGCAAGAACGTCCTCGACGGTCTCAATCGCTTCGACGGTACCGACCATCTCTACTTCCACGAGGGCAGTCGTGGATATCATGAGCTATGGGACAGCCGTCTGTTCAACTACGGGCATCATGAGGTTCTCCGGTTCCTGCTGAGCAACCTGCGCTTCTGGATGGAGGAATACCACTTCGATGGCTTCCGCTTTGACGGTGTCACGAGCATGATGTATCACCATCATGGTATCGGTACTGGCTTCTCTGGAGGATATCACGAGTACTTCGGTGACGCAGCCGATTTGGAGGCAATCGTCTACCTCATGCTCGTGAGTCCTTGACCTGATTTGTCTCTACGACATCTACTCAGTCATACACTCGCAGGCAAATGAGGTTGTGCACGAGCTTTATCCGGGTAGTATCACTATCGCCGAAGATGTTTCTGGTATGCCATTGCTCTGCGTACCCGTTTCTAAGGGTGGCGTCGGATTCGACTACCGGTTGTCAATGGCCATTCCGGATATGTGGATCAAGCTCCTCAAGCACAAGCGTGATGATGAATGGGAGATGGGTAACATCGTGCACACACTCACCAACAGACGTTATGGCGAGAAGAGTATCGCTTACGCGGAAAGCCATGACCAAGCACTCGTCGGCGACAAGACCCTCGCATTCTGGCTCATGGACAAGGAAATGTACACCAACATGTCGGACTTGACGGAGTACACTCCCATCATCGCAAGAGGAATCGCCTTGCATAAGATGATTCGGTAAGCCTGGTGCTTCTCTACTGAGTTGAGAAGTCTTATATTGCGACTACAGCCTCCTTGTTCACTCTCTTGGCGGAGAAGGTTATCTGAACTTTGAGGGTAATGAGTTCGGCCATCCTGAGGTAAGTGGTGACAGTCGTGCAGCTAGAAACGCCGAGCCTCAACGTCGTACAGTGGCTGGATTTTCCCCGCCAAGGCAACAACAACTCCTTTCAATATGCGCGGCGTCAATGGAATGTCGTAGACGACCATCTGCTCCGGTACAAGTACCTCAACGAGTTTGACAAAGCAATGAACCACACCGAGGAAAAGTACGGTTGGTTGCATGCCGAGCCCGCTTACGTCTCGCTCAAGCACGAGAGCGACAAAGTGCTCGCATACGAGCGCGCGGGGCTCCTATTCGTGTTCAACTTCCACCCGACGGAGTCGTTCTCCGACTACCGTGTAGGTGTCGACGAACCGGGAGAGTATACGATTGTCTTGAGCAGCGACGAGAAGAGGTTCGGCGGCTTCGAGAACGTGGTAGCAGGAGGGTCGTTTTCCACGACGCCTATGGAGTGGAATGGGCGGAAGAATTGGACGCAGGTGAGTGACACCGGGAGTGGCGAGGGTGAAGGGTCTCTGAGACGCAATGCCATGCAGGTGTATATCCCGACACGCACTTGTATCGTGTTGGCGAAAAAGTAATATTGGAGGGTTCGACGAAAAATTTGCTGGAATGGACTATGAGAAAAAACGAAAGCTACGGGCATATGGATATGTGTATTGTCAAAGAAGCACTTAGAAACTGTACCATACGTACTGAGTCACTGACATATGCGACCTCCACGCTGGTGTATGTACATATGTAGTACATATGGGCGTTTAGAAAGCATAGCCACCTTTGGGTGATTCTGACATGATCGGCGCTCTCACTGATCCCATTTTAATACAGGTTACAAAATACTGTACTACACTGCTATTCTAACCACTCGTCTGGTGCGCTTTGCCACCACGGAGCTCGCTGAGCTGAATCTGAACAGTGTCTTGAATTTGACCCTTTCCTTATTGCCGATATCGGACAAGTAGACGTCAACATTCAACGTTCGAATTCTCACGAAAAGGTCATATCGCGTGCTTCTCGTGGGTCCTGCGCTCCGACTCGGACGAAACGGTTCACACAAAGACCGCAGTCGTGCCCCCTTAATGCTTGACGACTCCTTTTGAACGACCACCACCACCATCATGGACGAAGTGACGTTTTTCAAGAAGGAATACCCCGACGAGATCCCAGTTCCCGCCGCAGCAGTGCCCCCGCGCGCACATCGCGCTCACTGGCTTCCGAACAACCTTCGCACTGTGTTGAAGTTCGCTGTGTTGGCCTTGTTTGTGATCTACACGCACCGGCAGACAGAAGTGAAGGCGGACGAGGAGCTGGACATACATGAGGGCCGATGGATCGCACGCGTGTTCTCGGACTCGTACTCGTGGTCCTCGCGCAAGGTCCTCTATGGGAAGAAGGCTGAGAAGGCGTTCCTGTGAGTTCCCAGTCAATTAATTGTTAGCATCTGTTCCTCACGGAGGCGGCACATGCATTTCTTGTCGCGTGCGCACTTGCTGTTGCAGGGCTGTGCCGAATGCGGACAGCGCAATCAAAGCCTCGCGCGAGTATGCCACCAAACCCCACCTGGCTGGAAGTCCTGGAGATTTCGAAACTGCGAAGGCCTTCCTGCGTCTTCTGCAGACCGAGCTCGCTATCAGCCCCCCTTCGACACTCCCATTGTACTCGGCTGGCTCGCCCGAATCCCGCAACGCTACCCTTGGTATCAGCAAGCTAAATGGCGCGACTGCATGGATCGATACGTACTACCCGGTCATGAACACGCCCGTCGATCATAGCTTGGAGATTCTGGAAGAGGACGGGAACGCAGTGTGGATCGCCGATCTTGAAGAGGTCGCGGATGACACCGACCCTGACGCCGGGAAGTACTTTGATGCTGTCACGACCTGGCACGGGCTTAGTCGCGGAGGCAGCGCAAGGGGCAAGCTTGTGTATGCAAATTATGGGAATAAGGAGGACTATGACGCGCTGGTTGCTCAGGGTGAGTTACTCAATGTCTGCGTTACAAGACTTCGCCAGACCCTCACGGTACAATAGGCATTGACTTGAACGGCACTATCGTCATCACGCGCTATGGTGGTATCTTCCGCGGTCTGAAGGTCAGTACTTGACCTTGTGCAGATATGTATTTATGCACTGAGTGCCGCGGCATTCACTCAGGTCAAGGGCGCTCAAGAGCACGGCGCCGTCGCCTGTCTGATTTACTCCGATCCGCGTGATGATGGCGCCGTTACGATAGAGAATGGCTATGCACCGTGAGCTTCGTCTTGATAGTTACGTGTAACGCACCGCTCATCGCGAGCGTACAAGGTACCCCTACGGCCCCGCCCGGAACCCGAACTCAGTGCAGAGGGGTAGCACTCAATTCCTGTCTGTCTATCCCGGGTATAGTACCATGGCCTACCTGTCAGCGGTCAATGAATACTCACCGACCCTTGCAGTGACCCTACTACTCCCGGCTACCCTTCGTACGAAAATAGTACTCGTACTAACGGGACAAACATCCCCTCTATTCCTAGCCTTCCCATCTCATGGGCAAATGCTCAAGTGCTTCTGAAGGAAATTCAGGAGGGTGGAAAGAACCGCACCATATCGCTTGTGAACAATGGTAAAATCTATCGTGCTTCCGGTCTATACCGTGACTCTAAGATGAGAGACGCAGTCGACGACAAGGTGATCCCTATCTGGAACACACTCGGTGTCATCCCGGGTCACATCAAAGATGAAGTACTCGTCATTGGAAACCACCGCGATGGTTCGTACTCCTTTATTAGCGAATGACTGACCGGGTCACCGAACATCACGTTATCCCGTTAGCGTGGGTCTTGGGCGCGTCGGACCCATCCTCAGGGACGTCCTCCGTGCATGAGGTGGTTCGCGGACTCGGATATTTGCTCAGGCACGGGTGGACGCCTCTCCGAACGATCCTCATCGCAAGTTGGGACGCCGAGGAGTACGGTTTGATTGGAAGCACCGAGTGGGGTGAAGACTTTGCGGACTGGATAAACGAACATGTGGTCGCATACCTGAATCTCGGTATGCTGTGTTTAATGAGCTTGATGAGATGATTCTAATCACAACTCACTTCTACCAGATTCTTCGGTGTCTGGCTCGCGTTTCCGGGCATCGGCTACTCCGTCGCTTGCCCATTTCTTGCGTGCGGCTGCGGAGGAGATTCCTCACCCGACCAAGCCGGGGAAAACGCTCTGGGACGCAACGAGTGATAACGGTGTCCTGACTGGCCAGCACGTCGATGCCGAGGCTCTCGCAACGTACGAAGCGGCGGAAATGGACATTGCTGCTGAGAGCATAGGAGTTGGCGTGCTGGGGTCCGGTAGCGACTACACGGTTTTCGTGCAGCGTACAGGAGTATGTAACCGCGATCTTCGTCACCGCGAACAGACTCTCATTGACCTGACTCAGGTTGCATCCGGACAAGGCGGGTTTGGAAGCACTCTGCAAGATCCGGTATACCACTATCACTCCGTCTTCGATTCCCAGAGATGGATGGAAGTGTACGGTGACCCTGGTTTCGGGAGACACGTAAGTGTCTGAATCGCACATCTTGCATGAGCACGCCATTGACTGTCACGTAGGTTGCCGTCGCCAAACATCTCGGTCTTCAGACTGTCCGTCTCGCCGACTCCATCGTGCTGCCCATCAACACTACCCATCACGCATTTGAACTTGAGAAGTACCTCAACAAGTAAGTTATCATCCATAGCATCTGACCCTGACCACGACCACACTACTGATCGCCACCCCATCTAGGATCGAATCCATCGCCTCCACGACCTCGCTCGACGTCGACTTCAGCGGCCTGCGCAACGCGATCCAGGCCCTCCAAAAGGCGAGCCTCAAGCTCGACCACGAAAAGGCCGACGCGGAGCAAAAGCTGAAGAAGCTCCTCCACAAGTTCGCCCGCCGCCACTTCATCCGGCGCAAGATCCGCGCCGCGCTATGCAAGCTCTGGAGGTTCTTCGGCAAAGACTGCCCCCCGCACGACGCCAATGACGCCTCCCCCCCTCCCCACTTCGGTCTGGGCGGCGCAAACAAGGCGTTCGAGTGCTCGTCCATGAAAACGAGGAACGGGCTCCTTCCGTTCCAGCCCCGCATCGGCCGCGCGGCCTGGTGGGCGAAGGAGCAGCGCGAACGCGAGCTGGGCGAGCAAACCGAGGCGTTCGACAAGCGCCGCTTCCCAACGAAGAAGTTTAAGAAGGCGGTGATGCGCATCCGCGAGGTCAACAAGAAGCTCATGCTGTTCGAGCGCGGCTTCATCCACGAGAGCGGCATTAAGGACCGTGAGTGGTACCGTAACCTCGACGTTGCGCCAGGGAAGTGGCTGGGTGAGTCCCACTCGAACTACATCTGGTGAAACATTTGCTAATGGATTTGCAGGCTACGGTGCTACAACTTTCCCCGCTCTGACCGAGGCATTTACAATCGAGAACAACGCAACGCTGGCAGAATATGAGACAAAGAGGCTGAAGGAGCTCGTTGAAGATCTCGTCAACATGATGAAGACGTGATTATGATCTAGTGCATAGACGGTTCATTGTACAATATTTCTGTTCCATTCTATGACTTCAATTCAAACCTCTATGAGGAGGTATCCTGATCGGGACGTGTAGTTAGTTTTGTAGGGGCGAGACCGACAGTAAGGCTACACAGCCAGACAGTAATACATAGCTACATTATCGATTTTGCAACACGTACACGAAGTCAAACTCCAGTCCTGGACCAGCGAAATCAGGAATGCCATCCGTGAGAGGTGGGATGACGAACACGGGTGCGTCCAGAGGTCGAGGAGAACTGAGGTCGAGACGGTGTCAGTTGGCCTCTTTCGTCCGATTCTTCCCTCATCGCGGCCGGAGATCTGTAGCTGCCAGGGAACGTTGGAGACGGGCTAGGCTGTGGGCCTCTGGGCTGGCGAATGGGCGTACTAGTGAACGAAGATCTGGCTGGAGTAGCGAGCGACACAGGACCAGACGACGATGCTCCATATCCGAGAGAGAACGACCGGGCTCCAGGAGGGGGCGGCGGAGTGGGGACCTCTCCACCGACCCAGGAGGTTTGCTCGTGAACACTCGGCGATAGGTACATCAGACCGTCGGTATCGTAACGTATACGAATGGGTGGCCGCATGATGTTCTCCGGGAACGGTAGGAAATGCGGTTGTTGACGCTCTTCGTCTGATGAGTGGAGCGGTTGAGCGGGAGATCGGCTGTGCCCTAGGTATGCGTTGCCGATGGCATTCATGTCCACGGGCTGAGAATATTGTGATGCTCCCTGTGACCGTGTGAGGTCTCCTGAGGGACCCTCGACCCTCTGAAATCCCGACTGAGGTAGGGCCGTGAGGTCAGCCTGCCTAATCTGGTATGCTAAGCTCTCTGCAGCTAGTGAACCGGAGGTGTTGTCGTGAATACCGCATTGAGTGAGCATATGCCGAAGACGCTCGATGTCTGAGGCTACGCCGTACGCGAAACGACCCGCCGTAGGGCTTGCGGCAGCAGACGGTGCATGGTGAGAACTGAGTGCCCGCGGCTCGGTCGAGGTTCGCGTTGATGTTCGAGGTCTAGGCTCCCATACAGGTGCCATGTAGTTGAGACGTTGTGAGGAGGAAGGTGCGCCGTGTGAGCGGACGGTCCCCGTCTGACCATCTGGGAGTGGTAAGAGCACGGATTGCACGAGAGTTGGCTCGGATGGAGGGGGTTCAGGGACGGTAGGAGCGGCCTGGGATTTCTGAACCTCTATGGTTTGCGTCATCCAGGCATCAACCCGCTGAAGCCACTGGTCGGGCCCGTTCTGCAGCTCCTTAGCAGGTCTTTTCTCGTCGGTGGACCCTGCGATTGTCGTCTCCTTCAAGATAAGCAGGTCAGAGCAATCAGCGGATAAGGGCTTCTTATCTTCGGCAACAGTTGCTGCAAGCACGGACTGGGGAGGATCCGCCGAAGGCGAAGGTCTTTCAGTCGAACGGCGAGTGTTGCGGCCGTCACTTCCACGGTCTCCACCGCGGGTCCTGGAGGGAGGACGTGTGATTCCTTGACCTCTTCCGCGCCCACGAGGTCGTGAGTGTCGAGTGGTCTTGGTCTTGGGTGTCGGTGGTTCGTCTGGTGCCAAGGCCCAATTGGGACGTTCCGCCGTGTGAGGCGCACCAACCCGTCTCTTCCAGGCAAGCTTGGAGTCCACGGGAAGACATGGGATTGAAACGATATCTTCGGGGCTCCTAGGAGAGGACGTGACGACATGAGATTGCGAATTGGCGGACGCCACAGGCGACCTCGGACTGCAGACTGAAGGAGGGGGAGGAGATGGACACTCAGACGGACAAGTGGAGGTAGGAGCCGATCCACGGCTTGGGGTGGACAGAGGCTGCTGTGAGATTTCGGATGACTTCTCTGGATCCTGCAATGCAAGCTGAGCCGTGTGTCAATATTGAGTTCGCGGTCAATATGCATCTGAATCCACAACACCTACCTTCGTCTCTTCGGTGTACGGGCTGACTGGCGAAACATCAGCGACCAATTTGGCAGCCTCAACGACCGTTTCGAGGTTGTGAGCGGCGGGCTGCTCGGGCTTCTCGTGGACCACCTCGGCACCGGGTACAGAATCAGGCATGGCAGGTTGACCAGGCTCTGTCACAAGCAGTGCAACCTGTACGGATGTTGGATCCTCCGTCTCGGAGACTTTCTCCTGCATGTTCGGCTCCACGACAATCGAGGAGAGTTGAGGAGCTAGCTCCATAGGGATAGGTTCGGGTACCGTGGATTGTACGATTGTCGAGTCAGCAGGTGGAGTGTGGTTGACGCTGGGGTCGTCTCCGGCCTCTTCTGCGCCATATGGTTTTTGTACAGCTTGTTCGCAAGCATGAGTCGCGGGAGATGGAATATCGACCAGAACGGACCCAGAGGCCTCCACGACATCTCCCAGTTGAGCGCTTGGATAGGAAGATCCGAATGACGAGAATGAGAGACCCTCCATATCACTTGTTTTGAGCAAGTTTAGCGTTTCGTGTGTCTTTGCGCTCTCGGAAGACGTGACGTCTGGCTCATCGGTCTCGATGATATCGGAGAGCATCTCGCTCTTCGTAGACGGAAGGTCTAAGACCATCGAATGTCGGGGGAGTTCGGGAGAGGCCATGACAGAGGAACCATCTGCATGAAGCTCATCATCCGCAATCTGTGATTATTAACGTCAGTAGTGTGATACATGATAGAAAATCAGAGCGCATACAGTAGGTTGTGCGGACGGGAACACATATGTTGCGATCAAACTGGGCTTTGCGACTGCCTCCTCCCCAACTTCTGCGTCCTCATCTGGCTTGACAGCAGCGTTTGAGGTGTCGACGAGAACGAAGGAGCCATTCACGTCCTGCGTGGAAGTACCAGAAAACTCGACTTGTATGATCGGCTTATGGAGATCCATGACCGCCTTATACGGGTCATGACAGTATTGAAACGAAGTCACATTCTCATCACAGCCGTGGGTCCAACCAAGACACTGCGTCGTGAATGATGAGCTATGGACAGGGCGTGAGGCTACAAAAATAGTTCCCTTACATGTTGGTCGGAGTTCAACGTCGGCTGTGCCGTATCCTGCCTCAAAGTCAGGTGAAGGTCCGCTCAACATGATGGAATACGTACCACTTGTTTCTCATCCACTCGGTCTTCTACCACGACGTTATCGCTTGTGGCCTGCGATGTTGGAGACTTCACGTTCTCCTCCGGCTCCGTGGCGGGGACGGTTACCGGCTTTGAGATGGGGTCCGCCTGAGAGCCACGCCTGAAGAAGAAGGGTCGAGAAAGCACTCTGGTGAACATGGGAGGACAGAGGGTGTATCGCGTAGGGCGTCCTGCCTGTAGGGAGTGTGTTGGAGATGGAGATGGAAGTGTAGAACAAGTCGAATTCCAAGGACGAACCAACGAAAAAGTCGCCCAGTTGATATGTCTGTGAAGGAAATCGAGATGTGACGAGCACCTGTCAACACGTCCTCCCGGCCGATCTGCACTGCGTCACGGTGCCACGAAGGTGATGTGTACGAGGAACATGCTTTGCAGGCTTTCAACTGGGAACAGGCCCTAAGTGTAGCAAAATTACTGAAGTGTAAGTGTACTTCAACAACACCATATCAGCCTATCCAGCTGTCACCAGACGAGGACAAGTCCAGGCACCTCGGGAGAGGCGTATAATATATAGCAATACATAACCATCTACTCACAACATTACCTAACACAGCTATCCACTACATGAGGGAACACTGAGCAGCTGCTCACGAGCTTTTGTCCCGCGGTTGCTGGGATGGAGGTACAAGACCTTCTTCCGGCCTCCGTCCGGACACCTTGACAAAATCCTTCATCCCATAGTCGCAACCGGTGATCTGAGATGAACAGGTATCAGTAGGGAAGACGGTGGTGTGAAGTGGAACAACGAACCCATTGCGCAAAGTCCCGGAGGTAGCTAGGGAACATGTGTACCAACGGCACGAAATGTGCGTAGAACGGCATATAGAGCACACGGGAGTGCTGATCGTCCAGTGCCGCTATGATCGCCTTCGCGACATCGACGGGTACGAGGCTCGGGAATAAGAACTTGTAGAGGAATGACGAGGGGTGTCGGACGGTTGAGAATAGTGGTGTCATGATGTGCCCTGCGATCAAAAGGGTTGTTCGGACACCAGGCGCATTGTACACATGGTCGAGTTCGTATCGCAGTGACTCGTGCAAGTTTATGAGGGCTGCTTTGGAAGCACCGTAGTCGGCTGCAAAGAATGTAAGTTGGTGGTATCCATGGTGATACGATCTAGGACGTACTCAAGCGTGCCATGCCCACCATGCCTGAAACGGACGTAACGTTGACCTGCCAAGCATGTCGGCATGACTGTGAATATGCAACACGGGAATACATACGACGTGTCCGGTCTTTTGTTTGATCATCTCGGGAAGGAATGCTTTCAATGTCCAGAAGTGGGCAAGCGTGTTGACCGAAAAGGTTCTTGAGAATAAGGAGTGAGTGAGCTACGGTGACCGTGCATGTGGAACAGCTCCACGTACTGTTGGATGTCTTCTGGGCTGAGATCGATGAGCGGCTTGCCTTGCACGACGCCAGCATTGTTGATGAGCATAGTAGGGTGCCCGAGCTACGTGACCTATGAGACCAGTACCTCGTAGAACATTTCAGAGGAACTTGCCTCTTCAACGACTGTCTTCGCGACACGCTCAACCTCCTCCCATTTTGAGACATCGCATTTGTAGTAAGTGATGTTGTCTGATAGTGATCATCTCCATAAGGTGAGATGAGGGTAGGGTGATGAGCAGCTCACAGTTCTCGGTAACAATCGGTTTGACATCCAGTACAACAACAGTTACGTTGCGTACTGCCAGAGTGTTGGCAACGAGCTCCCCGATGCCGGATGAGCCTGAAGGACAAAATTCATGCATCAGAGTGTTGTGGCCGAGCGTGCGGGCGTGACGCACCTCCAGTAATGACAACCAGCTGCTCGCCCCAATCAGGACGACCTGGACCGAACAAGAGACTTCCTTGATTGCGATACAAGCGAGAGTACCATTTGAGGAACCCTGACGACGACTGAGTGGAAGATGCAGGACGATATGCACAGTTGCACTCACAGAAGGCAGTGACGGCGATGTTGTATATACCAGTATAGACGAGGATCGGCTCGGGCCAGCGAGCGCCTTGAAAGTAATAGAAGACAGGAATAAAGAAGGTGAAGAAGGGACCTGGAAAAGAGATGAGAGAAGACGCAGAAGACCATGTGGCACCTTACTCACTGAATGCTGTGTGCGAGAGGACTGTGACGATAAGATCCACGTCAAAGGAGTCGTACAATGGATCCCAAAAGTCGGAGATAGTCACAGGATTGACGGTAGTGGTTGTCTCTGGCATAATCCTGGATGTTTCTGGTCCAGACTCTTTTGCTGGATTGGAAGTACGGCAGTGGGCCTCAGACCCACAAGAAGAAACGAACGTGAAGATGGCAAGATGAGGTGGCAGACTGTGGTAAACTACAAGTCGGGCAGAGCCACTGATCTACGCGCTACCTCTCGGCCGGTCTACTGACCTGGCCCGGCCTTTGCATGGGCGCTTTAAGAGGAATATCTTCAAGTACCTATTCATCGACTATCAGAACGTATTAGTTGGGGTATCTATCCGTAAGGGCCTTCCCGTTAGCCTGACTGGTCATTTGCTAGGAAAAAATACAGCCACTACTAATACATCGTGCACACTGGCTGTACGGAGGTCATATAGAGTCATCTCGAGAGATTACAGAAGAGGAACAAGTGAACACAGAGCGAGAACTTCCAGAGGGAGTCATGTATCTTTCTTTCTTTTTGTAGCCATGGCCCATTGAATGTTCAGCACCGCCTGCTGGGGACGTCCCACATTCCGACCATGCCTAAGAAGTTACCCTGTACATACCTAAAATGAGTGCTGGGAGGGACCACGAATTACACACGAACTTACCCGGTTCTCACAAATGGTGGGGTGTTCAAAGTAATGTCCATGGATGGTGGCGGGAGTAGTGGCGCACAGCTTCTCCCAATCGTCCCCGTGCTGGATCCCCCACAAACGGGCTTCAACGCGCTGATGACCAGTGCTTAGAGACCAACAAACTCTACATGCTAGTGATGGATCTTACCATCACCCCACTCTTTCCTGAGGCGCATCCCTGTGCATACACGAAGCTCATGAGTCTGAAACGTGCATAAGACAGTAAGATAGCCAAATCACCTTATCATGAACAGTCTCCCAGTACGGAACACAAGATGGCTCATCGAAGTTGACTAACCAAGTCCCCCACATCTGGCCATGGTTCTAACGACATTGTCATCAATGCATCCTCCTCGGTATTCAAGCCAATACACTCACATCACGTTCGCATTTGTCAGGTCTATCGATGGAATATCCGTGGATGTCGATCGGCATGTCAGAGCATACTTCAAGCCAGTTGAGATCGCCAGGGATGTCTTTCAGGAGGGCACGATGGATCCGAGTCCCGAACGCAGCACAATGCGGGTCGCCAACAGGCTCGGTCCAGTAGACACCTTGGCGTCTGCGCTCGATCTCCTTGCGGTGCCGCTCCTCGTTGCGTCGCTCTTCCTCCCACTGTCTTTCCTCCTCTCGCCATTGCGCGCGCTTCTGTTCCCAGCCACGCACTTCGTCCTCGAACGAGGCACGCTCCCACGCCCATTCACGGATAGCAGAGTCGTGAGCAGCTCTCTCCGCCTTCCACTGTCGGCGTATGGCCCGCTTCTCGGCTGGAGAGGGGCCATCTAGGAGGCATGGTGCAAGATGGAGGTTCTGAGCGATCCATAGGGCGACGAAGAGAAACCCCAAGGTAGTGAGAAGGAAGCGGACGGCACAAGAGGCTCGACGTCGCTCTGGTTCGCTCCTTGAGACCAAAGCGGCAGATTCAGCCTGTGAGCGATCATACCTGCGCACAATGTGAGCTCTTGTAGCTATATGTGCACAGTGTAAACGTACGGGAAGGTATAGATGCTGTGGTAGCTGGGAGGAGGTCCGACATTGGAGTAAACAGATTGAGTGTACATCTGCCGCTGACTTCCGGCTGAGCAATATTAACTGTATACTAGAGCTGAGGTCTGAGGAGGTGCTGCAGGCCAGAGTGCAGGTTTGGATCCCGAATCGGAATACAGCTGCGGTAGTTGGGGCGCGTGTATGTAGCGGGAAGTTCCACCGTTGGTAGCTAGCGCCCTGCCCTCCCAGTTTCGTATTTGGATAGTGTACAAAGTAGATGTATGGAGTCAAATCGCTGATCGGAAGCCGAGCCGGGCAACGCTTTATCTACTGAATCCGTACTCCTCCCTCCCTAGAGCCTAGTATACGAGGCTCTCTGACCCGCGTCTCGACTCCTCCCTCAAGGTTTGTGTTGTGATTCCCTTTCGCTGTGGCGTCCAGTGTTGACGATCGTTTCAGTCTTGAACGTCCCCCCGTATGCTAGCAGCTGGCTCGGTGCGGACGTTTTATCCATTAACAAGCTTGTCATTCTATGAAGCCGACGTCGACGTGTCCCTTCCCCGATCTTCCTCTTGAGCTCATCATACGCATCCTCGATGTAGCTGCTCGTACCTCCCACAACGCTGCCCAGTCAATCTCCCTCGTCTCCACCTGGGCCAGGAAGATTGCGTTACCCCACTTATTTTCCACCGTGGTGTATCGCTCGAAGCCCGCGTACTCGACAGGGATGACATCAGGAGCGAGAAATTCACCACACGCTCGCGCATCGCATGCCACATACGCATGGGGTCCCTTAGTCCGCAGCCTCTGGACAGAAAGCTCCGGCATTACCAACGTGCCAAACGAAACGGAGATTTTCCGTGCATGTCCCAACGTCGAGAATCTTGCCCTCGCCTCCCCATCTCTTCGTGCACTTGCCGCGCCCATCCAGGCGCAGAATGCCGTCGCGCGCAAGGCTGTTCGGTCAGGGTCACATCCTCCCGCGGACCTATTTCCCAACCGGCTGCGGTCGATTACCCTGATCACGCACACTTTCCGATACGACTGGCACTTCCTCATGGAGCTTCGGTTACTCGACGGTTCGGAGCTGTTACACAACATCACGCACTTGCGCGTCCTGGACATGACTGTCTCGTCTTTTTCGCCGCATAACTTGCTTCCTAACCTCACACATATCGCTTTACCATACCTTGACCTCGGAAATGACTTCACGGAGGACGCGCTGCGGTTACCGCCAGGGTTATTGGAGCACCAAGCGCTGAAGATGATAGTGTTGACGGTTGCAGAGGAGAAGTGGCTGATGAATCCGTGGTACCGGATTGCGCGATATTCCGGGAAGAACACGCCCGGGAAGAACGCGGCCTCGCCGAGGACAACATTCCGTACCCTGGTACAACGTCCGGGAAGAACACGGCCTCGCCGAGGACAGCATTCCGTACCCTGGTACAACGGGTACGAAGCAAGGACGACCGTCTGTATGCGGTCTTGTCGCCGAGGCTCAGTGAAGACCCATGCACGGAGTGGGTGGACGCTGCCCGTGGTGGCCCTTCGCTGTGGGAGATGGCCACAAACGCTCGATTAGAGGACTCGCACGGTGAAGGCTTGCCGGAGGTATACCTTAACGGTATGCACCGCTGAAGTGCACCATCTGTTATCCATGATCCTCGGTATGTGTTCCTCCATCTCAGCATTACTTATCCTGGACACAAGGCTTGTGAATTTAGGACACTACTGACTGGGAGAACCTTGATGTCTGGCGACCCTCAGGCTCGTTAGCGGCTAGGATATTCCAGGTCCGGCACCATAGTGACATACAGCTCCAGCCGGGCCTTTCCGTGGTAGCCCATCTTCGACTGCATCAGATACAACCCTTTGTGTAGCAGTAGCTCCCCATCGGGATGTGTCTGTCTGTATACGCTTTGGCATCATATATCGTAACATGATTCCGTGATCATCGCACTGTACGTACTCGCTGGATATATTGCCCTTTCGCCGGACTGTGCTTTTTGATCCGGTCTATGCCCACTGGTGTATATTACAGGATGTACTCGTTGGTGCGTACTTATAAGTATGTGCAGAGCCTCAAGGCCTCATGCATAACGGAGCTGTAATAAAACTCACTCAGGAAATGGCGATAAGCATTTGCAATACCAATTGGCAACACGACACTTAGACACTACATATGTACTAGGAGCGTAGCTTAACCGTGAAGGGTCGCGGTGTTTGCCGGCTATCGTGACAGGTTGGAAATCTCTTTGGAGGGTTTCAGTTATTCATCCCACCTTTCTTGTGAACTTCTTGTGGGCTTTGAGTTTCGTACATATACTTACCTGACATCCTC
Source organism: Lignosus rhinocerotis TM02 (assembly GCA_000743315.1). NCBI lineage: Eukaryota > Fungi > Basidiomycota > Agaricomycetes > Polyporales > Polyporaceae > Lignosus > Lignosus rhinocerus. Next base: position 59,120 of record KN049973.1, read on the forward strand.
TGTTTGCTGAACGTGCGGGTTGTGTCCGCTTTCGTTCTCCGAGTCCTACTCAAGCTGTGGTAGTTATCGCACATTCTTGGCAGCCCTGTGTTGAGACCGCTCGACGTTTCAGACACACCCGCCAGCTCTAGGTTGAACGGTTAACCTGCACGAGGTCTCAATCAGGTCAACGCGTCTCTGGACGCTTCACATACATACCCTGGTCACCTGGTGTAGTGACTACTAGCCACGAACTTGCTCAACGAGCTGCCCACCCCCGTCCGCTGCAGGGCAGACGGATGACGACTGCCCAGCCTTCCCTCTAGCAAAAGCAGAGGCCCCTGCATGTCTACAGACTCGTTTCTCAATGTGACGATAGGGGCAGGTTTAGTGGGATTCGCAGTTGCGCTATTGTAAGCACTCTCTGTGATTTCTGCCTGAAGCTCGTACTAGTACTAATGACCATGGCTAGTCTGTACGGGGTAACGTCTGGACAGGTGATCGTATACTTCGTACGCTATGGCCGAGGATGGTCAAGTTTCTGGGCAAAATGCTACGTGAGTACAGCAGTAGACTGTAGTCCTCCTGGTGTCACCGTGCTCTGTATTGACGCGTGAAGTGTAGGTTATCTTATTATGGTATGTCGGTATCTCCTTCTTGCTGCATGTGGGGTCTCAAGATCTCACGTTTCGATAGGTTAACTGACACTTTGCACATTGTGACCGTGTCATGCACGATGTTCGACTATGTCGTGCTTGGTCACGGCAAACCAGAAAACATCGCACGCCTGATATGGGCCTTTGCTGTAAGTGGCCATCTTACTGCCCGGTATGCGTGCTCAGTCTTATTACCAAGCTGATGATCATCGCTACTGTGAGTGAATCACATACAATGCACTGGACAGGGCTAACTTGGTTACAGGAGTGTAGCAATGTCATCGTGCGTCTGTGCGTATCCACCTGGGATGATTAAGGTTTTCTCCTGACAAACCTCGCGATGCTCAGCGGATATGCGTACAAGATCTGGCGCTGTAAGTAGTGCCTGCGAGCGTTCAAGTCGCATTAATTCTTACACTTCCCCAGTCAGTGATCGCAAGGCCTTAGTGCCAGGGATTGTGGTAAATCATTGTCCCCCAATCGCATCATCGTCCTTGCTCACTCACCTCCGTGCCTAGGCCGTCGTTACGACACTTCTCTTTAGTGAGTCGCTGAACAATGTTATCAAATGAGGCGTGCGGTGCTCAGGTTGCCACAATTACCCATCAGTCAACGGTTTAGGTGAGTGCTGACTGGCAACGCCCAGCCGCTGCTGCCGAGTACTTACCAACGCGATGTTAGTCTTCGGCGTTCTAGAGTATGCTGCAGCAGTATGGTATAGGGAACCTGTTCTCATGTATACATTTGCAGTTTCCGGATCAAGTCATTTGACGCAGTGCAAAAGCTACAGGTTTGTGTATGATCTTCGTGAAGGGCTATTGTGTTCACAGCCTCTTCAGTCGGCTTTCTACGTCGCTTTCGCGTTTCAAATCAGTGTCGACGTGATGATCGCCGGGGCAATGCTCGCGATATGCACCCGATTCTATACAGGGATCAGAACGTATGGCGTACAAGTCGTCTCACTGCTCCAATAGACTCATCTGGACAACGATAGTTTTGATACCGTTATCCAACTTATCACAGTGTTCACTGTCAACACTGGCGTTCTTTCGGTGTATGTGCCACCCTTTTTGCCCCACTTTGTCGATACTGATCATTCGAAGCATCTTGACCACTATTGGCATGGTGTTTGTGAGTGTTCAGCCTTGCCTCACTTTGTCGATACTGATCATCCGAAGTATCTTGACCACTATTGGTATGGTGTTTGTGAGTGTTCAGCAATGCAAACGTGGTTGCCAATAAATAGATAGCATTACGGATAGTTCGTTTCCAGACCGGGGACCCTTCTCTACCTCTCCATGTACTGGGCGCTGACAAAACGTATGCTGTGTCTTGTGTCAACTGTTTACTCAACACTGATTCATTAACCACAAGTGCACACCTGTTCATTTCTCGCGGTGCTCAACGCCGAGAAGGACCTCGTGGAACGAGCTAGTAGACATGCGAGGTGCGACGCCCCGGTGTTGACCACTGCAGTTCGGATGGGAACGGGGCTATTTCCCTCTCAAACAGTGGGGTCGATACAGCTCATGGATTTTTCAACGCCGTCTTCGCGTGGAGACACGTCAACGTCACAATTGGTGGGAGAAGAGCCACTTCAGTCTCGTGATTCTAGGGAACCAGTATGCTCAGTCGATCTTGCCTTCTTTGTGCCTGAATTGCTGACCCCGTTTTAGTCCGTTGGCTATGCCCTGTAAATGTGTTTTCTTAGTCTAGTCTGTACAGTATTGGTCTGCTATTCGCACCCTCGCTATCTACCTACACTCCCTCAGTAGTATCGTAACCTCCGCTACGGATTTACATCGCTCATGTTACTCTGTGTATATGCTCTCCTTGTAATCGAGTATGATAAGCTCGGAATGACACACGACCACTCGAGTTATGTCGAAGTTCTTGAGATCTGTGAATATGTTGCAAGAAGTACGGCTTTCGGGCCGTGGGTCGCAGGAGCGCTTGTGTACTGAACACGTCCACAGAACCTGTCTCGATCACGCTCACACAAACCTACGCTAGCGCGGTCTCTTCCTACTCTTCTGACACTGTGCATGCTTCCTGCGTAACGCCAGATCGTTAACCCTTGGCGGCCGTGTGTGCTCTGTCCGAAGTGCAGGTCATCTTCGTCGGCTGCTATGACATTACTTCATCTCCTCAGGTTAGGATTCATACAACAGGTGTCCTTGTGCCGCTCTAATCACCAAGTTGCAGTTATGCTGGCGCTGCCTCTGCCTTCATTTTCGTTACTTTGTCGCTCGGTGAGACATGATAGTCTCGACATGTTCAAGTCGAACACGTCCCATTAACACACACACACGCACACACGTGTCTAGCGAGTGGCCTCTTATGGATATCCGAACTCATTGAGGAGCACTCGCGTATGGCGAAAGTCATCGGACAGAGGAGCATATATGTGAGTAGCAAACCCCCCTTCCTTCATCCGACCAGTCCCTTACTCTGACTGCAGGTCATCATCCTAGTCCACTTCCTATTGTATTTCTACGACTCGCTCCCACTCAAGCACATCCTATTCTCCGTGTTTTGCCATCTCGTCTACCTTCGGAATTTCACGCCAAGCTGGCCCTTCATCTCCCTGACGTCATTCAGCTTCCTGGGCTCGTGTGTCCTCGTTGTGATTGACCACTTCCTCTGGTTCTTCCACTTCGCCAGAATCACTCAGGAAGCCCGGCATAGAATGCATCGATCCTACCGCGGACCACCTCTGCCTTATGCTGTCCCCAACTTCGGAGACATCGCGGCGTTCTTTGGGATCTGCGTATGGCTAGCACCGCTCTTCCTCTTCCTCAGCTTGAGTGCGAACGATAATGCACTCCCTACGAAAGCTGGTGTGTATCCTCTTGTTTGCCCAGTCTATGCATGCAAGCTAATGAGACTACAGGCGGCACCGCAAGTCCACCCTCGTCTCCTACCAAGCCAGTTGCGGCGAGGACCCGCACGTCCCTCTTCAAAGCTCTCTTCGACGTGCTTCCGCTGGACTCTCTTCCGCGCATCCGTCCACGTCGAAGAGACACGTCAGAAGGCATCATCGCCCCGCGCTCTCCGTCACAACCCCCTTCGCCAGGGCTTGGTCCGGTGCCGACGCTGCAAGGGATGCCTTCCCCGATGCTGTCCCCCCGTCGCGTGTCTAGTGACACCTACCGTCCGGTCTCACCCATCAATTTCAGCTCTACTCCTCCGCCAAGACGACCGACGGCGGACGAGTCGCGTAAAGAGAGGTTGGGAGTGCGGCGGCTTGAGAGGAGGACGGTCAGCGCCCACAATACTACTAGCACGTCGGGCGAAGGGTGGCGGGAATTTTAGTCGAGCAATACACACCTGTGATTATTAGTTGGATGTCCTTGGTTCTGTGTAGATGGTATTCATCTTGCTCATGTCGTGTTGCGTGGTCAAGTCCATGTTGCGAGGCCCATCCACAGCCACAAGCGAGACCTCTTCCCTCTTGCCACAGTACTTCGACTTAGCTTTCGTGAATCCTGACCTTCACTGCCGAACGCACATCGAGCCACGCATTGCGCAGTATCAATGAGCTGACATTATTTGCTTGCTGTAACCCCTTGACCCGACCCCACACGCAGTTCATTTTCCGCCTGGCAGCAAGCATAAGCCCGCACCTGAACGCATATATCTAGTGAAGCTCTCTGGTCCGCCCCTCTTATCCCCTTACAATTCCTTGCACAACCCTCACTCCCATCGAGCTCTCATAAAACGACATGTACCTATTTCTGAGCGAGAATCCAAGGACTCTGTACCTCGCCACAAGCTCTCAAGACGAGAAGCGCGGCTGTCCGGCCAGAGTCTTAGTCTTCCGAGCGGCGCAAGGCTCTTCCTCCCAAGCTGTAGTAGAATTCCTCCCGAAACACGAAGTAGATCTATCTAATGCCGTGAAACTCACTACGAGGATTGTGAAGGGATGTTTGGGATTGATCTCAATCGCGAATGGTACGTTCCCCAACTGTCGTTCCGGAGACGAGTCCACCCACTTGGTTCCTCCGTTATGTAGACATGTTCCTCGCTGTCATCGTCTCTGCGACTGAGGTTGGGAACACGAGACCGTCATCATCCACTGCGGAAACTGTTGTCCAGATTCATGACGTCGGCTTCTACTGTTTGACCTCGTCAGCTTGGGACGATTCCTCGCTTAATGGCGACCCCGGATTCTCTACTTCAGGGTACGGTGATCAAGCTGATATGTACATGCGCGAGCATACATCTAGTGGAACGTCAACTCCCGCACCGGAACACCCGTGCCAACCGCTACGCAAGATCATCTCCGCAGGCACGTTCTACTATGCGCAAGAGCCGCAGTGGGACATATCTTCTCGTCTACAGCGCCGCCTTTCTAGGAATGAACCGTGGGACGCTGCAACCTACGATGATCGCTTTGTCTGGAATGAATTCATCGTGAAGAGCTTATTGGACTTTCGTGAAAGGCTGGATGCCCACGAGCGTGCAGAGCTGGACCAATGTCAATTCATTGTAGGTGCATTGATATCTCAGATTCAACACGCAGAACTCATATGGCCGGCCAATTGCAGGTTCTGGCTATTCAGGGCTATGTGGGTGTATGCACGTTTGCGCTACCCGCCCCGCCGACCAATGGCACTCCCATCGTTGCTACTATCTCACTCATCTCGCGCCTCGGATGGAAACGGGCCGGGACGCGGTTCAATACCCGTGGTGTGGACGATGACGGCAACTGCGCGAATTTTGTTGAGGTATTGCTCCAGTAATCCCATTCCAATCTCATCAGTCCTGACATGCTCCAAGACGGAAACCATTTTCAGCACAGACCAGCACTGCTATAGTTACGTACAAATTCGAGGTAGCGTCCCATGTATGTGCCCTTCGCCAATATCACTTGCCCACCCGTTCACCCTTCTATCTTTTCCTTTGACTCATCGGACCTGTTCAGTGTTTTGGGAGCAACAAGGGCTGCAGACTTTCGGTCAGCGTATCCAGATCACGCGTCCTCAGGCATCCCAACCCGCATTTGATCGACATTTCGCTGGACTAGTCGAAGAATACGGTGCTGCCCATGCGATAAACTTGCTGGGTACGAAGGAAAATGAAGCGTTGCTCACAGCTGCTTATACACGGCATATGCAAATTGCACGAAATTCGGTTGGGGATACTATCGGGATTTCAAACTTCGACTTCCATACGGCGGTCAAGTACGGCGGTCATGAGAGTGTCTTCAGAGAGATTAGGCAGGTCTCGTGCAATGCAGTTCCTGAACGTGGTCCTCATGTTATCTCATCCCCAGACGTCTGGAGTCTGTAGTCGACAACATAGACAGGTTCGGGTTCGCGATGGCCGACGCGACCACGAACGAGATCATTACGGAACAGAGAGGGGTATTCCGCACAAACTGTCTTGACTGGTACGTTTAGGTCAACTAGGATCGAGACCGGATCAGAGGTGACACTCTTGCAGTCTCGACCGTACGAATTTCGTGCAGGACATCCTCTCGCGAACGGCGCTCGAGCAGTACCTCGTGCACATCCGTCGTGAATGGATACATTCACCGTCGTTATGGTCCAACCATGGAGAACTATGGGCAGAGAATGGCGATGCACTGTCGCGCATATATGCGGGTACCGGTGCGCTCAATACTAGCTTCACTAGAAGCGGGAAGCGGACATTGGCTGGAGTCCTGTCCGATGCGACGAAGAGCGTTTCACGGGCATACATCAACAACTTCCAGGACAAGGGCAAGCAGGTCGCTATCGACATGTTTGTGGTGAGTAGCTTTGATGATGTACGTTTCATATGCCAAGACCAACGAAGCAAATAGGGGAATTTGAGCACACAACGTCAAGTCACTATCTTCGATCCTATCCACGACTCGGTCCGCGCTGCATTGGAGAATAGGTATGTATTTGGCATCTTGAACCCAAAATGCCTCCTGACAAGGAGGCAGATTGTCGGAATATTCCACTACAAATCAATGCACGATATTCGTGGGTACTTGGAATCTCAATGGAAGGGTGAGCGTCTTCACAGCTGGGCGATATGCATGCACTGATTGCGCATGCTAGCCGCCGCCGTCCGAGTCCCTCCTACCTTGGTTGTTCCCTAGGCCAAGTATGTTTAACTATCATTCACCCTGGTCAGCTGGCTTATCCTTGTCCAGATACGCCGGAGTAAGTTATGCAGAACCCGCACTTGTTCTTTTGTTCACCCATACTAGCCCCGACATCTTTGCCCTTGGGTTCCAGGAGATCGTTCCTCTCACGGCGCAGCAGATCGTTCAGACAGACCCCGAGAAGAAGTGAGTAGGTTTCTTCCTGACCAACTAGAGTTGTTTGCCCATCTGGTGTAGACGCATGTGGGAAGCCAAGATAATCGACACTTTGGAACGAAGACCAAACAAGAAGAGCGACTATATCCTGCTACGCAGTCATCAGGCAAATTTATACTCTCTTTCCTGTTTGATAACATAGCTGACAAGGCTCGCGCCTACTGTAGTTGGTCGGGACGGCGCTCCTCGTGCTTGTCAAGAAGGAGCTGACTGCAGTAATTCGCAACGTTGAGGCAGCTTCCCACAAGGTTCGCGAACGAGGGTTTCCTATTTGCTCAGCGCCATTCTCATTAGCCAGTCATAGACCGGTCTCCGTGGAATGTCCGGCAATAAGGGCGCGGTCGCCATTAGGCTGGAATATCACGACACTACTTTCTGTTTCATCACCGCACACCTCGCTGCGGGTCACGCTAATGTGATCGAGCGGAATGCGGATTACAGGACCATCGTCAGTGGATTGCATTTTCTTAAAGGCAAAACGATTGACAGTCACCAGTAAGTGGGTGTCGGGATACCTGTTGGCACCACCTGACCGAGCCGTGGCACTTCAGGAATATCATTTGGTTGGCTGACACGAATTATCGCATTGACCTCGATAATGAACGGGTTCGGTCCTTGGCCCTAATCGACGACTTCGACGCCCTTCTTGCTGCAGACCAGGTACGCTTACATCCGTGAATAATCGGGCGCGTCTCTGACTAGCACTGCTTAGTTGCGACGTGCTATGGATGATCGAGAAGTGTTCGACGGGTTCCAGGAGGGTCCCCTGTTGTTCCGACCAACGTACAAATATGATCTCAACTCGGACAACTATGATACTGGCGAGAAACTGCGAATTCCCGCATGGACAGGTACTGTTCAGCAATAATGAATACAATGCACTCAGTTGAGCAACCTTCATAGATCGTGTATTGTCTAAGGGCGACAACCTCGACCTCACAGTGTATTCTCGCGCGGAACTTAGATGTTCTGATCATCGACCAGGTCAGTTGGGGCCGGCCGCTGCAAGTGTGAACCCTCTCTGATCAGGAAACACAGTCTTTGCAATCTTTCGTGCAGAAGTCAGGATCATCGACCACGCCAAGCGAGCAGCCCTCCAGAAGCTTCTACTTGAGACTGTTACTAGCACTGCGCCAGGGGAGAAGCTCGACGAGAAGCTTGCGAGTCTCACCTTCAGCTCAGAAAACCGCGATCGTATGTCTTTGATGCACATCGCGCAAACAGGAGGACTGACAATGCTTCGATAGTTCCGCCTCCGAGCACTGATGAGTCCGCGTGGTGGGAGGATCTGGGTAAGCCGTACAGCGCTGGGTAAAGTTCCTATTCCCTCACACTGGTCTACCCAGAACACCCGAATGGGATTGTCACAGTCTCCAAGAGCAATGGCTTACAACCACACAGCTCAAACCCCTTCGACTCGTCGAGCGAGTCTTCTCTCTCGTCCTCACCCTCGTCTTCTGAGGAAGAGTTGTACCACGCGCTCTCGTTGCAAGCCCCGATCACACCAGCGCTAACCACAACCTCGACACACCGCAGACCCCCGCCTCCACCTCCCGCACGGGCCGACAAACCACCCTCAGACCTAGCAGATCTATAGCCACATGGGACAGTGCATGTACACTACAAGAGCGACGATACTCGCATTTACCGAGAAAGCAGATGTAGGAAGTACATGTATTATGGAAGAGGCTAGGGCAGATCAAATAAGACCCTGCTTCTTCAGGTCTTCGTACGTCTTGCGGTTGTACACGTTGCCCTCCTCGTCCTCGAGCTCCTCCATGGTTTCTTGCTCGAAGATCTCGTTGCGACCCTCGCGTTTCAGCTTTTCTGCCACTGCAAGACAAAAACGTGAACAAAAGCGAGTTTGGGTTGGGGACACAATCAACTTACACGCCAGCGCATCTTCGATACGGGTGATCTCGTGGAAGTGCTTCGTATTGGGCAACCCGAGAGCACGCATGCCGAACGCATGCCTTGATTCCTGACGAACGCAATTCAGGGACGACTGATGGAGTCTACGGAGAAAATAGCTACCTGGAAGTGCCTATCGAAGTTCTTCCTTCCCATGTACACATGGTCGGAGCAAATCTCACATCGATATTCCACGCCCAACCCATGAAGCTTATACAGCCAGTACGGGATCGGCTTGCCGTCCCACCCAAGTGGAAGCTTGAGGGGGTTATAGATGCGCTCTTCCTCTTCCTCCTCTTCCCCATTCTCACCGGTCGCGGGAGCCTTGGCTGCCGGGGGTGGCTTTTTGGCTTGCTCCAGGAGCTCCTGTTCACGCTCACGAGCAGTAAGCGAGAACCTACGTTCAACATTGGACTTGGTTTCGTTCAGGGCGGGAGCAAGGGAGCGGAGAAGTTGTGTGCATAGGTGCGTGAGAAGGGCTGCGGTACGGTGCTTGGACTTGTCAGAGGACTTTGACGACTCGCCGTTGGTGCTAGAAGTTAGACCGTTTGCGGGTGGTGGGCCGTTCGGGTTGCTAGGGGGTGCATCAGAGGTGACTTGCTTCTGAGCGGCCTTGATGTGCTTTTTAGAAGTGAGATGTGCATCATAGACAGTCTGTTTAGAATACATCTTCTGACCTACGTTGTATGCAATCTCAGTGAACGCCTCGGTGAGATTGCACGGCCGACTTACATGGTGCACACCAGATGCCACTTTCGCTGTTTTCAGCTACAGGGACTTTGGCCTGGTGAGAGTCTTGCCACTCTTCCGGCACTCCACCCTCCCACGTCTTGTCGAATTGCTCTTCAGCTGCACGTTGTTGAGTTTCGACATCGACAAGGGGCTGTGACCGCTTGTTGAAAGAAATAAGATAGGCGTGCAGAGCCCGTATATAGCTAATGTTAAAGTGGTTCTGAGTGTCGACACCGTTGGTGCAGAACTACAACGACTTACAGCTCATAATCGCGGTGCAAACGACATTCTTTGGGGAGTTCAGTATGGACAGAATCTGACTGAGCAGCAAGTAGGACGTCCAGATACTGCAAGTACGCCAGCCTCTTCCCAATATGCTTGAGATTGTTGTACGTTGTGTGGTTTGCGTACAGATCGAGGTATTTGCCATACCCCTCTTCGCCAGAGAACAACAGGGCAACGGCTACATATTTTTTATATCAACAAACAGGCTCTGGTACCATTGGACGAGTACGTACGATCATCCTGCTCATATTCTTCGTCTTCAAGCTCCTCAGACTCGTCCAAGAATGCCGCAAGTTCAATCTCGAAGCCGCCGACAGTGGCATCCGGGTACTTAGTGTGGTGCTCCTGCATCTTGCCTAACCGCGCGTAGAATGCAGATAGATCATCCTGTCGAGCGGTGGCAGACAACGCGTCTATTTCAGACTTTCGAGTCTCCTGGTCCTCGTAGAGATTATTGAGGGTGACAACGCGAGAGTGTATACGGTCTAGAAGTTGAGAAGCCTTGTGCTCGTTCTGCAAGCGAACTTGGTGTGTCGGCTGAGGCTTAGAGAGCGTGGTATAGAGCGCACGCTCGAGGTGCTCAATCTCCTCGTGCGTCTGACGTTGTACCTCGATGAATGAGTCCATGGAAGACGAGCAGCGATAGCGAGGAGAGCAATAAGAGTGGCCAACTTGGAGAGGGACTGTAGCGGGCGCTTACCTCTCACAGGGATAGAGCTTTCAAGAGTTCGAACTCCGATCGTGTTCTCCTTCTTCCACGACCTCGTCCACTATGTCTAGCGGAATAAACCCTGGTGACGACGTGAGTAGCCGGCACATCTCCAGAAACTAACGGAAAGATCATGCTGCAGTACTTTCTGAACTAGAAACTCGTCTTTGAATCGTCTGAGGCCGTGTCGGTTGTCTCAACCTTCGATGACCTTGGGTTGAAGGAGGATCTACTGCGCGGTATCTACGCGTACAGTGCGTATACCCATTTTTTGGCCGGATTGTCCTTTGAATATGCCATTTGAAGACTTTGAAAAGCCTTCTGCTATCCAGCAGCGTGCCATTCTACCCATCATCCAAGGACGCGATGTGATTGCACAAGCACAGTCCGGCACAGGAAAAACCGCAACCTTCTCCATCTCCATCCTCCAATCGATCGATGTAACAGTCCGGGAGACCCAGGCCCTCGTTCTTTCCCCTACGCGCGAGCTAGCTACCCAAATTCAGTCCGTTGTACTTGCGCTCGGCGACTACATGAACGTTCAGTGTCACGCTTGCATCGGCGGTACTTCAATTGGCGAGGATATTCGCAAGCTCGAATACGGCCAGCACGTCGTCTCCGGCACGCCTGGACGTGTCTTTGACATGATTCGCCGCCGCAGCTTGCGTACACGTAACATCAAGATGCTCGTGCTTGATGAGGCCGACGAACTCCTCAACAAAGGATTCAAGGACCAGATTTACGACGTCTACCGATACCTTCCTCCTGCGACACAGGTTGTTCTACTGAGCGCAACGCTCCCGTACGATGTCCTGGAGATGACAACAAAATTCATGACAGACCCCATTCGGATCCTCGTAAGGCGTGACGAGTTGACGCTAGAGGGGATCAAGCAGTTCTTCGTGGCGGTGGAAAAGGAGGATTGGAAGTTTGACACTCTTTGCGATTTGTACGACACTTTGACAATCACGCAAGCGGTCATCTTCTGCAACACCAGGAGGAAGGTGAGTAATGATACATGGCGTCAGAACGGCTCTGTATCCACGCCTTTGACAGGTAGACTGGTTGACTGAGAAGATGCGGAACGCAAACTTTACTGTCTCGTCAATGCATGGAGAAATGGCACAGAAGGAGCGCGACGCAATCATGGCTGAATTTCGCAGCGGCACTTCGTGCGTTCATTGTTGTCCTTGCATTGTTAGGTTTGACCTCTGATACTTCACAGTCGGGTACTCATCACCACCGATGTCTGGGCGCGTGGTATTGATGTCCAACAAGTCTCGCTTGTCATCAATTATGACCTTCCCGCGTATGCTTTCCATACATCAAGCACCAGCTCTCTTTGCTAACCCACTATGAAGGAATCGTGAAAATTACATTCACCGCATCGGTCGATCAGGTCGGTTTGGACGAAAGGGCGTTGCCATCAATGTGCGTTGTTTGCATCTTCTTTCTGCACTGCTCCCTTGCTCATTTCTTACGGCGTAGTTTGTGACGGTGGATGATGTCCGTATACTCCGCGATATTGGTACGTTGTGTCCGTGATGTCATGGTTTTCCGTTTACTCACTCGGTGTGCTTTGTCTATAGAGCAGTATTACGGTACACAAATTGTGCGTTCAATGTTCTTTGTTGTGAAGACAACGTGATCTAACTATCCGTGTCTCAGGATGAGATGCCGGTGAATGCTGCAGAACTTATTTAGGCTGTCCCGTCCCGTGTTATGTATCCGTTGTATCTGCTGTACATTAACCACGTCGGGAAGTCTCCTTTAATCATATTTGTCGCGATGTGCTTGAGTCTAGACTCGCAGTGAGCGGTCCTTGACGTCTTTTGCTGCTCAGCTCTCTCAATTGTTCTATACCACGGTCGCGGCGCTGAATATTGATACGGGTCTCGAACGCGTTTGTGACGACATGGCCGTCACGTTCACGTGAGATCCTGTCGCGAATCCCAAGACGCGTGGCGCGTAACGGTTTGGCTTCCAACGCCCATCATAAATACCGCCGTTCCAGCTTCCCGTCTCCCCGGTCTTCTACAACCACATCCTATCACCACATACACGATAGCCTCAAGCACGCCTGCAAACATGTTGCCTTGTACCCGCCCTGGCCCTCTCCAGGAACTTGACTTGCGCCTCGTTCCCGTTCCCCCTTTGTCCGGAGTCCCTGACCACCCCCGTAAGAGGCCCCATTCGCCTTCTGTAGGGTGCTTCGACAGCCCTGCTAAACGGCGGCTGAAGACAGAGGGAGGGGGAGGTATTCATACACCGGAGTTGAAAAGTCCGCTTTCGACTTCAAGCAATAGCGCAAGGTTTGCGCCTGCTCGTTTTCATGCGCTCTTGCAAGGTTCGGACAGCCCAGCCAAGCGGCTCGACTTTGGCTCCTCAGAGGCATCGGATATCACTGTCTGTGAGGCCTCACATAGGAGGGTGGATAGTACGGGGACCCCGCGGAGGAGTCCTAAGCGGACGCCGACTGCGCGACTTCGTCGCTCGCCTCGATTATCCGTGCGGACCCATAGCTCCCCTCACGGGGAGTTAGGGTCTGATGCCAATGGGCAAACCAGCGTGGATACCCATGCCGTTGTCATCCGTGCACATGCCACCGCGTCTCTGACAATCCCTCGCGTGGTTGCTCCCCCTGACCGACAGTCTATCCACTACCCCGGTTTCGACATCTACCAAGACCCTCATACCGTGCTGCCTATGGCACATAGTGCCAGTGCGTCCGTCGACGATGCATCTCGTTCGCTAGCGTTGGATCAGGAGCACGATAAAGAGAATGCTGCTCCTCCGCGGCGGAAGTCGTCCAAGAAGACAGTGAACTCTACTACTCTTTCGGAACCGGCATGGCCCAAACATCTTTCACCCTTCCCCAAGGAATCCGTCCCAGCTTCACCCCATCCGAAGCATGTCTGTGACTACCTTTCGATCCATACATTAGCCACGCCCAAGGAGCGCGTCCTACGTCCAATCGCCAGTCCCGCGGCGACACTCGTTGGCGTCACCCCTGGCCGCACTCCACTTGGCAAGGAAGAACGGAAGCAGATGCGACGCGCTATGGAGGATGAAGTAGACGATGCCGCTGGGGAAGATGAGATGCTCTTGTGAATGTCTCACACTCCTATACGAGGCTTGTCCGTCCGGTCTTGACTCTTGGTCCCTGGTGTTCATCCCCTTAAGTTCATGCTCTATCTCCCTTCCCACATCTAGTACCCCCCAATTACTTCCATGTATGTCCTACGCGACCGCTTAGTTGACCATGATTCACGCCTTTTCCCGCGTAGTTCTTATGGTTCTGTATGATCCTAGGAATATGCGTTTGTTCAACGAACAACTCACGATGGTTTTTTTAGGAGTTGGGGTGACCGATATTGCCACAGCCGCGTTGTTTGACATTGTTGACGTGTCCTGCATCGGCAATGACACGTATCTGGACTGTGTGCCACTGGCAAATATCAAATCCTCGTCTCCCATTCAACATCCGCGTTCCTCTGTCTAGACCGTTGTGCACTCGAAGCCATGCTTATCCACACTTTGCTTTTATGTCTAACTCTTCACTTCTCTGTTGCCCTCGGACAGTTCGGATTCTTCGAGCAGATGTTTGGCGGTCATCAACAGCAGCAGAGACCTGCGGGTGGTATGGGGCAATGGCAGGCACATTCAGAAGCAGGTGAGCGTTGAGGTTGTGTGTGTCTACTGTTTAGTACAGGAGACACAGGAACATCCTACTTGAGGAGGCGTTTGGCTTCGAACTTAATGGAATTGACTGGTCCTCCGAATAGTACCATGCTCAAACTACTTGTGTCCGGATACCCTCGTCTGTGTCATGCAACCTTCAGACTGTCCGTGTCCCGACGTTCAAGATGTCAAATGCCTTCTCCCGGATGCACACGATCATGGGGCATCGACTGTAGTGTGTGCGAGGGGTCAGGACGAATGTGCGGAGGTGCAGCGATTGTCACAAAAGATCTGAATGTGTCATAGGTAAGAGCGGTCCTTTGATGCAGGTTTCGGTAGCTCACTAGACCCTAATAGTGCAGAGCTACGTATCATGACCTATCTATCCATGGCCATTAGATTCCGAACCCGCATCTTGTCTGCGTCGGAACGCTATCGCTCCGCAGGACTCCGGCTGATTTAGCCCCCGTTTTGACGGCTGAACGTCGCTTCAAGGTCGTGTTTGGTTCACTACAGACTAGTTGCACAGTTGCTAGACCCTGTGGACGGCATTCGCTACCGCTAAATGGCTTCCAGTCTCGGTGCTCGCTATATGATGAGTGCATGCAGTACTTCAAGGTGTTCATCTAGATCTGCTGGTGGCGACGCTAAACCACCTAAAACATTCGCGCTATGCGAAGAGCCTCATACGCCGCATGTACCGGAACTGTCAGTGGGCGGTTTGCTTTATGGTCCGCGGATACTGTGCGGTCACATCGACCCAACCGGTCCATACGCAGCTCAAATCGCCCCGCGCTCGTTTAGCCTGTGATCACGGACGAGGTACATGGAGGATCTTTTGGCTGAGTCCAGGCATCAGCTGCGGGCGCGCGAGCCGGGGTGCCTGAGGAGGTAGATTAGACACAGGAAGACAAGTACGTACGCTACGCTACGATACAGAGGAGCAATGCATATAGCGGGACGGTGGGTAGGCGAAAATCAAGGCTAAACGAGCTGGCTAGCAGACGAGGGAGGAGGAGAGGAGAGGCTGTCAGCCGGCTGCGCGCGCGATGCTAAACTTCGAGGACTTCACCCAGCAAGCTCGGTGGTGGGAAGAAAGAGGGGCGAGAGAGCTTCTTTCCTCCCCCGCGCTTGCTAGTGAGGTCGGTGGAGCGATTGCGTCGAGACGCGGCGGTCGCGCTAGGGGGGAGCTCGCGCGCGAGCCGTGGCAGCTAGGAGAGCCCGCGGGCGCGCAGTACTCACGCAGCGATTCGACTAGTGAAAATCTCCCCTTTAAACTCAATAGGTATGTATGCACCAACTCAACAAAGACTCGTTTCCTGAAGTAATTAATAGCGAATAGTGTCGACGAGATCAGATACACGTCCTGGTTGTTATGGTGCGTTCCTGGGCTGGCATTAACCACAATATGGTAGGTCGACTACATCCCGCTAGTACTGCGCCGAATAGTCGTTCTGGTAGTCTCCGGGTACGTTGGTGGCGTTGCGCTTATGTGTCGGACCGTGGACGACGCGATGTCTTCGGTTATGCTGATGCTGAGGTCTCTTGATAGTTTACCGCTGCCTTACAATGCGAGTTCAGTGCACCTCAGAAGGGACCCGTTCGAAACGACAAAATGCGCCACCCGAGTCATCGTTTAGGAGTTTGGTACTAGTGCATAGCTTGTCGGTTATTGAGACGTTTGGTGCCATCTTTCGTATTACGCGGCAAAGGTAAAACGCAATCCCATATGTCATCTATGCTCTATCACCCTGAGCACATCTGTCGTGTTAGGGAAGGAGTTCATGGTCAACAAATAGTCTCATGATGCACACTCCAGATCTTTCAGTCCTGTACGTGATTCCGCTGCGACCATACGATATCGCCCACACCACCATGTTATCTCACCAACAGACTCAAACATTCGCGCACAGCAGGCGTCTCGAGCGATAATATGCAATTATGAGTGTTCCTCAATGCAACGTGCCTGTATACAATGTTCCTGCGGTTCCAGCAGCTCAAACATCTATTCCGAATTTGTGATATGCAACAGCGTTCCAGATAGCCTCAAGCTTGCTTTCCGATCCTTCATGCGGGATGACCAAGTCTTGTGTAACATTGACATCATCCCCTGCACTACTCCATCACATATGTTTGCGCCGGCTCTGTCAAGGACCTGCCGCAGTAGGCACTGTCAGCTGGTACACATCTCTCTCATCCATGCTCCTCCATCGCAATGTTGCCCGGCATGCCCTCCGCGCTAGCAATCTTGGAATTCTAGAGCACACCATTCATCAGTTGTGAGAGTTATACGACCGGCCTCCCATGTGGTATTTTGATACCATTGTGCGATCACACGGCCAAGTTCTTATGCATAAGCAGTGCACAAGGATCGCATGCCAAGAAAAGCGCGTGGTATATAACCCAGAGGATGGTGGGTTGCCGCGCCATCTCCATTGTTTGTGCGTTCACCAAGGATGTTTACCTTTCTGTTTGCGATCACTGCCATCGCTGTATCGTGCGGAGCCGCACAGGGCATTACGAACGTAACAGATGTCGTGAAGGCATTCAATGATGCCAAGATTGTACCGGATGGTAAGTTTGGCATTATGCATTGTGGAATAGCCATGCTGACACTAGTGCAGTCTTGCCCTCATTCAACCCTATGGGGCTGTTGAACGTGGTGTTTACGGACAACACAACCAACACCACGGTGTCTGTTATGCCAGGGATGAACCTGACACGCGAGCGTAAGAGTGCAATCTATCTGTGAGCTGGCACCGTGTCGCTAATGTTACCCATCGACACTTTGCTTGCTAGAAACCGCATTGCGTCCACAGGTATCGTTCACAACCGACGTGGCGTTTTTCGTCGAGCAGACGTATGTCCTAGCGATGGTGGATCCTGATGCACCTACCCCCCAAAACCCGACGTCGGCGCAGATTCGCCACCTCCTCGCCCCAAACATCACGGTAAACGGGAGCCTCTCTCAAGGCGCATTGCTCGTCAACGACACCCCCGCGATTTCCGACTTCCTGCGACCCACGCCTCCTGCTGGGTCTGACCCTCACCGGTTCGTCTCGAGTCATTTGCCACGTTTACTTGTACGTGAGACAGCTGACATGAGATGCCGTGGGCAATCACAGGTACATTCTTCTGTTATTCGTACAGCCCACGGACTTCAGTGCCGTCGTCCCTGGCATTCTGAATTCGTCTACGCCCGTTAGCAATTTCAATATCTCAGCTTTTGCGGAGCAGACGGGCTTGGGCAGCCCTATTGCGGGCAACTTCTTCCTCACCGGACCCGACAGCGCGAACTCTATGAGTAGCGGGAACCCGACTAGCACTGCGTCTGGCAGCTCTAGCACCCCAACCAGTCCTGCTGCCACAAATCCTGCTAGCGACACTGGCGCGACTGGCGGGAATTCGGCTCTGGGTGGTTCGAAGCTGAACTTGGCCGGGATGAGTTTGGCGATGATTTTGATTGGAATGCTCCTCAGCCTGTAGTTGTAACATGGACTTTGGCATGGCTGATTTGCTAGGCGGTGACAGAATGTACTCTATCCCTGTATCAGGAACTCATGTTATACCTGGAAATAGGAAGAAGCCTACGTTGAAGGCAACTGCCCCTTGAAGCCTAGTGGGATTCAGGTGGGATTCTATAGACCCTGCCTGAATCGATATGGGCGCTAATATCCCACTCTGGCGTCTCTGTGGAACTGTCGCACTTAACTTCTCGACCACCACCATGGCCATGCAAAAACCGACGGTACTAGTAGTATAGGGATATGTGTTCATACTGCCGCTGACATTCACTCTTCTAGACAAAACTTCCTCCTGGTGCTAACCGGATTCTCTTCGTAAAGAACCTCAACTACCAGATCACAGGCGAGGATCTCTATGACTTGTTCGGACGGTACGGCAGTATTCGCCAGGTTCGGATCGGTAGTGAGCAGAAAACAAAGGGCACTGCTTTTGTTGTGTTCGACGACGTGATGGACGTATGTATTATCCACGTTCGCTGCCTTGGAGCTGACCGGTACCGACTCTCCGGCAGGCCAAGAATGCTCTTGACCATCTGAACGGCTTCCACTTGCAAGAGCGGTACATCGTCGTACTATATCATATGCCTGCGAAACAGGACGCAGCGGCGGCTAAGGCGGAGCTTGCGAAGAGAGAAGAAGAGTTGGCGCAGTTGAAGGGGATGCATCATATCATGGATGAGGATTGAGGGTCCCTCGTATGTCATTATTTACACCATATACCCCCTTTCCTCACCGTTCCATGCAGCCCGTGCGACTCACTGTATCATCATGGTTGTATTGTTCTGCTTTCGATGCTACTCTCTTTCATAAGCTGTCGGAATCAACCGCTATTCGGCGCCGGTCACACGATAACTGATGAATTTCAATCAAAGGATAGTTGTTCGGGCTGACCGGATGTCTCCGGACATTCTACAAGAAAAGGACACAGAATTCGCTCTATGAGGCTAATGCGGCAGCGGCGTTTAGCGATACCCAGCTGCTACGCAGGTTGGGCAGTACGCTTCTTTCTCCTCGGCTGTATATCCATCAGTTAACTGCACATCAACAACGAAGACTTAGCGACCCACTATACTGCTGCGGGGCAGAGCGACTTTGCGTATGTTAGCGGGCAATTTATGGCACTTGTGACAATATACTTACTACTGCCAGCAGCGCTTCTTGCAGACCTCCCCATAACAGTTCGGAGGATGGTTCGGACTGAAGATGCAGTTGTCGGCGACACACTGAATCTGTGTAATAACTGTTTAGCCAGGCAGCCCATATAAGCCCAACGAAGTGGTGACTAACGATCTCGTCAGGTGCGGTGACGGCGTGGTTGCACCTAGGTGTACCCATGTCAATAAGTTTCTTGACGTCGCTAGAGCTCACCGACTTTCTGTAGACGGTCCTCACTCTGCGAACAGGTCGAATCAGTATCGTCGTCGTCATGCCCGGCGAGCAAATACCTACTGGCGACGGCGGCACATGCTGGCGGTCTATGATGAGCAGAGAATTGCTGAGTGTGACGAATGGGTGAGTGAGCTGCTGAGAGTACTCTGTGTCGAGTGGGTTTGTTGAGGCACTTGACGAGCTCGTGTAGGCTTTTATAAAAGGTGGGGGTGGCTTGGATCTTGCCTGCATGACTTCTCTACGTTGTGACCTGTTTTTGATTAGGAGGTACGCCATGGGTACGCCATACCATTTCCTTCGGATTCCGGGGCCCTGTTCGACTGACTGCATTCACCAAAGAACGACACGAGCGACAGGCTTGCCCGAAAATGGTCTCCTTGCAAACGGCGCCGCGGTTGGCATCGATTCACGTATGCGGGCGCCCTACCCTTACAGGATTGAACGCCGGTACAGCTCTCAGGAGTACCGGAGGTTGAACAAGGAACCGGGCATGTTGGATTATGGATCACAACATGTGCAACTCGCGACGGCATGGAGTACTGTGCCCAGGGTGACATTTCCCCACTTGTGTTCCCACCACATCTTCGATTCATTAGTCTCACTGACCCAAACTTGCATCACTGGTCGGGGGACATCTCACCAAACTCCCGTTCTCGCCAAGCTCCTGTTGCCTTCCCCCGACAAGCTCGTCTCCCCTGTCCCAAACGTCCTGTCAGCGGTGGCATGCCCTTGTTGTTATGCCACCGAAATATCGAAACGATTGCAATTTTCCATTCCGAACAAACCTGCACTAGCGTGCGGGAATACTTATGCACGCCTGGCTATGCTCGTCACTTGGCGCCGTACCCCTGGGCGTTCGATGCCATATGTTTCTCTTACGGCTGCGCACTCATACGTTGGTTATTCGGAACACTTGTGGCTGTAGACGACGCAAATGAACAAGGAAATCTATCGTGGTGCAGTTACGTGGGTGACCCATTCGGTTGCGCTATCTCCACGAACCCTCAGTAGCTTGGATGGGCTTCCCCAGCGACCAACTGACTATTTAGCTCAAACCACTCTGCAACGACTGAAATGGAAGCTTTCGAAAGCAGGATGGATAGCAGTTAGCTACATATAGACGCTATAATACTTTTCCACTTCCCCCAAAACATATTTATGACATATCAGCGGCAGAGCCCGCAGGGTCCACCGGCATCACGACGTCGAAAACACCCGTACCAGTATGGCTTAGTCTCCCCATGACGATATTCCCAGACGGGGTGGTCAAGTCATCAAAGTCGCCATGCAGAGTGGCGTCAGACAGGAAGGCTGCGGTCGTTTCGTAGGACGCCTTGAGGAGAGGTGACGGATTGGTGGATATCCCCTTTCGGTTGAAGGGTTTATAGCCACCATTGAATGTCTATGAGACACGCACGGGTCAGCAAGCGTTAGCATAACGTTACCAGCATTACCCACCATGTAATCGGCGATAAGCTCCAAATGACGGATGTCAACGTCGATCTTGTACACGGCAAAGACGCCACCGATTTCGCGCAGGATAGCGGCACGCGCAGCTTCGACGCCGTAAGTGCAGAGCAACGCGTAAATATCGTTGGAATAAATGCCGTTCTCGTCGATGATGCTCTCGCCAAAGCTACAAGCGTATTGCCATAGGCCGGAAATATTCGATCCATTAGTCGTGAGCTGGACGTTCACGGCATCAGTCAATTTGGTGGATGAAGAGCAGCGAGGGACCCACAGAATAGGTCTTCTCCCCGTCCTTCCCGTCTTCCTCGTTCATAAAACAATCCGTGATGCCTGGGATTTCGCGTACAACCGTTTTCAGACAGACACGTTCGACTAACCCAATCAGTAGTAGTTTGGGCATAGTGGAACCGAACTAGGAAGTTGTCATTCGTGGCAAGTTCCCATGACACACAGCACAAACGTACCTGCAGTCCGATCGTGCACCCAGCATCGCGGAATGCGAAAGATGTGGCGTTAGGTAGGTTCTCCATGAACAAACTCTCAACACGACCGTGTTCCGCTTCCATCGCCGGTGTGGCTTGATCCGCACTTTCATCCACTGGCTCGTCTTCGGGAGATGAAGCATACGCGGCTTCGATGTCCATGTCGTCCAGCTCGCCTCCCTGGTCGCTGTCCTCCTCGTCCTCGTCCTCATCATCGTACGTCGCTTGCTCCTTTCGTTGGCGCTTCATCTTGGACGCAGTCGCATCGCCATCCCCGATCTCGCTTGCGTCGTCATCGTCGTCGCGCCGCCGGCTCCTGGGGTCCTCTCCCCCCTCCTCGTCGGTTGTGGCTGCGCCAGCTTGCTCCCGTACTGCCCGGCCCTTCCCAAGCTCCGTACGTTGACTTTTCAAGTCCGCATCGAGCTTCTTGAGTTCGATCTGAAGCTCTTTCTTGAAGATGAGTGGGAACTTCGACGCGAAAGAGGCAAGGATCTCGACAGGAGTTACGTTGTACTCCTGCTGATACTCCGAACGTGGGTAGAAGACAAGATCAATCTTGAATTCCTTGTGGCGAGAATCCCCATTCAGGACGAGCTGTTCTGTAACCGTGACCTTGTCTACGATGTGGGAGAGAGCGAGGCGACTAGCTCTCTTGCAGTAGTTCTTGATGTCCGACGGAGTCGTGCCCGACCGTACTGTCATGGTCATAGAAGGCGTCTTGGGTTTCTGCGAGGCCGTCATAACTATCTCCCGTAAACGAGGTATACCCAGGGTGACGTTAGCCGCGCCGTGACCTTCACATTGACAGTCAGTACAGAATATCTCTACAAAGTCTGTCATGTACGTACCAGCGAAATGGAACGTGTTCAGTGTCATTTGTGTGGATGGCTCTCCAACACTAGGATAGAGCGATGAGCCGGCTGACCGTCAGCGGTGAGAACAAACAAACTCACCCCTGAGAGGCGAGCAGTCCGACAGCCTCGCCTGGCTCCACTAAACTGCGCATGTACTTCACGCTCGTGAGGAGTCGGAACTGCCGCTTGTTCACAGGAGCCTTGCGACGCTGTGCCCGTACAGCATTTCCGTCCTTCTCCTTGAGCAAGCCGTGGGGGTTCTTCTGAATGTACTCCTCGACCTTCTCAGCGAACAGTTCAGAGGTGCTCCCCAAGTTGCGTTGCGGCGGATACTTGGACAACGTCGGCAAGAGCTTATCGCGTTTATGCTTCCTGTCCTTATACTTGACTATCTTCTTCATGTAATCCACCGCTTCCTCGCTGACGAGACCACTCAACTCCTTCGGCCTCAGAAGCTGAACGAACGAGACCTCGTTCCGAGCGATGAACTCGAACTGGAGAAGATGCTTCTGCTTCGTCACATCAAGTGAGTCGCCGCCATAATTGAACTGGTAGACAGCGGAGTCGCTGCCACGGACGGTATTGTCGTAATGAACGCGGATCCCTTCCAGGTGCTTGATGAGGCACCGTTGGAGGTATCCGGAGCGCGAAGTCTTCACAGCCGTGTCGATGAGACCCTCCCGTCCTGCCATACAATGGAAGAAAAACTCTTGCGGCTTAACTCCGGTCAGGAAGCGACTCGCGACGTAGCCACCGGCAATCGCTCGGGTCTCAAAAGGCTTGAACGAAGGCAATGTCTTACCGCTCACCATGACAGGCACACGGCGACCCTCAAGCTCCTGCTGCCCAAGCGCGCAGGATATCTGTAGTGCATTGACAGCGCTACCTTTCGCACCAGAGATGGTCATGGCTTGCATGTGGTTGTGAGGAAATTGACGGAGGAGGCCATGGGGCATCACGGCATCCGCAATTGACTTGGTCAGCTTGGCCAATTTACCCTTGACAGTGACATCGAGGCCAGCCATCTTGCTGTCGTCGCGCAAGACATCTTCTAGGAGCGAACGCAGGACCGCGGGTTTCTCGTTCTCCGCAGTGTTCTTCAGAACCGGGAAGTTCTCCATAGCGCCTTCTGTGCCCAGGTTCGCACCCTTGGTCAGGAGCTGCGTGCGCCTCGCGTTACCGTCCGGCGTCAGAGCGAGATCGTCCATACGGCATGTGAATGCGCGATGCTGGAGGAACTTCGTGAAGAGCCGACTGAGAACACCAAGGAGCTTGCCCGCAACATCGGCGCCATAGAGCTCGTACACGGAATGCACGAGACCGAATTCCGTAGCGCCAAAAGCTGACTTGTCCAAGACGCCTGACAAAAGCTCTCCATCCATGATAACGACCTTGTCTTCTTGGGAATCCTTCCCCCAAAGATGGCCCGGTACCTTTGCCTGAGCGTTCAGGTTCAGGCCATCGAAGTGACCTGGCGTGATATTCTTCAGGATGGTGGAGATCTATCAACGATGGTGGTCACGTCAGACCCGTTCATTATTGATCAGCTGAGATAGAAAATGCATACAATTTGTTTTCCGGTCCAAAGCGGTTCTGGCTTCCATATTGTCGGGGGAAGTGTTACCAGGCGCCCGTGGTTCTGTTCAGGGTCGTCTTCTGTTCGCAGCGCTCCATAGAGGAGCTGGAAGTACTCTTCTCGCGTAAAGAAAGCGTCTTGTGCAGTCATCCAGACGCCTGCGACGACGTGATCCTGGATGAGACCACGCAAGGGTTTGCCAGATGTGGGAACGAGGTACTGGTTGTCAGTGTTGGCAATGTAGTAAGCCTCCGCGCGCGCAACCTGGTTCTCTAACAATCAACGCGTAAGACGTGAGGAATGTCCTTGATCAAATCGCTGCCTCTATACGTACGAGGGAAATGGATGTTCATCTCTGTTTGGACAAGTCAGCACTGATAGTGTAATAAACGGCATCAGATACTTACCGTCACCATCGAAATCCGCTGAAGTGGTGGTTTGTACTCAATTATCTACTGACACACCGACATGATAGGACTCACCGTTATAGGAATTGCTGACGAGCAACTGTCAACTTGAGCTTGTTTGATGGAGAGAACATCAGGCTTACCAGTTGGCGTAATGCATGCGGATTGTTTTCTCGCCGTGCAACACCCGCGCCTTGTGGCACATCATACTCGGCTTGTGGAGGGTAGGCTGACGATTCAGGATGAGGATATCGCCATCCCGAAGGTGCCTGTAGACCTTCTTGTTGACAGCGGGCGTCGACGTGTATAACCCATGCCTCTGAGCAGATCCATGCGACCCCTCCTGCGGCGTCAGCAGCTGGTTGGCAATCGCTGTACGTTGCTCGACGCTCAATTTGTCCTGCCAAACATATCAGTACTATACTGGGCCCCGAGGCTATGAAACACACCAGAAACTGCAGGTGCCCATCCTCGTATTCAACCATTGTGGCGCCGGGATACCCACGAGCGCCCGTTATCACACATTGCCGCAGCTCGTGAAAGTTGTTCGGGGTTACGGGCTCCGGGAAGGTCAATTTGCGTGCGAAGACAGGTGGTATACCAATCTCATTGGGCTCGATGTTGACGTCCGGCGAGATGACGGAACGAGCGGCATAGTTCACTCGTTTTCCCTAGTAGAACCTGAGTACCTCGGTAAACGCTGGTGGGGAATCACGTATTACAGACCATCATGTGTTTTCGGAACAGACCTTCCTTCTTCTCCAAGCCTTGCTTCACGCCGGCCGGTGGTAATCGTCCCTGTCGGATTGGCGTAGGGTTTTTGCTGCTATCAATATAGCTATTGACGTCAACTTGTAACTGGACAAGGGAGTCAAGCAGAGATTGCAAGTTTCGTCTTCTGGAAGCTTCATCGACGTTGGAATCTTTCCCAGAGGCAGCAAGAAGATTGTTGTTGAGATCTCGTAACCTGTACGAGGTGGTGAGGACCCTAGAGAGGAGCTCGTTCTGAGGATGTTCGAAAAGCATATCGCCCATCTTTGCAGGCGGGCGGAAACGGGTAGGGCTGACGGGGAGAACCTCCAGGAAGAACATATCGGCAGACGCGAGTGAGAGGTTGTGGTTACTGAGTGGAGCGAATGGCCCATGACGGCCGAACAGCAGAGAACACATGACAGACTCGTTACGGAAAAGACGGCGTAGGTGAGCACGACACTCCTCAGGGGGTATGACTCGCTCGTTCCTACCGCGTGCAGTCTTGACCTTGCCACTTGCAGACTTCGGTAGAGGGTGCGCTTGCGAAGGTCGTTCTTGGTCGTCGTCATCCGAAAAGACATCCTCGCCCTCTTCTTCCGACAAATCGCTCGACTTGTCATCGGACAGATTTCCAGAACCGCCGTTGGTTCGTGTTGAACTGGAAGCCTTGAGTTTCTGCTCGTCGTGCATGACGTTGGGACGCTTCATGCCTATGGCATCGTGTTGTTGCTTTTGCTTGACTGTCAAATCATACTCGATGATCTTCGTGTGCCCCTCTTTGCGGAAAGTATAGCCATGACTACGGCACATTATTGCTAAGCACAGACCTCAAATGCTGATGGTATATACTCACGCTTTACAATTGGCGTTCTGGCATTTCTTCGTCACGGTAGTCTTGATGAAGTCGCTGATAGCATCCTTCCGCGCCTGGTATACGAGGCCGTCCTTGTATGCGTCACGTTTGCTGCCTGATGCGGTCGCCATATGGGCAGCAACATACAAGTTGATTCGTTGCTCATATGCTTCGTACGTCTCTGTAGGCATGTCATCATCGTCCTCTGCACTACGACTTTTTTTCGTAGTGTAGTTCACATCATCCAAGGCTTTGGAAGCAACCAAGAAGCCGTACTCCAGAAGACGAAGTTTTGCAACATATTTGCATAGCTGCACACGCATTCACGTATGCACAGGACGTGAAGAGAGTTAGGGAACGTACCACAAACCGATTCACCTTGAACCGATGGCAGAATAGGCACGTCCCTCGAAGCAAGTGGTACGCGTTTACCATGAACAGTGGGTGAAACACAGGGGCGGGAAGTTCAATGTGGCCAAAGTGACCTGGACAGGTGAAGTAGGACAAGCGGCATGTTGCGCAACTGCGTAGACCTTGAGCAGGAGATTATGAGCACATTAAGGACTCACTCACATATCCGCCTTATCACTAGGTCCGAGTGCAGGGTCGTACAATCCTCCAATGTTTGGCCGATTGAGTTCGTCGAGGAGAACGGGATTCACAACTTGTTTGACAGAGATGCGCCGCACATCTTCAGTAGTGAGAAACGAGAAGGAAACGCTTGCGACGTTCGAAGGAACAGAATGTGAGATGTTCATGGCCGCAAGAAGGTAAGCTTGTCAAACGAGGGGAAACCCGGTGAACTCCCAGGTTGGGGAGGTTCGTGCGTTGAGCGAGAGAGTGATCGACTCCTCGGAGGCGTTCAGTACAGAGTCCGAGTCGACATTCACCAAAAATTATGATCGGTTCCGACGGTCCGCGCGCTCAGGCGGAGCGCCTGGCGGGATCTTCCCAAGTATGGTAACTATCACCTTCAAGCACCGCGCTGCTCAGGGTGGACCGCGAACGTCGAAAAGGCATCACATAACGATACATTAACAGTATAGATGCTACAGTGCTCCGCTTCCACGTCGGGAGACAGTCATACGTTTCCCAGTCTTTATTTTCTGTGCCTCTCCAACCAGCTCTCCAATCAGTTTGTTGTATGTGTCTGAGTCCTGCTGCAGAGCATCTCGCATCTGGAGAAGATAAGTCAACAGCGCTGAAGACTTCGCTGTCTGTGCTTTGATGTCCGCAAGGTAACTTTCGAGCGCGGATACAGGCAATAGTGATAGCTGGTCTGCACACAATAACAAACCTTCAACACTGCCAAAATAATGGAAGACAAATGTAGACATTACATACCAACTGAGAGATCCAACAACTCTTCAACCTTCGCTTCGTCAACGTCAGGTCTCGGACCTAGTCGCAACTGAGCAGCTGCCGAAGGACCACGACTAGATGAAGGAGATGCCGGATTGGAATCGGCTCCACGCGAATTGTTGACCACTGCTGTCTGCAGCTTGCTCATGCCACCGCGAGGGCCAGGAGGGGCTGACATCGGGCGCGTCGAGATCTCGAGGGTAGGCAGCGCACCATTCGTGCGCGGAAGGACCTCATCGAGGTTGATAGGTATGCCAAGGTGAATAAGATGTTGTCTTCGTATCCGCGATCGTGTCCAGTTGACTGGTTGAAATGAGGGTGGTGAAGGAGGAAGGAGGGCATTATACAATTGACGACTGGAACAGTCTGTGAATTGAGATATATACCCCAAGATAGCGCTAGAGGAGAGTACCTCTCAGATGTCACGAGTGTTTGGTTGAGCCCTCCGACTTCTCGGATAGCGTCGTCGGTCAAATGTGATATATCATCGTGCATCCATAGCGGTCCTAGTATGCTGTCCACCTGCTCCTGCAGTTGCTCACGAGAAGGAAATGGGTCGAATTGCAGTGGCTTCCATTCTCGAAGAATAGATGAACCACCGATGCTCTCTGGCTCAGTATATGTGATGTCTCCAAATGATGTCGAAAAACCAGGAGTAACGGGCAACTGTTGAGTCTCCCCAAAGTCCCCGAACTCTCCAAAATCGTCATCCCCGCCTTCCTCTCCTGACCCTGCAGTGGTCTCCGCGGGAGTGCGAAAGTTATCGAAGTCTTCAAATTCGTCAGGTGCGGTGGATGGGGAGGGTGATACTTGGAATGCTGGAGGCTTAATGACGAGCGGAGCAATAGGGACGGGATCTGGGGCACCCCAAACTGATGCGCCAAATGCAATATCGTCTTCCATTATCGTCTAGCGACCACCTGGGCAAGAGAAGATAGGCAGCGTCCTACGCAGGAGGTCACGGTGGAGAGTCTGGGAGATTCAAGTTGCCAGGCGCTGTACGATGATGTTTGTGTTGCATGAGACCGGCCCGACTTCCTTCGGCTTGCAGTTGTAGTCATTGGTCAAGGTTTGATCCTCAACGTTGAACGTTCAAAAACATGGACCAAGAACATGTTCAGCAACGATCACTCGTTTCTCTTCAACTCATTGAACTCGAAACAGCCAACAACCGCCCGCAAAGCTCACATACGTCGTCTGTTCGATGTGTTGCAGCTCTGCATACAGCGTCATGACTGGGAGCGCGCCAAACGAGCATGGGCAATCCTGACGCATTGCAAGGAGGTCGACTGGAAGACCATGTGGAGAACTGGTGTCCTCTTACTCGGAGATGGCGGCGACACTGACATCGACAACAACCAAGTCGGCGAAGATAGAGTGCGCTTCTTGAGCATGATGATGCGACAGCACCCAGACGAGGTAAGCACAAGCTTCCCAAGGTAAACTCTATTTCAGCAGATGACCATGCTCCCTACTGCCTCGTATTAGCGCGAATCCATACTAAGAGAGCTAGTACTCTGCCTCATCCACGCCGGCATGCATAGGCGGGCTATGGAAGAGCTAGATTTGTACGTGTGTAATCCGCGTAAGCCCGCCATCCCGCTCACCAGAATATCCATCCAGATATCTGCCATCATACCCATACCAGGACAATCCAGTGTTGCACATTTACGCCGGAATGATCGCTCTCTACCTCGCGCAGCCCTGTGACGGCATCTCCGAGGAAACGACCTACGGTCCGTCCATTCAACTGCTCCCAATTAATTTGTACCTGCGCATGGCTGACCATCTGAACTGGCTGTCATGCGGCTCGTGACATAGGACATGGCTGGGATGCCAACCTTCTTCGTGATGCGCAAACCCACTTGGAACGTGCTCGGGCCATAGACCCGTCAAATCTCGTGGCGGAAGCTTTCCTCAGTCAGGTAAATTCACACAACCAACACGCGGCTTACCATAAGTTGGAGACGTTATGCTGACGTTCGGGGTGGCTTTTAGCTGCCCGGCGGGAAGGAATCGGCGAGAAATCGCAATATGACTGACTCTGATGACGAGAGGATGGACGTTGACGAGACTACTCAGGCTCGCAAGCGCATCCGGTCGTGAACCTTCTCCCACGAAATCAAATCTGTGTGTTTTCCAGTAGATATCTACATGTGACATCTTCGGCCCAGCATCCAAGCACATCTACTCGGAATCGGAATCGGAACCTAAATCGATCGTCGGCATAGGTCCATCGTCGTCACCATTGTCCTCGCTTTCTTGCGCCCCTCTGGGAGGAAACCTAGCCGCGGTCGAGTGTGGATCCAGCGCGAGACTAATAGAAGATGAGGAAACAGGTGGCGGTGGCACCAACTGGTCCGGTGGGCAGAGGGTGGTGGTTAGGTGCTGGTTAGGGTGGGAGTGCGGCGGGGTAGGAGGTTCCGACGGTCGCGAAGCGATATGTGTGGCGAAAGCTGCTGTATGGACGTCGACTTGCATGGCTATAATGCTCTGATTCTGCACCAAGGGCTCTTTGGAACATTTGGCGGCTTCGGTCGGGGATCGCGGAGCGCTGGACGTGCTTATTTGCATGCGCGGTGTTACACTCTCGGTCGCGCCTGGTTGTCCGACCTCTCGGTCATCCAGAAAATCAAGGCCAATACGTTTGCGAGTGTCTCTTTCCTCCCCCCCTTCCTCGGCACGGAAGAGCGACAAGATCTCGACTTGAGGGAGCGATCGTATCAACGGTGGGACGCGTGGATGAATAAGGAGTTCTACCTCCGACGGGACCGTTATATCGCCCTGTATGGAGCCATGCCGTTAAGCTACGCCCCATGGTTACGACACGGTTTCAGGAGTCTACTCACATGTTCTTCAAGCGTGCCATCCGATACGCTCAAGACAAGTCCGACCGATTTGCTGATTGTACTGGTGGTCCCGATCGCGAGATGCACGCAAACACGTTGCAGTTTAGCAAACAACCGTGAGTGAAGCGACGAGTCAGGAGAAAGTAGCGCAGGTGGCAGCTGCGGTAATGAGGAATATATCGACAGAAGCACTCTTGTGACAATTGAGTGAACCGGTGGATTAACTGGCGTTCGAGATAATAGGGTCCAAAGCACTGAAAAAGCAGGCATCAGCATTTAGGAACAGAGCACTGCGGCAATGCGACATTTACCATCCACCGATGTCAGCAGGACGTTTCCTTCGTCGGCCGTGCGACATATTACCTCCCGGCTAACTTTGAAAATTTCGTCGCCCTCATAGCCACGTGCTCGCTTCTTACCCTTCTTGCTTTTTCCTTGTGACATCACCTGTCCGTCTTCACCACCGCTTTGGGAGCGTTGTGATAAGATAACTACAAGTAACGGCATGATGGCACGGGAGAGGCGAGAAGCAACGATGTTGTCGTGCAGATGAGAACTATGCCGGAGCAAAGACTGTACTGTGCGCAACAGCTTCAATGTTTGAGCTCTATGCTGGGTGAGTTTCCAGCGTGCCAGTGAGCTTGGGATTGCACTCACGGTGTCCGGGACTGCTCTAAATGATACGCTAGGTGGGCCAAGAGCATAGGTATATGTGGCGTGAGATGACGCTGACCACTGAGGATCTGAGAGTTAGATAATAAGAGGATATGGGGCCGTGCTACCTACGCTTGTGCAATAGAGTCAAGCATCTCGCAAGCCAATGCCCACAACCCTGGAATGGCTGAGGTCTCCAGGGAGCGAATGATATGATCAACGTGAGCGTCGATCTATTACCCTTCAATCAATATTGACCCTATGTAGGATTACAAAGGATTATTCACCTTCTCATCCGGTGTGCATTGCAAGAGCGCTGAACAAAGTCGTACCAAGGAGCCAACTGGTAAAGCAACAGGTCGCGATATATTTGTGCTACAAGAAAGTGAGTTCATCGCCAGGTGATGTTAGTAGACCGCCCACCTTAACAGCTCCGAGATAACTCGGACTGCAGTACGTAGTCGATCCATGGCTAGGGGCACAGCGACTACAGGATCTTCTACCACAACTCTAGTGATGTTGACATACCCTAAACCAAGGTCTCAGCGCTTATCCTCGAATTGCTCCTAAAGAGACCTACCCTGATCTTGGTATGTACTCCTCAATTGCATGAACGCGCCCCATGCGAAGGCGATAGTATCATCCAACGACTTTCGCCATAGGTTTGGGGCATTAACTTTTCCACCGGTCAGAGGAAGAACAGCGTACAGTCTACAGCATGGTTCGAGACTTATACGAGATGTCGGAGTCGGTGTTGATCCATTGAGATATCGAAGTGCTATATGTGACAAAGACCCATGTAGTGGACGACATAGAGAGGGGTATAGAGACACGATATGTGTGAGGCTGTCGATTACAGGCAGCTGGTCGATTTTTGCTCAGTAGAGCACAGTCAGATCTGCATGCTACTCACAAATGTCTCAGAATCTCCCTCTTTCTCTACCATAGCGATGAGCGCATTGGCAAACTTCGGAACGTGAGGGATACACAGCCGACGCTGGAACTCCGGGACGTCCATGGCACTTGAGAAGACAAGCCTGAGAAGTCGAATGGCCGCCAATGCAGTCGGAGGGGGTTGACTCTAGGTGACTGATAGGTCAATAGCGGTATACTACATAAGGCTAACGAAGACGCACCGAAAGCAAAGGCATTGCTGCTCCAACCCAACTCTGTGCGCATTCAAACATGATACCCTTCGAGAATGTGGCTGTTTGGTGAGCGAGGCAGAGCCCGCTCCACTTTGCTGCGGGGTCTTTTGCATGTATCAGAGAGTTTACACGAGCGATCCACTTCTGTGTATGCGCCGAGGGACTAAAGTCTTCTTTACTGAGAGTCTCAAGGACGAATGGCAGATGCAGCACGGCGGAAGCATCCGTGGCAAGTTGTAGCTGTAATTGTTCTTTCAGTCGATGAGGAGACTCCATGTTCATCCAACAATCAGGACAACAGAGATCACAACGCGAAAGATTGGATAACCGACCAAAGAGTGGGAGACAAAGGCAAGAATGATCGGGACAGCAAAATCGTTGACTCGATCACGTGGATGACGCGTTACAGTCCTTATAACCCATACCTCTGGTAACCCATAACCTCCCATAACCCATACCTTTTTGGTGTTCCCATTTGGGCGCTTGTGGGCGAAATGCCCCTTTGGTAACCCATAACCTGCGATAACCCATACTTTTAGACCCATCCCGACAGGTATGGGTTACAAGGGTGTCGACTGTAGTAAAGACACGGATCCAAACGCGGCAGTGCTATCTTCAATCCAAAAGTTAATCGAAATCAATTATATATAAATCACCACCGGGTGCATTACATGACTATCCCGAGGCAGAGTAGATCAACATGGCATAGTCTGCCAACGCACCCATCCAAACCCAGAACCCTGACCACCCACAACCAACGAACCCCTTCCAGCAACTCGGACGGTCGTCGAAATTTGTATTCCAAACAACACGCGCAAGCTGTGCAGAAGCGAACGCAATGCCGCCATAGAACAACGCGCCTTGACCATTCAAATAGCCAGCATATGCGATTAGTGACATAGATGACGCAGACAGGGCGGTCAGAATGGGGCGAGTATTCTCGCTAAATAGTAGCGCAGTCGATCGGATCCCCATGTTCACGTCATCCCTCTTGTCCTAGATGTTGTGAAGTAAGCAAATCATGCGCGTAACAATGTGCTGCTCATGATCACCTGATGGGCATAGACTGTATCATATACGAGCGTCCAGCAGATACCGCCGGCGTAGAGCGGGAGGCAGACACTCCAGTTAGCTACTCCAGCGACAGCAGACCAGCCAAGAAGGGCGCCCCAATTGAATGCCAATCCTAGGTTCAAGGCCGGTGAGAGTCGACGCTCGGTAAAACCATGCTTAACTACTCACCTAAGACAGCCTGGGGCCAGTATGTCACCCGTTTCATGAACGGATAGATGGTGACAACGGAAAGGGACGAAGCACCTAATACGATGCTACTCAAAAGGCTGAGCAGGGGATAGAATGGCTGAAATTACAGGAACTACCTACCTATACCAGTTCAGTTGGGTGAGTACCCCCAGGCCGGCGGTTAGCTGGAGACCAAGGAATGCGAATGCATGGGTCGGGGTAATATCCCCAGCAGCGAGGGGCCGTGATTTCGTTCTCTCTGAATCGCGTTGAGGAGAGCGCAGTACGGATAGGTATCGAGCACGAACATACCAACGCCCTTGTCCAGTTTCCGGTCCCACATGTCGTTTATCGTGCAACCCGCCCCACGCATTATGAGCGCACCCAGCCCAAACAGGCTGATATACGTCAAAGGCGTTGTCCATGACACTTCAAGCACATATGATGCCATCGTGATGGACCACGCTAAACGTTGAGACAAGAGTAGCATGAGGGCTTCAGAAGGCATGTGGAGATATGCAGGATGTTACCAACCGCAAGGATAGAATAGTAACAAGGCGCCAATGGGTTTGTCGATACGTGTCAAGTAGAAGTACGGTCGTACGGGCTTAGGCAAATGGTCGACCCATGTTGTTGGAGGTGCTGGCGACGCGTTAGGCAACGTTCCGGACTGTCGGGTGAGGCGCCTGGGTACGCTCTGCTGCAGGATCCCATGATATCGTAGACGGTGATGGGAGCGAAAAGCAAGCGCGGTTAAAGGTCTGCGTTGTGGTAGATGCACACTATGAAAAAGGTGGAGTCGGAGACCGAGCCAGGTCATGGTGAAAACCTATGAGCGTCTGATAGTGCGCTGAATATATCACAAAACTTAAAGTGGACATGGAGGCTCAAGCGCTCAAGTGTAAGGTAAATTATCAAATGGACGAGACGGACGAATACTTCATGGTTTTAGATACATCGATTGCGGTCGTAACACATATATGTAGGGCAAGGTATAGATGCAACGGGAAAAAATACATGCGGGAGTCATTCCAACCCTTCACCACTCCTTGCCGATCTTGAAAGACCATTCCCAATCTGTATATTACACCGGAAATTGGCGAAAAACGAACAGTTTGAGAAAGTGCTGGAAGACGCACCAGCATAAACCTCCTGATCATCGTCCAAGACACGACTGCGGACGTTGTATGTTCCGGAACGAGCCAGCATACCGGAAGGTGACTCCTCAGGGTCGAAGTTCTTTGTGTAAGCCTCACCCTTGGGGTGTGGACCATAGGAACCAAGCATCTGCTCCAATTTGTCGACTACGAATGGAATGGTGTCAAGCGATATCGCAGAGAGGAAGAACAATGATGTTACCCTTAATACCGCCTCGCTTGACAACCTGTATGTACCGTACACCCTAGAGAGAACAATTGAACCAGTGGCATACGGATGCTGAGGAGGCACTTACGGAGATGATCGAGTGATTGACCTTGAAGGTCATACGAACGCTACAGAACGTTCAGCATCCCGCGACTCGAGGGAGAACAACGAGCCACGCACTTAAACTCGACACCCTCCTTTATCGTAAAGGGGGTCTTCTTAATGTTCGCAATTGCCGGATCCTGCAAATTCATGACAATATGCTTGCCTGGAGGGAGAGTCGGCGAAGCGAGCTCCATGGACAAGATCGATACCTTCGAGTCCGACAATTATGAGACCACTCTGTAAGGGGCTGGGCATACACACCTTGGGGCCAGAGGGAGCATCACCCGTAGCGCCAGGGACGATGCCCAAGCTGGCCTTCCAGCGGGCCAGAGACTCGTCCTCTGCATCAAGTCTCGCGTACTCCTCGACGGTCCTCATCTCGCCGGGCCTATACCCTGCAGAAGCAACAGATGAGTTCAGGCTCGGATCATGTAGGCAGGATTCCGAGGTTACCGGGGGTAGAGGTGGGGGCGAAGTCGTCTTCATCGTGCTGGGAAGGAGCGTCGATGTGAGCGCAAGGCAGAAGACAGTCTAGGTGACTGACCGCGGACATAGGTATTGTGGTGATGGTCGATAGCTAAAGGTTTGCACTTGAATTCAGCAGCGTCGGGATGCACTCATCAAGGCTGCCTTCTTTACATAGATCGATTTCCCACGTTCTGGCTAGTACGGTTGTTGCCGACATCAGTACTAGTGTCACAGTACTACCAGGCAGATGGTGATGAGTAGTACTACATACGCTGTAAGTACTATAGCATCGCAGAGTTCATCTGGATTCTTGTTGCATCTCCGGCCAACCCGAGGTCGAGACTAGAGGTAATTATCGCTTCAGGACACCAATCCTATTGGACGAGATGCGAGCATATGTATATGGGATAGGACGGAAGCACAATGATGACGGTTGCCTAGACGGCAAGATGTGTTTCTAACAAGAGTCATCCACGACCAATACGTTATAACAACAACACTCCCGGAAGGCTATGCGCACTTCCATAATTTACCATATCCACCTCCAAGCCATGTGCGCAGCCTGCTACAGAATAAATGGGTATGCCAGTATGCCAATAACGGAAATGATAGTGGACCATGGAGTCGTTAATGTATCCAAGAACATGAGGTTACCACCAGGTGAAGATCTGAACGAGAATGTACCTTCACGCAGACTCGATGATTTGGGGAGCACCAGCCGGATGCATGCCGTCTAAACCGCCAACGCCGATCAGTTTGCCGTACCGAATAACAGCAGTAGATGGCGTACCGCCTTTGAACCAACATTTTCCCTTGCTGAGATGGAAGCACCTCGCGCCGCTCGGACAGACATGTCCCTAGGAAGCGGCACTGTCAGCTGTGTGTAAGGTGCCAGGAGCAGACCTTCACATACCCAGCAACACCTCTCTCCGTACGGACAGGTCAGGCCTAGTGATGGTGGGTGGGATTACTCCATGACGGGCAGGTGAAGACTTAGGACCGTCAACATACCATTCTTAAGATAGTTGCACGGAGCTTTCTTCGCGTTTTGCGCCAAGACTTCAAGCTGGTCAGGGGTCAAGAGCCATTCGTGGGAGTACTTGCAGTTCGCCTAACGGAGACCGGTTAGCGTTCTCCCAGAGCCAAGCACTACCAGGACGAGGGCATCTTACCCCCTTGGAGCAGGTCATCAGGTAGTGCTCATTGCAGGGCGGGGGGTTCTCTGCATGAAAACTCAGTTGAGACTATAAGCTTTGCATTCTGTCAGAACCCACGTTTATGCAGCAGCTAGTTGTAGTAAACGTCAGCATGTAAATTACGAAACACGAGCGCAACGTTTCAATATTCACCTTGCTGGGGTCGATCTGCTTGAGGTTATCCGGCGTTCTGTTAGCCGGGGGAGGGGTAGGCATAGACCCCTGACTCTCAGACTGGGGGCTGATGAGCCCACCGTTGGTGACGAAATTCATGCTCATACCACCCTCTGATATGCCAATGAGAGGACCAGGACGGCCGCTGAGTAGGGAACTTAGCCTCTCCGCCATGAAGAGGCCTTCAAGGTGTAGCGAACGGACGGCCATATGATGAACCACGGCCGACGGATCGGTTGGAGGTTGTAAGAGAACAAGCTTGCCTGCAAGATCTTCCTGCTCCAGGCTCTCATACATGGCCAAGTAGTTGTCATCGATGCCTATGAGCCTAGAGCATGAGAGCGAGGACCTGACATAATCGCATAATACTGACCACCAAGAAACACGCGCAGTGTCTGTGGGAAGCGGATGTACGTCTTCACATATTCTAATACGGCACCCGGTCTTGAGCGTGGGGGAGCATGTCATAGAAAAGATCCCTCACCCTTGACCTTCGCCTCGGTACTCTCCCTTCCCGGCCCCGCGTCCATTATCACGAAACGAGGAGATGCTTGCCCGAATCCAACAAGGAACGAGTCGAACTGCTCTGGAGTAGCAATACGCTCATTGTGGAGTGCAGTAACAACGGCCCTCTTGTTTAGATAGATTGTCACCCAGAACGAGAGGCGCTCGAAGCCAACGAGGCCCTGCTGGACTAACTCCATGGCAATGGCCTTCGTGAAGTCCTGGGCTGCTTGAAGACCGCCTTGATAGCCCTGCTCAATCAAAGAACGGAGGAAGAGTAGTCTGTCGCCATCGATCACGCATAACAGCAGTGGATCCTGAGCCTGTTAGAGACGTGTTAAAGTTGTGATGATACAGGACTGCAACTTAGACACCTCAACCGACCTGAGGAAACCTTAACGCGGTGATTTGTCTATTAAGGGAAGAGAGCTGCGCGTTATGCGCCTTTTTATCGAGGGCAGCGATGTCGGTGGCTGTGGAGTATGCCATCTTCACCGCTGCAAGCTCAGCCTCAAGCTCAGCGACGCGCGCCTGGAGCTCGCTATTTTGATACAGCGTGGCGTTAGAAAGGTCTGCGTGTCCGTGGTTGTTAGAGGGGAAGGAAAGCAATATCTAGGCTGAATGAACGAGACCGACCATGAAGATGGGAGATAGCGTTCTCCCTACGCGAATTTGAAGAGGTTGGTGAGCGTTCACTAGGGAGTAGTAGAGTGTAGACAAGTGACTGACCAGAGCTGCTTGGTAGTGACGGCCATGAAGGTTGACAATGAGTATTTACAAGGGCCTTAGAAGGACTAAAGGAAGGAGCGTATAGAGGATAGGGAAAGGAGGGGAAGGGTGAAGAGGACGATGTACTTATAACCGCCGAAGAATGATGCGTGCTGCTGCCAGTTGCGCTGCGGGAATGACTAGACTAGATGCCTAGAACTGCTTCTCTTCCAGATACGCGTATTAGGGAAGTCGATAAATTTGGGCGGATAACCTTGTCAGCTTCTCGACTCCCACGCGCAGAGCCATGAATCTGTTGCAGATGATGCTCTCCGTCCATCCTGTACCCGCGCCAGTCAACATGTCACTTTCGGACGGCGCTACACCGCAGCCCTGTTCGCCCCGGAACATCTCGCGTAGCCCCTCCTCCTCTCGTCAATCCCAGTGTACCAGCGATTCCGACCACGCGCATTTCGCTCTTGTAGATGGTGCAAGTACTGCCGACTTCAGCGGACAGTCCGCAGTCCGATCCCGACGACCCGGTCGCGAAGTCTATTGTATCTCAAGGAAAGGCACGAAAAGCGCCCTAATATTTGGTTCCGGCATGTTAGGATGTGCATGGTATGATTCTGCGACACGTTCACGTCTCCGCTGAAGTGAAGTCATTCGAGGAAGAGGACACATGAGCCACAGGACATGCGATCCGAAACCACCTCGCATGCGGACCGTGACCTGAGGACGAGGAGGCCGCAAGTCAGCTTGCACCGGCTCAGCGGTCCATCCTAGGAGATTTAGCGGTAGGTCGAATCCGACAGAACTGACTCGAGGCTTGACTTCTTGCCGCGGCAAGGCCTTGTAAGGTGAGAATGGACCAGAGGGTTGGGGAACACCTTGGAAGAACACGTAACCGGGCGCGTCTTCCTGCCTTCTGGTGGCACCAGCAGGATTAT
The DNA here is from genome assembly GCA_000743315.1 of Lignosus rhinocerotis TM02. NCBI lineage: Eukaryota > Fungi > Basidiomycota > Agaricomycetes > Polyporales > Polyporaceae > Lignosus > Lignosus rhinocerus. The sequence continues at coordinate 97,422 of KN049973.1, forward strand.
GTGCTCGGCGCCTGAACCATGTTGACGGAGATTACTCCCGGCGTTGCAACTCCTTGCCAGCTGCCTGCCCTTGGACCACAATTGCTGATAGCCCCATTTGGGCTACGCATGGCGGGCGACGGAGGTGAGGCGATTGTGGCACGAAGGAAACACCTCGACTGGGACGGCTGCTCGTCCGCGACGACGGATTCCGTTGTTGGGAACTGTCGGAGAAGACATCATATCTCCGCGATTCAAGAACAATCGTCCTCCCGACCTCTAAAGCTTCAAGGGAGGGAGGGAGGGAAGAGAAGTGATCAGAGGCAGAGTCTCAGCGGCACCCGCCGGTACCTACGTGAGTATTTTTGTTCCTTGTGAGGACAGTCGGTCACAGCTTGCGTGTCAAACGGAGCATTGGGCATTGTCTTTCATTGACCACTCGTGAGATGGACCGATCCTAACAGGTACTTGGTGGTGAGTGTGACGGAACAACAAGAGTTCGCAGGACCTTTCTGTCGGCCGTGTGGTGCCGTTTCCCCTGTATCGTGGGTAGCGACGGCGAATGAGAATTTCCATTGACTTGTTTGAGTTATTTTGGCCGCGAGACGTTTGAAGGCGGGGAAGCGGAAGTTATCGCGGAATCTGGAGTGTGCGGGTCGTTTGCGAGGTACACACGACTGGGATTCATCCGGCTCTAGGCACATGGACATCAAAGTATGATAGAATCGGGGACAGACACGATAGACAGTCGATCGATAGTGGGTCAGAACTCAAGCTCGCTAAGACGGAGATGACAACATGTCGCATGAGTACCGACTTTCAAGTTGATGAGACAAGCGCCAGAACATTGTGGCGGCGCCGCCATCCATCCACCACTTCAAGTTTCAGTCAGGGAACACTTACTACGGACTTGGACTCTATGCATGTGGATATTTACTACGTTCACGCATTTTTGAGGCACCACCCGTCACGCTTTCTCTCGCTAGAGTTGGGTGGGTACTGCTGTTATCCTTGAGCGTCGACCGCACTGACTCGCTGGTACATTCCACTAAATGAATCAAAACACATCCTATGCACACTAGTCTGGGTTTATCATGATGCACACTTCCCACTCTACTCTAGAGTCAACGTCCTTCCTCTATTGAGGCCCAACGATGCCAACGCGAAAGCCGTACATTGGCAGTCATGCTCTGTTCATCTTCAGGGGAGATTATCTTCCTCCTTGATACTTGGAGCTGGAGCCATGATGGCACGCACGGCGTCATCGTCAATCCAATCCTAGCTGGTTATTCATCTGGCGAGACGAAAAATCATAAGCCTACCTGATCGACACATGCGAGTTCGAAGTGCGTCGTGAAAATGTTTCTTGACAGTGCCGCGCATTCATAACCTTGCACGATCTCCCAGCAGCTAACCAATGGCGCCAAACCTGCGCATGTAGCCTCTAGCTAGTCCGGCGTGGGTGCAATCGCGGTGCCCTCAAACGCTCCGTGGTGGAGTGCACGGGTTACGACAGAGAAGCCCGGTGGTGTCCGCGTGATCGCGTAAGAACTCACGCCTCCCCTCCACGCTTGTTTTCTCTCAACGTCGCTATCCAATGTCCATGTGCGTAGACGCGAGCCTGACCTAAGCTTCCGAGTCACACAGGCGCAGAGCATGCATATAAGATCAAGAAGATGTCTCCCTCGGCTGAGCGTTCCCCCACTGTAGTTGCTATCTCCTCGCCATGTCCCGTTCGTCGAGTTCCCCACGCATGTCCGACACCGATACTCCGGAGAAGCCGGAGGGAGAGGCAGGCATAGCAGTCGCGCCCGCGGAATTCGAAGCAGATGTTGCAGCAGCTGCACCTCTTCTGCGAGGGCCCGCTCTGACCGCAGCGGTCGCGTTTGTTGCGGGAACAGGGTTCACGTTGTTCGGGTGCGTCGCTTTGGTAATGCCCGTGTATCCAGGATCAGTTCTGCTCAGAATATCATGATCAGTTACGACCAAGGAGTAATGTCTGCCCTGTTAACTGCGAAGCAGGTCTGTGTCTCTGATGCTCCTTGCGTGTGCCAATATGCCCCTTACATTCAGACCTCTGTACTGTAGTTTGAGAAAGTCTTTCCTGAAGTAGCCGTAAACCCGACATTGCAAAGTTTCATCGTTGCTATATATGTGAGTTGATGCATTAGTTATGTCTTTCAGCAACTTCACGTGCTGCACAGGAAATCGGCTGCTTGGTCGGTGCATTGTCGAATCTATGGATAGGCGATTGGTTCGGAAGACGGAAGACGATTGTCTTGGGCGGTGTAATCATGATTGTTGGGGCGATACTCCAGACAACCTCGAATAGCTACGCTCAGATGGTTGTCGCACGCGTTGTTACAGGTGTCGGAAATGGCCTCAATGTGAGTGAGCTCAGGTGAGGGCCGTCTTTAGAATAGGCTACTCACTATGTGCTGCTGTGCAATAGACATCAACTGTGCCTTCATACCATGCAGAATGTTCTCCCGCAGCACATAGAGGCAGTCTCATTATGATTGAGGGGAGCCTGATCACATTTGGTATCATGGTTTCGTGAGTTGACTTCGTGATTGTGATCTGCCATTCTACTCATGTCAAAGTCGCAGATACGTACGTGTCTCTCCATGTGTTCCAGATCGCTGATCGTCAAGTTATCATTCGACAGTGGATAGATTTTGCTTTGTGAGTGCCCCTGCAATATGGAGACCAATTGACCAACTGACGAAGTGACGATCAGCTTCTGGCTCTCTGGGTCCTCCGCGCAATGGCGCGTGCCCATCGTCTTACAGATAGTTCTGGCGCTCATCATGATTGGTGGCATCTTCTTCGTAAGTGTAAATCGCGCACGCTCTATCCTCGGTGTTGACATGTCCGACGCAGTTGCCCGAATCGCCGCGATGGCTAGCGAAGCATGGCCGCAACGCTGAGGCTCTGGCTGTCATCTCTGCGTTAGACGGCAAGCCTCACATGGACCCGGCTGTGCAACAGACATACAATGGAATACGCGAAGCGGTTGCGGCGGAAGCGCACTTTGGCGAGGATAGCTCGCCTGTGAGGGAAGTCTTCACCAGCGGACGATCCCAGAACTTCCGCCGTGCGTTCCTAGGCGTAGTCATCCAATGCTTCCAGCAGATCACCGGCATTAACCTCATCACATATTACGCTGTACGTGCCCGACCCCTCTAGCCTTTACACATTGTCTTCGCGAAGCCGCACGCCACTGATGCATCTCCCGTGTTCCTGTACTAGACGCTGCTATTTGAGCGCCTGGGAATCGACGACGTCAAAGCCCGGATTATCGCCGCAGGGAACGGGACAGAATACTTCCTCGCGTCACTCATCGCCATATTCCTCATTGACCGCGTAGGGCGGCGGCCGCTCATGCTGTTCGGGGCGATCGGGCAGACAATCACCATGGTTCTACTCGCCGTGCTCGGTAGCATCGACACTTCAGGCACGCAGGTCGCGTCGGCGGTGCTGCTGTTCGTGTTCAACTCGTTCTTCGCCGTTGGATGGCTCGGCATGACGTGGCTATACGTGAGTTATGTCACACTTGCTTATAGACAGAAGGGAGCTGACGAACCATCGATTAGCCCGCGGAGATTGTTGGGCTTCGTATCCGTGCCCCTGCCAATGCGTTCAGCACGGCGTCCAACTGGACGTTTAACTTTATGGTCGTCATGGTCACTGGGCCGTCGTTCCATAATATCAGCTGGGGAACATATATCGGTATGCTTCCTCTAGACACATTGACTCAACCTGCGCTGATCATGAAATGACACGAACCAGTGTTTGCGGCGCTCAACGCATTCATAATTCCTGTCGTGTATTTCTTCTTCCCTGAGACCGCGGGTCGTTCCTTAGAGGACATGGACGTTGTATTCGCACTCGCGTACAACGAAGGTGTCTCTCCTGTGAAGGTCTCGTTGCGCAAGGACGTTCCTTTAGCAGGAACTCCGGAAGCGGACGAGATCTTGGGCAATTCTGTCAATGCTAGTGCCAGTTCTGTCATGGAGGGACCTGGTTCAAACAAGAAGTCTAGATGACTCAGAATGGTCGTCGACCACATTGGATATCAGGTATTGTTAGCTAGTAAGCTACTAACCTGTACATATGTCTGGCACGGGTACGTATATGTAGTACTCAGGCCCCTGGCTCAGTGCTCACTGTCAGTAGATGCCACCAACGCGTAATCGGAGCTTTAAACACGTACCGTGGGAACATGTCAAGACAAGGATGTATGGAGAGCGCTAGTCGCGTAGATGAGGTCTAAGCGGTCGGACGCCCGTGTTCAACTTGTACCACGACCATTGCGTGCTGTTCCTGTCTTGCTCGAGGACAACATGTCTGATTTCTATTCTGCCCTCCGCGTTTCTCCTAAGAAGAAACGCACCCTTCCGACATCAGACGACGAGGATGTTCTCACTCCCAAACGCTTGCGACGGAACAGCGTCGTGTCTGTGTCCACTTCTCTGCTTTCGTCGCGCGCACTCTCTAATCAGCATCTCGCAGACAGGCCTCCCACTCCGTCCACAGTCACTCGTCGTAAAAGTAACGCGGAAGTCGACCTAGACAGCCTACCTGCCCATCTTTCGCGCCTGTACAAGATCCAAATATCCCTACAGCATGCCCTATCCCATGCACTCGCTACTTGCGCCGTCTCTCCTTCGGAAGACACTGGTATCGTCCGTAACGTTCTTAATCACATGTCCCTGGGTGCGTACACCGGTCTGACTACTAAGATCGACGTGGACGACTTGAAGCGGCTGTGCTGGTTATGGGAGTGGGACGGGAAGGCTCTTCAGTCTAAGGCAGGAAGGGGACAAGCTAAGGACGAGGACGATGAAGAGAACCCTTTCTTGGATGATGCAAAGTCTGTGGAAGGTCCCTCGAAGGACTGGACGCGTGGTGCTATGGGTTTCATAGTAAGCCAGACTACGCACCGCGACAGATCTTCGGGTTCGAGAGTTTCAGTCTACGGCCTCGGCGTCGAGGTCGAGATGGACATCGACAAGGGTATGAAGGGTGGGATGGCAGCTGTCGCGCGCTGGACGGTCGGTAGCGAGCCTAGACGGAAGGAGATTATGGCTAAGTTACAGCAGTGGGTGAAGGTGAGTGATGTGGCCGTGGATTACGTCTGGTGCTAGAGCTAACCCTTACTGCCTGAAGCTTCATGCGAAGGAAGAATCAGTGCCACAAGTGCCTATGGCCGACCTGCCTTCCCTGCCTACGGTTGTGAAGCCATCGAACCTTACTCGACTCTTGGCTTCATCCTCCCCTAAGTCCCCGTCAGCATCTTCGATCCTTGCTGCACCCCAGCCTCCTAGCTCCCCAACACGGTCTGTCTCGCGCTCACCTTCGAAGTCTCCTACGAAAAAGCTTCGCGAGTTCGCCGTGCCATTCCCTGTCACTCCCTCTAGTCGCTTGAGTACTCCTAGCACGAACCGTATCCTGAAGACCCCTTCCACCAACCGTATCCTTTTCCCGCAGACGCCTTCGTCGCGGCACTCACGCGCAGGAGACAGCGCAGATCCTCGAACACCTACCCATGCCCGCACTCCATCTCTTGCCGGAAGTGAGACGCCTACTGCATCCGACTGGTCCGTACCTTCTACCCCAGTACATCAGCGGGGTCCAGATGCAACAACGGTCCCCCAGACTCCTACGAGCTCGCGTCGCCAAGCTCTGTACGAGCGCGTTCGACAGCGTTCACTTCAGAGCACGCCTACCAAAGTCGACTCCACAGGCGCATTCATGTCCAAGGACCAGCTTCTCAAGCTAAGCCAAGAGGAGATGCGGCGGCGCTGTCTCCTTGGCCGGCTGTCTGGCGTCGCGGAGAGTGTTTGGATGTACGTACTCCCGTGATCGTCTCCGATATTGTGGGCACATGCTGATAAGCCCGTGCGTCCACATAGGTTCTTCTCAAGCCCCGCCGGGTCCGCCAGCGCGACGACCGGAGCACGCAAGCGGCGCACGATGCCTGCGTCCGAGGTTGCCGCGGCCGTCGTCAAGTCGTCACCTGTCCCACTCTCGATCGCGGAGGCGCACGAGTCGCTGGCTATGCTCGTGAAGCTCTGCCCGTTCTTCATCCGCCAGATGGACGTGTCTGGGGAGGAGTGGCTCGAGATGCCTGCTTCCTCCATGGAGATGAACGACGACGCGAGCTCAAGCGTGCCTCCTAGCCCAAGCAAGAGCAGGAGCGGCTTTGCGCCTGGGTCGGTTTCGAACAGTCCCAGCAAGCTCAGGGCCAGGGACGAGAGCGCAGAAGAGGTGCTCACGCGCAGCCCCCGGAGAGTGAAGCGCGAAGGTGGTGGGTTGCGCGAGGTGCGCGAGCGCATCCGCAAGGAGCTCGAACAGGACGACTAGATGGGCCTACACTTTTGCTCCCATCATGCTTTCTATCAGTGCTTAATGATTGCTGCTTTATACCTCTACCAACAGACTACTTTTCGAACAGTGCTGACATTGTGCCCCTCTGATGAACCCGAACCTCGATGATGTCACGCCAGCCAATGATTTATGAATATCTAGTTGTGCCTTGTACTCGTCTTGTACATCTCCCGCATCTGCAATGCAATCGCATTTTTGTTTTGTATCCGGAGTGACGTAAGTAACTCAGCAAAGAACAGCATAATGGGCCGGATAGACCAAGCATACTAGTACCAAAAACGTGGGACCAAAAGGGACACAAATAGAGTTACAACGTGCCATACTTCTCCCTCGCCTCTTTCTCAAACTGCACGCAGTCCACAACCACGCCCTCCCTCCGACTCTTCTCGGATGCGAAGACGGCGAGATGGCTCCTGAGCACATCGGTGACGTCTGTGCCCAGCAGCTCCTGTCTGCCAGTCCGTACGGCCTCGATGAATGTGCGGATGAGGCCGAGGTCTCCGCCGCCATGTCCACCCCCCTCGTTCTTGGGCGTGTGGAGGGTGGTCTTGCGTGTGCGGAAGTCCGTGACGGTGAAGGTGTCCATGTTGCCGACGAGCTCCCCAAACGCAAAGTGCAACCACGTCTGCCGCTCGCAGATGAGCTGCGTGTGCGCGACCATGGTGAACGACGCGGTCGCCCCATTGGAGAATTCAATGTTCACGACCTGCGGGGAAGGTGAGGCAGTGAGACGACAGGCTTGGAGCGTATATCGTACCTGATTGTCACAGACGTCGTTGTCGCACTCGTACACGCACCGTCCGTACGGACCAGTCTTGAGCGCCGCGGTGACGCCTTCGATATCGGGGATACCGTCAACGAGGACGTCGGCCGGCCAGCCGGTGTGGCCCTGTGCTACAGGGTCGAGATAGACTAGATGGAGAAAGGCGACGACGTTAGGCGTGCAGGGCGAGGGCAGTAGGACGGAGCTCGGGCCGCGTACCTCTCTTCGCGCTGTAGGCGCAGTCACGTTCGTATGCGCAGTCGGTGCAGCGTTTCGCGTCGGCGGCTTGTGAGGGCTTCTGGTTTTTGCGGAAGTGCTGGAGGGAGCCAAATGATGAGACCCGCGTTGGGCCGCCTGGAAAGAGCCAATGGCACAGGATGTCGATGTCGCTGGTGTAATGGAAGGAGCCGATAAGTGATGCCGTTCCAGACCACATAGGAGGATGGAAGGCACGCACTGGCAGCTCTTCGTCATCAGCGAGAAGCAGCTGTCTTCTTCGCGGGCCCAGTTCCCTCTGACATATGAATGTGCAAAGTGGTAGTAACCCACAGGTTCAATGTGGACCACGTTGATGAGCGGGCCTAACGCTCCCGACCGTACCACTTCGGTAACGGCCCTGCTGTACGGAGAGTAGCGCAGCACTGTCAACTGGCATTAGTGCCTTGAGGCCGCACTTTGCATTACTTTGGAAGAACGCACCATGACCCATGCCGAAGATAATGCCTGCCTTCTTCACAGCTGCCTCCATCTTCACGCACGCCTCGACCGTAGTCGCCATTGGTTTCTCGCATAGGATGTGGTACCCCTGGGCGGCGAAGGCAAGGGTGACCTCCTGGTGCATGTGGTCCTGCACAGCGATGACCACAGCGTCTGCAAGACGCTTGCCGATCGTCTGAATGGTCTCTGCCGAGGCCTTGAGCAGATCCTGCCATGTTTCGAATACAAGAGTCTTGTCCACTGTGTGCGCCTCTGCCATGAGCTTCTGGGTCATCGGACGCGGCTCCGCAATCGCGACGACCTTGCAGAGTGTTGGCTCCTGCAACGCGTATGCGGCATAACTCTGGGGCCAGACTGAATGTGAGAACCGAAGAGCACAGAATGCGAATCCATAGGCCGACACATACCCGACCACGCTGCCCGCAGCCGACAATGGCGATAGTAATAACAAGCTCAGATGCAAACCTTCCGAGGCGATCGTGCGGCATTGTGTTCAAGACAGAAGCAGCAGCTCCGGGGAGCCTCAAGGAGCGTCGCCATCCGCTCTTTAAATTACCTGGACCTCCGAGGGGCATTGCGGTCCGAGAATTGTCGATCGTGAACTATGGCACTATGGCACGCTGCCGCAGCCCAAGAGTTCAGACGGAGAGGACCTGCTGACAAGGACTTGCAAAAGGCTAATACACTTGAATGTGTGTTCGTGCCGGAATACCGGCACAGGGAAGAAAGCACAAGGTGCCTGATCGCTGGCGACGGTCCAACGAGGAACGAGAGATTGCATATCAAGTGCAGTCCATATATCTTGACTGTTATGCGAACAGAGCACATGGAGGCACATGGATTCCATGTCATAATGCCTAATCATGGTATACGTACTAGATTGAATCTAGTCATCCTCCAGTAGTCTCAAGCTCAAAATAGAGGCTTGAGTGTGGAGAGGGAAGTTTGTTCATTCCGATCCAATGTCGGGCGCAGCAGGTCAGCAACTGGTAAATGGTGGTCACTGGACAAGCGACATGGACATAGATAGATTCCACTATTCGCCGGTACCGCTTAGAGAGCGCATGCCTCGACTCATACCTCGACTGTTGCGCAATCTCGAACGTGCCCGCAGTCTTCCAACTAAGCGTCCTCGACCTTTAGTTACGCAACAGCACACAGATGATTGTCAGACTTCAGCATCACACGTCTTCACGCGTCCTAGTGAGGTCGACATTGCACCCACCAGTCGCAGCCACTCCATTCTGCTAGATCGGAAGGCATTGCGTCTCATATATCAGCATTCTCGCTACAAGCGTGCAAAGGCTCCTGCTCCAGTCATCAGGGTGTTCAAGACGAACCATGAAGCGCAGGAGAGACATGCTCGCGCACCCGCAAACATCCGCAGGGCCATGACTTTGGAGGAGAGACAGTTCTGGGCGAATCCATATTGTGCGTGCTCGTTTACGCTTTCAGAGCTGTCTGTGTGTATCTTACGGAATCTACATAGTGCGGATGTTAGGCAGTCCACTGCGCAAATGTATTGAGTCAGAGTTGATTCTGCCGCAGGGTACGTTTTGGCCCTTGGTATCTGTCGTTGGCACACGCTCAGCACCCTACAGACATGCTGGTCGGGATGGTACCCATGCTTGTCCCTGGCGAGAAGAATCACAGCGCATTTCTTCCTACTCGTGTTGAGCACCCGGCATTCCGACGATCAAGAGGGGGGAAGACTCGTTATCTTCTGTGCTCGAAGGCTGTCTTTGAACATACTCTAAACACAGGTATGTCTGTTGCCTCTGCTGCATTCATCCACAAACATATCCCTCAGGGAGCTTTCAACGCTGGAGACCCGACTCGCATCCCTACATGTCGATGCATCCCTTGGTCGTCCAGCAGGTCGGCCATTCACTGCGAGCCAGGGTTCTGCAGGAGCTACAAATTCTAGCAAGACAGCTCCGACGCAAGCAGCAGCCGAGCTCTCCTCCATTACTCAGGCGGCTGACTCGCGCGGAGTGGAACGAGATCAAATCCTCGGGGGTTGTACCCTTCGAGAACGCCGTGGCCATCCTGGTCGTTCCCCCGGTCAACAAGGATCCAGACACGAAGGAGCGTCCGACGCCCAACATGACCTCGGTCCCTGTGAAAGAGGACCTAGAACCTTCGCGTTTCACATCGCAGCCGTATCCCCTGTCTGTGCTGTATCCGACCGCTAAGAATGAGATCCTATCGGACGTGGACCATCTCCACCTTCTCCCGTTGGCACGTGTCCCACTATACAACGGTGTTCCGCTCTTCCCCTCTCGAACGCAACGGGCAGCACTGTACCTGTCCCTATCGCAGGTTCTTGGGGCTGAACGTGCTTCGAAAGCCTCCCGGAGCCCTGGATCTTCTGAAAGCACTTCTACGTCCGACCTCCACCGCGCCCAAAGTAACCAGAAGGCAAGTCACGCCATCTTAGTATGCTCGGACGAGAAGACGCTACTCCGCGGAGACGCCGTACCACTGGCCATAGCATTATGGAGACTCAGAATGTGGGAGGCAAGCGAAGATGATAGGGATACACCCGTTCGTTGGATAACAGGGCCGCCTCCGACATCGGAGCACCGATAGTTCCCTTTCCCATTAACTATGAAACTCGCTGTGGCTCATCGTGTTCTAAGAATACAATGCGCATTGCTTGGGGGAAACGTCCAGTCATACATTGCACAGGCCCTACGCATCAACAGCCATCGCCACAGCACCTGCGAGGTCAGTGGTCCTCGAGTCCGAGCCCAACACCTCCTTGCCCTGCCAGAATTTCGGGAGCTGATCCCCAGGGACGAACAGCCGCTCGACCCTGTCCTCGGTGATCACACACATACGGATGACACCGCCTGACGAGCCGTCGCGGGACATCGCCAAGGCAAGGGCTGAGATGATAGTTAGCGACATCCACTGAGGTTCCTAAGAGGGGTAAGAACATACTATTCTTCACGAACTCCACCGTCTGGTCACGATCCCATCCTTCCTGATATGTCGCATCGCAGTAACCGTAAACATAGGTCGAACCAGAACCGCCGATTGCCCATGGTTGCTTGAACAATCCTCCACCGAGAGGGATGTTGTATACGCTCGGGCCGGCCTCTTTGTCCCATCCGGCGACGATGATACCTGCGGAGAGTGCATCCTTGTTGTCGTAGCAGAGCTTCTGGAACATAGTCGCGGCGGTGTGTACTGGAGGTGGTGAGCCGCTCATTTGCCTAGTGTTCGCGACGACCTTTAGCACAAATATATGACCGGGAGTGGGGCGAGAGACAGCACCAAGGATACGCACATATGGAGCTGCAGGTAGTAATGCACAATGTCCGCAATAGCTTGTGTATCTGCAGCGGATCCCGACCGACAACAGTAGATGCGGTCGTGGACATGGGTTAGCTTGTCCGTAACACGGTTTGCCTGTGCAGAGGTTAGCATATATCACAATCAGGTACAGTAGATCATACGTACAATGTAGCTGCCCGTAGTTGTGCGACTGTCTGCACCGACGACGACACCATCCTTGAATTGAACGGCCATGATCGAGGTCTGTACATTAGGGCATACTTGCATTCAGGACATACAGAAGTCTCCACAGGGAACTATCGAGACATACACCAAGGTTGACCTCCCCAGACTTCAAGCGAGAGATGTCGATGGTCTCCATGTCGTGAGTCGCGGAATCAAGAGAATGTGAATGGATCGGAGGAGGAAAGGACGTGAGCGCAGTTGTAGTGCTCGCTCGTCGCGGGTGGCTGAGGGTGACGCGTCCGACGCGCGTCGCGGGCGCCTCACTGACCATCTCCGTTCCTCCACTGTTCTAGTTACTAGGCTGCCCGCTGCACCTCCCTTCGTAGACCCAGAGATACCTTGACATGGCAACTCCACAGCTTGCTCAATTGTTTAAAGAGCTCCAGCAGACATTCCTGTCCGGGAATCTGCAACAGAGTGGGGTTTTACTCGCTCGGTTGAAGGTGCGCCTCCGCCCCAATCAACTCTCATATGCACCCACTCATGCAACTTATGTATGTTGTCTAGATTGGTCTCACGGAGGCCGGCCTACTAGTGCCAATGGGTAGTCCTAACCCACAGGATCTTGTGCTTGCCCGTGAGTGACATAGGCGCGTGCGGTGCCCGGGGAAGTATTTTGAATTCATGAACTCGTCCGAAACATAGGTGACATCCTCGAAGTCGGCGCGTTCTGGAGTATACGGACGAAGGACATCCCCTCGTTTGACCGCTACTTCTCCCAACTCCAAACATTCTACAACGACTACAGGTGTGCTCAGCCACCGCCCATTCCGCTATGTTCACTCATTCACAACCTTTCGCCCTCTGCCACAACGCAGCTCCGTCCTTCCGCCATCACCCCGCGAATACCCCCTCCGAGGGCTTAATCTCATTCGTCTGCTTACGCAAAACCGAATCGCCGACTTCCACACGACCCTCGAATCCCTCCCACTGCCCGCCGACTCCCTCACCGCAAATCCGTACATCGCACACCCGATCAACCTCGAGCAGTGGCTCATGGAGGGCAGCTATAGCAAGGTATGGAATGCGCGAGAGGAGGCGCCCACAGAGGAGTACAAGTTCTTCGTCGACAGTCTTATGGGAACCATCCGGTAGGTTCCATCATGCAGCAGTCATGGCTTGGCAAGGTGCTCATGCTACACTATGCATGTAGAAATGAGATTGCGAGTTGCGAGGAAGCAGCGTATGACAGTCTACCGGTAAAGGACGCGGCAACACTACTGTTCTTTAAGAGCAAGTCGGACCTGGTTACTTTCGCGCAACAGGTACGTCCATCTTAGGCTGCATATAAAGAATGGTTCTAAGCCGGAGCAACCCGCACAGCGAGGTTGGCAGGTAGATATCACTGCAGACAGGATTTACTTCGCGAAGAAGGCGGAGGAGAAAGTGGAAATTCCGAAGGAAAAGCTCATTTTAGCCAATCTACAGTACGCGCGCGAGCTCGAGCAAATTGTGTAAATTAGGATCTGGGACGATTTGGTGCCATTGGTGCCGCTGTTGTGTTGTTGCCGTCACTGTTCGTGCAGAGCAGACGTGCTGCTGTTGGGTTGATGTTCAGTCTGTATAGATTACAATGCAAGGTATGCCACAATCACTCGAAGTTCTCCAAAGCCTCTCTCGCCTTCCGTGATGCCTCGTCATAGAGGTCTTTCGGCACCGGCTGATGGATGCCGTTCGTCTCAGTACCTACCCAAGACAATTCCAGCTCAAAATCCTTTTCCTTGGCGTCATCATGTACAAGATAGATACTGCGAAAGTTCAGTTATGTGCAATAACAGAAAAATGAGGATAAAACTCACATCCGTGCGGCTTCCATCACAGCCTCCCTCATGGTAAGTTCCGTGAACTTTAGCTTCTCCAGCTCAGTCTTTGCGAGCTGACGACCCTTGCCGACTGCAGCGCCACGGTAACCCTGATCGTATGTGGGATTTAGGTCCCAAGTGGAGTCAAGGATGATGAGTACTCACATACGAGACGCCACTGGGTTCAACGACAAAAAGCGCAGGTCCGTTTTTATCTACTGCGCCAAGGATTGTGCTACATCCGAATGGCCGGACGGACGAATAGAGAGTGTACGCTTGTACATACAGACCAATGCGGTCCACGATATACTGAGCACCCATCTTGAGTGGACTGTAATTACAGTCATCAAGATTGTATCCACACATACCTGAAGTGTAGGAGGGGAGCGGTAATTCTCGCGGAAGCTTGATGCCTCGTCGCGAGCTCGGTTGGAGAGATGCCTGCCATCAGCGAGATACCCAGCAGATGCCTAAAGATTGCCTCAACAACAGACAAATGGAAGATGTTAGCGCGGAAAAACATACAAGACCGATGTGCTTGTCTATTGTCTGTATGCGTCTGTTGGCTTCGGGAACGAGAAGCTTGGAATGAACGAGTTTCTCGACTGCCAATACAACGCCATCCTTCACGCGAAGGCCGATGGCAGTCCTGAACGATGTCAGTATGCCAATGATATATTGGTGATGATAGATTATCGGTAGACGCACCCAGAATTCTCCACCGCCTTATTCGCGTATTCCACCTATAACATTATAATTCTTAGAACATGTCCGGTTACGCGTCCTTGAGCCGTACCTGGAATATGCGACCATCGGGAGAATAAATACTAGCAGATAGATCATATCCCGTTCCAATCGAAGTCATAGTGGGTCAGCGAGTGAACGAGGAGGGTAGTGGCCAAGAGAGGGATAGAGAAGGGAGTAGGAGTGCGTAAGTATAGAGTAGTACTGGTACTACTAGGACGCGCAACCCTCGCCATCGACGCGTGCGCGTGAGAAGGACATGCCTTTCTGAGACGTTTCGCGTTCATGACCGCGTTCCCCCTCTGTCCGTTGCGTTCTTCGATGTGAACTTGTGCCTCCTCCCCTTCTCGCACTTCCTCTGGCTTGGTCTCGCTGCAGCAATGAGCTCAGAAAAAGACTGGGATGAGCTGCTGAAGAATCATCCTGTGTTCTCACTACCAAAGAACGTATCTAGTGCTGACGGAAAGAGCGTAGCGTCTCTCCATCTCTCGTTAAGCTCGCTTCCCGACTTTGTTGACTTGGACCCTTTCGACGATAAACCCACTCCTTCTGGACGGCGTCAAGCCATTGCTATAAAGGATGCTGACCTCATTGTCGCTGTTGGGTCAGAGATTAGGATAATGTCCCTCGGAGACTCCAAGGGCACCCGAGGCACCTCTCAGAAGTCATATAAAGTGTGTACCATGGTGCTCGGTCAAGAAAGTGCATTGTTGAACCTAACAGGGTTGGAAAGACTCTACATACCCCAAATATGCAGTTTGAAATCCACCAGATTGCGCTAAATCCCAATGGCAAACTCCTGGCCGTTGCTGGTGCATTCCAGGTGGTGGTCATAGTGCTGCCTCGGACCGGGTTTAACAAGCTTGTCACCGCAACAGTTGATTGCAAGTATGTCACATATATCGGTGCCATCATGATCTATTGATGTGCATAGGTCTTTCCAGGTTGGACAGTACTACCATGCCGCGGAGTCATCTGCGCCTGTGGCGAAGATCGACTGGCATCCATGGGGACAAGGAGGGTCTACACTTTTAGTTTTGACAACAGATGGGAAGCTACGGTGAGTTCGGCTTTGGTATGTACTCTAATGTTACTGAACATACTCACAGAGAATATGATATCTCGCTCGACGCAGACGAGCCTCAACAGACACTGTCCTTCGTTCCTGAACGGCGAAGGAGTAACTCTTTCATCGCCGAAGATGCCGCTAACCGGGAGGTCGTATCGTTCGCGTTTGGCAAGGGAAGGGCTGATTGGGGTCCTTTAACGGTGTACGCCGTCATGAAGAGCGGGGACATCTACGCCATCTGCCCTTACATGCCGAAGAACGCGTATGTCACCCATTCTCCTCTGTGATGATATCATTCACGTGATTTGTTCAGTTCAATGCCTTCTTCTTATGTTCATGCACTCGAGTGCTATGTCGCCGCTAAACAAGAGTACCTTTCGAACTCAACAAACGGTGATTCCGCGTCCTCAGATAGCCTCACTACGCTATATGACTACCAGCACAAGTATGTCAGCGCATTGCTCAAACAGCTTCCCCCGGGTACCGCTTGGCCAGCCACTAACCGTGTTGTGTCAATGCATCCTCCAACGACAATCAAGAACATTCGCGCTCGTCAGGGCCCCTTTTTGCTCCAGCCAGCTCCGCGAGTGCTCGAGGGCAGCGACGGGGGTGATGCTACTGACATTATATACATGTCTTTTGGCGACGATGCTGCTGAAGAGAGCGACGGAGAGACGGAAAGACTTGGACTTGTATTCGTTGCCTTCCAGGATGGGAAGGTGGACCTGTACCTGGACGTCGAGAAAGTGGAAGCCAGGTGGGAACTCAAACAGGTTTGTGACAGTATCATAACAACGCAGTTTGCAATTCGCTTACATTGATGTATAGCATCCTTCTACGGACCTGCCGATGCTTGCAACATACGAATGTATCGACCTTGGCATTGTCTCCACACTGAAGAAAGCGAAGCCATCATCGGCCGAACACTCCCTACTGGATCTCATACAAGGGAATCATCCAGCTTTCCACCTTGACCCTATCCATGACGATGCGCTATACGTATATCATGCCTTCGGCGTTCACGCATTACACCTTGGATCTTTGCTCAAGGGCCTCGCAGTCGTCTTGCGCGACGGTAACGATAGTGAAGCGGGTAGCAGCTCCCATTTGGAAACCAGTCTAGAGCATGTCAAGAACACTGACGTGCAGCCTGTGCTACTGACCTTTTCGGTTGAACAAAAGTTAGTTGGAGTTCCTTCAGCGCGACAGTTTCCAGTCTGACCACCTTTTGTCATAGGTGTTCGACCCCTGTCGTAGGTGTCGCAGTCCCCAATGACGTCTACCTCACCTACAGTATATTCATCCTGACGTCTTCGATGCGCATGTCCGTCTTTCCTTTAACCCTCCGCTCGGACACATCCTCGATCTCTGAGACACAAGCGCCTTCACCTGAAAAGAAACCTCTGTTGGTCGCACCTGCACCTGCTCCGACGCCCAAATCGCTCCCAAGTTTGAAGCCTGAACTCACCCACTCACCACCGGCATTACCAGCATCACCCGAAGGTCCTCCAGCTTATGTCTCCCTACTCAGCGCAGACCCGTGGACGATCCCTACGGCCATCGCCCGTCCCACAGGACTCCCCAGCCACCCTCGACTATCCCTTCCTAACGCACCTGGTGCTTCGGGCGGCGAGATCGCGCTCACACCAGAAACCCTCCGGTATTTCGGGACAACCGTCGAGAAGTTGTCTTCGCAGATCCACGATGCCCAACTCGCGAACCGCAATACAGAGGCACGCGCGGCGCTTCTTGAGCAGGAGTTCCGCCGGCAACGCGAGATGTGTGCGCGCATGTTCGAGACTGTGCGTGCGCTTGGGTCGGTGAGACAGGAGAAGGCGAAGGCGCGAATCGTTAATATGCAGGAGGAGCAGAAGGCCTTGCTCGTTCGCCTTGACCGGGTGCTGCAGGGTTTGATGAAGAAGGCTAGCCCTGAGTTGAGCGAAAACGAGGCGAAGTGGTTCGACGAGCTGAGGAGGATGAAGGTGGAAGTGGTTGGCGCCGGCAAGTACGACGATCGGTCGTTTGTTGCCAGAGCGAAGTTGGTGGGTCTTAAATCGTTGTGTAGCTGTAGAGGGTCTGATGACGATTTGGTCTACAGCTTCAGCGTGAGGTGGATAGGCTGCTTCCTCACTTGAAGGAGATGAAGGAGAAGGAGAATGCGAGAAGAAAGAGCCTGGTGGAGAGTCGGGAAGCGCTTGGTCTCTCTCAGGCATTCGAATTGGGGAAACGTTCAACGGAAGAGTGAGTTCAAAACCCTCAAATTTCTATGCCATGATGCTCACGCTCGATGTCCAGGCGGACGAGGATAAATCAGATGGAAGCCGAGATTCTCAGTCTCGCTCACACACTAGATGTGTCAATCGGACGACCGCCTTCACAGCAACAGCAGAAAAATGACGAAGTGAATGACGAGTGATCCTTCTCGGCTGTGTTGTACTTCTAGTTCTTGGAATGCACCTGTCTCTGTCCTTGGCAGGGGCACACCCTTCTATGAACTCACTGTGATGACCGGCAAAGTTCGTTAAGCTGTTGCTTTTAATGATGTGAGTGTAGATAATTGAAAATTGAGGGGTTAGATAGAAGAATACGATGCATGGTTCGTCCATGTAACATCTCAAGCATCAGGCCGGGCTCCCACCGGGCCAACAAATGAGACCGTGCCACCAAGACTCCTGGCTTTGCCATCTCCAAATTTTTGAGAAGGTATACACTCCAATCATCACAGCAGCGAAGACAACCACAAAGATCACAAGCGTGAGCCAAGCTGATGCTGACGCTATCTGCGACACATGTTGGAGAGCGTAGGCAAGAGTGGCGGCGGCGAACGCAATGATGGACCACACGAGTAGCACAGGGGGGAGGCTGAGGAGGATCGCGTGTCCCGAAAGGCCAAAGGTGTTGTTCCGTGCGTTGTGCAGGTAGGTGAACTAGGTGGGGCATGACTATCAGTTGTGATAGCTGGCGTGAGGTGAGAACGCACCGAAGACGGCATTTGTGTGTTACGCTGGTGTCGCCAGACGAAAAATACCCCGGTGGCAATGCTGCCCAAGGAAGCGAAGGCCGAGAGCATTGCGGAGACTCGGGATACCTCTTCAATGTCATCGATCGTGAGGATTCCAATGGTAGCCCTTGTTGGATGATGAGACATGTTGAAGAGGTATCCGGGCAATTCGACTTACGATAGGAGCACGGTTGCCTGAGACATGGTGAGACAGATACATGATTGGAGAAGTGCAACAATACTCACGATCAGGATGAAGTCGGAGTACTCCCTGATGAGTTGGCGCGTATAAGTGTCCCAGCTCTTGCGTAAGCCAGCGAGGTGCCCTCGGAACTCGCTTGCTTGCTTGATGTGCGCAAGGTATGTTTGTGGGATGCCAAAGAACGGGCCATGAATCACGAGCGTCAGAAAGAATTTCGTCGCGAGGGATTCTCGAGGCACAAACTCGAGCGGTTTGTAGAGAGACTTTCGGTAAAACCGGAGTTCTTTCCAAGTCAGTTGTCCGAATCGCTGGCCGGTACGAAAGCTATCTGTTGGAACGTTGAGGACGATGTTCTACATATCTGAATAGCTCGGGCTGGGAGAACTCACATACGTCTCTGAGCACCCAGCTTACGAGGGAGGCTACGGCAGGGAGTGTTTGGGAGATACCTGCACGTCTCAAACGGATTAGACTGAAGAAACACGTTAGCCAGTGGTACAGACCTTTTTCACGATGTAGTATGTCGAGTAATTGTTCGCATTCGGTCTGTGAGAACGGAGCCACACTTCGCGCGCGGTCTACGAGGTGATCTATACAAGAGCATGATCAGACTGGAACACGTATCTTGGATGCAGCACGGGCATACCATGATGAAATGACTGAAGCGCATCAATCGCCTCTGTAAAGCCCTGTGGGGGACATGTGTGATGTGAAGGATGCTGCAGGAGAAAATTCCAGTAGAGTCGCCTGGCGCGCAATACTATCAACCTCTTAATGTTGAATCTGTACATGAATGTGCCATCACTGACATGCATCGACGGACGCATCCCTGATTGAGGGGTTAGTAAGTTTTGAGTGATCATATCCGGCAACACATTGCTTGTGGTTGACGAAGAGACACACAGAGGCATCTGCGCCAAATGCCATATGAGCCTCCATGTCTCCTGGATGATTGGACTGGGAGTTCCGCGAAGAGAAATCGTTTGCTTTGTCTAATTGTGCGGATATGCGAATGTCTTCGTCCACTATAACCTTGTGCAGAGTATGGCGGAAGTAAATGGAACCTCGAGGGTGAGTGTACATGGTCCATCCCTCAGGAGCTATGTTCCTCAGCGAGGATGTGGTCACGTAAACATCATCTGGCTCGATGCTGCAACGGATATCAGTAAGTAAAGTCTCCAGCGTGTTGGCGCACATGCGGCACTGCACCTGGCGTCGTAGCTCGTAACTTCTGTCATATCATGCATGTCGTGATTCAGAGTGCGAGAACCTTCAAGCTCAGGCTGAGTGTCTGCCAGTGCCATGATTTGTGGGTAGGAGTGAGGACATACACAATTTACAGCCTAAGAGAGAGCGTAGTATACTTCATCAGAGGCAGAGAAGGGAGTCGACTGCAAGCTGCACTGGCAGCTGCGCAGACTCGCCGACCTGGAGCAGCAACCTCAGGCACTGGCAGGTGCTAAGGGAAGCGCGTATCTTGAGCGTCTTCGAGGACGCGTCCCTCACGTGTGTCGTGATTGCGAGCGCTAAGCGCACCATCCCCCATCTCCTTAGTTTCTGGCTACCACCACGATCCTGGCAGACGACCACGAATGCTGCTCGGTCTCCACCCCTTCTCCTCATAGCTTACCCCGGTTTCACTTGGATGCCATGGCTGCATATCTACAAATTGGGACTCAACTACTTGCACGTGTATTCCTTGATCCTGACGATGGCTCGGGAGACACAGGACCGCCTCCCGGCTCGCCGCCAAGATGTATGTCAAACCACACGAGCCATTTTCTTCCGTTGACGGCGGACTGTAGTGAAGTTCGAGGGGCCGTGGTTCCTCACCCAGCTTACCCTTTCTGCCACGATTGGTCTGGTCTCTTTCCTTGTGTTCTCCTACTGCCGGACAAGATGGCCACTTCTTTTCGCCCCTCGCACCAAGCTCAAAGGTACGCACTCACATTTTCGGCGTCCTCACAATTATCCAATCGCTGGTTCTCTCCAGGTTTCTCTCCTCATGAAGCTCATGCCCACCAGGCTTTCTTTGGCTGGATCCTGCCCACTATCAGAACTTCGGAATTCACAGTTCTTCAGATTGTCGGTCTAGACGCCGCAGTGGTATGTCGTTAAATCTCCACCTTCATCGTGACGAATTATAAGCTGTGATATATACTGGTGATCAGCTTCTTAGTTTCTTCAAAATGTCCTTTTGGCTATTTACCTCTTGCTCTGTGCTTGCAGCGGCCATCCTTATGCCTATCAATCTCAGGGTCAGACTTTTGACGTGTCCATTACTTCTCGTACTCACGAATCCAGTAGAACAACATCGACATAGGAGATGGACGCGAAGATGCCCCAGACACCTTCGATGACCCCACCGCTGACCCTACCAACCCTCGTTCCACCTGGGACAACTGGTTCGATCTCCTAAGTGACGCCAGCTCCTACCTCTCCGTTCACCTGCTTTTCACATATCTTTTCACCATTTTGGCATTGCGCGCTATCTACAAGAATTTCAAGAGGTTCATCCGCTCCCGACAATTGTTCTCGTTGGAGTTGGTCCATTCTGTCCCGGCCAGAACCGTCATGGTAACCCACCTGCCGCCGCATCTTCAAAGCGAGCCAGCTTTGGCCGAGTACTTCGAACTCATGGATCTCAGTGTTGAAAGCGTCAACATATGCAGGGAAGTGGTGTCCCTCAAACGGTTACTCGATATCCGAACAGCTGCTCTGCTAAAGCTCGAGACTGCCTGGGTAGACTACTTGGGCAATCCTAGCGTTGTCGCTCCCAGTACATCTATCAGGTACCCCCTGGTCGATGTCGATGACGCTGCATCTGTGGAGAGCCAACCAGAGCAGCTCGTGCTGCCTAATCGCAAGCGTCCGACGATCCGACTCGGGTGGTTTTCACGGAAGGTGGACGCGATAGAGTATTATGAAGAGAAATTCAGGGAAGCAGACGATCTTGTCAAGAAGCGGAGACGCACCGGCCGTTTCCAGGCTACGCATGTCGCCTTTGTCACGTTCGAGAAGATGTCTAGTGCCGTATGTATAGTCCTCGACCCCTCCGAACTTATTCAATGGTCTGACGCTTGACTCTTGTAGCAAATTGCTGCCCAAGCTGTACATGCTCCCCACCAGATGCAATGCCTGACGCATTTCGCTCCGGAACCCCGAGACATCGTCTGGTCTAGTATCTCGTACTCACCCCTGAATGCCCTGGTACGCGAGTGGATTGTCATGGCCGCAATGATTGTTCTCCAATTCTTCTGGTTCATTCCAATAACCGCCCTTGCTAGTTTGCTCAGTCCGGAGGAAATCAGGAAAACCATGCCATGGCTTGCTGATTTGATGGACCGCAATGAGCACCTCGGCGCGCTGGTACAAACAATGTCGTCTTTGGGCATGGTCGCACTTAATGCGACGTTACCTTTCTTGCTGGAAGGTTTGTATGTTCTACCATTGATCGGTTGCTTAGCGACTCACCGATCATCCGTGACAGGGTTGACGTATTTTCAAGCTTTCCCTGCCAGGAGTTGGATAGAATACTCTGTCATGAAGAAGTAAGCGTATATCCACCCAGGTAACGGCCTTGACTTATGCTGTCTTTTCAGATATTTCCTCTTCTTGCTCATCAACGTCGTGTTTATATTCCTTGTCGCAAGTACGTATTGGCAACTTGTCCGAGACCTAGCAAGCTCGCCTGCAAAAGGTCTCGAGAAGTTGGCGCAGGCGCTCAACGCGGGTAACGCGAGACATTTCTTCGTTTCTTACGTTATCCTGCAAGGTATGGCACCCAACTCATACTAGGTATCTTCTGAGGCTAACAGTGTGCGCTGGAGGTTTCGGCCTGATGCCAATGCAACTGCTCAATCTTGGAATCATTATTCCTCGGATGTTCTTCCGCATGTTCGTGACCAGGACACCCCGAGGTTGGTTATGTTCGATAAATCACCAATTTTTTGGTATATATGACTGTCACTTAGATTACGCCGAGCTGAATGCTCCGCCGATGATCAACTATGGCATTGTCTATCCTCAAGCTATCCTGGTCTTCGTTATCACGCTGCTCTACAGCGTCATACAGCCTCTCATCCTCGTCTTTGGAGCCGTTTACTTCGGTGTTGCATACGTTGTGTACAAGTATAAGCTGCTCTTCGGTGCGTCTATCATCGTCTCGCCACATCTTGCGACCGACCAACGTGTATGGGCAGTATTCTACAAACCCTACGAATCTCAGGGCCAGGCTTGGCCGATCACATTTGTCCGGCTTATCTGGGGCGTGATCATTTTCATCATCTTCATGAGCGGGATGTTCATCGTCAAGAAATCCTTTATCCTTGCAACGCTCCTTGCCCCCCTACTTGCTGGAACGCTGCTTTGGTGGTATTACACCGATAAGCAGTTCCGCCCCCTCAGTAAATTTGTGAGCTTGAGCTCAGTGCACGAAGTTGAGCGTGGCGAGGAAAGTGCGGACGTCGTGAGGTTGCGTGCCGGTCATCCAGTGACATGGTCACAAAGGTACAGAGGATGCGGTGGATGTATATATTGTTTGCTGACCTCATGGTTTTGCGTAGTAACTTGAACCGGCGCCGCTATGCTCAGAATGACGAGACACTATATGTCGCGCCCGAAGAAGAGTACACAGACTACGTAGGTTGTACGAATGATGTTCAACGCATGGTGGCTGAGTTTTACTGGCTAGTCTCAACCACCAATGGCGAATTTCTACAGTGGCGTCCTGAAGTGAGTCCAGCCTTTCCTCATTCTGTCGCTGCGATTCTCAACAAACAACAGTACCGGCAAGAGACGCTACGGCCACCCAGCCTTGACCGGTGTTTTGCCTGTACCTTGGCTTCCTATCAAGAAGGGGCAGAGCCTCAACAGGCACCGCGACACCGGCGACGATGGTAGTCCTGCTGTGGTTCTGACACTCCGGAAGAAGTATAGCGTCGTTCGCGAGCGACCACAAAGCCAGCACAGCAGCGGGTCGGGGACAAGTGGCGCTAGTGCACTACCAGGAAATAACGTAGATGGTCATGCCGGGAATCATGTGGAGCCTTCCGACAGGTCCGTGCTGGACAGGAATCCCTGGCAAGAGGAGAATGCAGGAGCGCGTCCAAGCCCACGAACGCACCGCAGTACACACAGCGGGCAAATCCAGCGACGACTCAGCTTCGACGCTGCATCAGGCGTCATCGTCCTACCCGAAGACGAGAATTGGCTGGCAGAAGACAGCGATTCCGATGACTACGGCGAGCTACAGAACTCGACGTTGTCAGTGCCTCAAGACGATGAAGGCCAAGGTGCCGACCAGGCCGCGGTGACCGGTTCCCCTGGAACGAACAAGCGCTACAGCACGTACTATCACCATCCCGAGAGAAGGAAGACGTATATCCGCACCTGAAGCCTTGAAACCTTAGGATGTGCAAGCAGTATTATATCGGCTACATCTAGTAGTTCATGCAATGTCTCTAATGTTTCCTATCAACATGACACAACCATCACACACTACCCATGTCAATTCGCCTAGTTCTCACTGTCATCATTGCTTAGTTCTCACTGTCATCAGTATGCTCGCCAATCTTCTATAGTAAACGAAACCCCTACCTTATACGGAAGGTTCCTTCCATACAAGGCAGGTTTGGCTA